>CM062297.1:166908398-167216563 GCA_031216915.1 Pictodentalium vernedei
GGCACCCCTGGCTATATAATTATTAAATCTGTCGAGTAAGAAATTATGTAAGTCTGAGTTCGGGAGCTATTGTTCGCGCTCATTAGTGGTGGGGGAGGGGGTGGGGGTGGGGAGGGGGTTCCTGAAGTCTTTTGTCCGACAATTTTTTATCATTAATTTCAATTACGCATTAGCCTAATTATACAATATTTTGCCAGTATACAGTGGGAACCCCTAGCTGGACCTACAGAACCGATTTGCACCAGCACCCAGACACATGAGCGTATATGGGCCATTTTTTAGGTGTGTGGGGGTGGGGTGGGTGGTGGGGGAAGGGGCCGGGGGATTTTGCCAGACAAAATCACAATGACATTTTTTTGTTATCCTAATTGTCTTTCTGTAATTGATTCTTTTTTAATCCCTACTGTTGCTGGTAAATAAATAATAGGTAGTGAAATGACGAAAGAGGAAGAGATGAACAATTTTAAATTTCAAAACTACTTCCTATAGGCAGTGGATTTGAAATTCAAATTTGCTCATCTATTTATCTTAGCAGTTGATTGCCAAATATCTCTTTATGGAAAAATGTTTTTAATTGTGATTAGAGAGTTGGATTAACATCTGATTAATTACAGTTGCTTTATTATGGAAGGCAATCTGTAATAAATTTAATATTGACACAACTACAATTGACAGATTGAGTGCCAGAAATCCATTTCAAAACCTTTTTTAACTCTGGTCATTGTTTTCTCAACGATTTCCTCAAACCACCATACAATTATAAATGTGTTTAGACAATCAGGTTATATATATGAAATCAGTTGCAAGAAAACTTAGAAATAAATCTTTTTTTGAAAAGAGATTGTTTCATTCGTGAAAATCACGTAAAGCAAACACAATATTACCAAAAGTGAATACTTTGAATACTGTAACGGGAAAGCACTCCCTATCTCCCCAACACACCTGCTATCTACCCAATTGTTTACAAACAAACACGAAAGAGGATGGAGGGGCACCTTCACGCTATAGGTGAGGGACGATTACCTCAATCCCGGGGGCAATCAACACCTCTATTTGTCAGGATAGCGACACCAGCCCACTTTATGTTGTGGGCAAACATACAATTTACAAATTACAATGCTTAAAACTTACTCAGACTTCCTGTGTCAATGCTCGAGCAAACATAGATCAACTAATCCGAGCTCAATCATGGGCACAGACAATCTGGGCTGACTTCCTTCTAAAACTTATCCTTAAGGATATCACAAGCAGTAAGGTAACCTAATGAATAAACCACTCAATTTATAATAACAATTATTTATTCCTACAGACAACTAATCTTTGCACATTAAAGAATCTTTGGGTACATCATCTTCTTTCTCTAACCTTCAAATACAACTCTTGTCCGGCTACACTTAAGTTTCAACTCGTCAACTAATTCAGTGGATTTCACTTAAACCAAAGCAACAATCTCAGGACTTTCCAGAATTTGGTCTGAACCAACTTATCAGACAATAAATATTTCTGCCTGTATTTTCCCCGCAAGTAAAAACCTCTATTCAACAAACACAAGATTATTTTCCCCCTTTTCCTAATATTTAGCCTCAAGGTACAATCAACAGAAATACAATCTCTCTAAATAATCACTCTTGTTGAATCACAACAATTGAGTGAAAGGACTCAACAGGTATAATTTGAAAAATACTTTCAGTCGTACACTTTCCTGGAAAGAGCTCACAAAAATAAACTAAAATGCAAATTATCTTAGATGAAAAATCATCACTCCTAGTTGAATCGCAACTTTCAAGTGAAAGAACTCATCAGGTATAATTTGAAAAATAATTTTAGTACTCTTTACTGGAAAGAGCTTATAAAAATAAGCTAAAATGCAAATTATCTTAGATGAAAAATTATCACTCCTAGTTGAATCACAACTTTCAAGTGAAAGAACTCATCAGGTATAATTTGAAAAATAATTTCAGTACACTTTACTGGAAAGAGCTCACAAAAATAAACTAAAATGCAAATTATCATAGATGAAAAATTATCACTCCTAGTTGAATCACAACTTTCAAGTGAAAGAACTCATCAGGTATAATTTGAAAAATACTTTTAGTACTCTTTATTGGAAAGAGCTTATAGAAATAAGCTGCAGCTGTAGGCTGCAGAATGCCTGTAGGCACAGAATAGCAGCAGAAATAAAATGCCTGCGGCCCTCTGCACTTCACAGGGATCATCCAGTCCACATTCTAAGAAGTTTAGTAAATTAAATGCCAAAGAAATAAAAGTATTTTCTGTCAGAACTAAATGCTCACCAAACGTGTCCAAGTCCTAATGAATGCTGAGTCAATGGTCCCTGTGAAGGCAGGAGCTGTGAACGCTTGAACAGAAATTCACAAATCGACAAAAAGCCAAACTGCAAAATCGCCCCGACAGTTCCAGGCGGGTGTTTTTATGGTAAAATTCCTTATTCTGCAGTGGCTGCAAGGGCACGTGACCTCATCAGTGCTCGAGGTCTGCTGACCCCCCACACACTGCGGAATCAGCCGAACCGATTTATCATGTTCTGGGACCCCACCGTTTTTATGGGATTTTAATCAAGTGAAAGATTCTCTTACACCAACTTTTTGACAAGTATTTCCTGACTTTCTATCTCGTATCAAATATAGCTTTCGTAATTTGTCGCATTCAGACAACAATTAAATCAGTATCCATGAAAGACACTTGCGCGTATTTTCAAACGTAAGCGATTACACTTCATTGAATCGAACAATGCTGATTACCTGTACAACATGCAAAACATTTTTCGGAATTTTTACAACAATTTAGAAAGAAATAAAACTATCTAAATACTGACAGCATGGCGGCTGTTTGCCTTCCTAACCTAAACACCCAATATAAGTATTCCTTATTGATATGTCAAATAAAGCTGTTCCAAAATAGCGGATTTCGATCTCGCAATAAGCCCATTTCGGAGCCGTAAGTACTTTAATATTCGAGGCCAATAAATCCCACAGAGGTGTAAACATCCAAATAAAGCGATCAGAAATGAATACCTATTATAATTAATAGCCCACCTCTTGAATTTTCGAATCGGCATTAAACCAACGATTTTATAATTGAAAACAACAACAACAAAAAATTCTATTAAAGTGACTTTTGTTACAATACATTAGCTTGTTGTTTGCTTGTCGCTAGATAAAAATGATTAAATAAAATTGTTTTCTTGCAATTGGTTGGAAGGTGTAAGCCAGAATCATCCAGGAAATTGTAAGAAAGCAATTTTGTTAAAAAATGGGCTATATGTCGTAGGTGTTTTAAGGGCCTATATAAGTAATGAATTGAAAAATGGCCTCTCGGAAAGAAACGTGAAAAAAAATTAACAAAAGCTGCCCAAGATGGGTTTTCATAGCAAAGTTATGACGAAATGTTCATAAATGCAGGTGGCCAACAAAAAATCGGAAAAAAATGTATATTTGAGATTTTTGACGACTTTGAAAGTTGCCTTTCTATTCGCATGTCACCTATTATCAAACTACGTAATCGGTTCATTAAGGTACCAAACTGGTAATTAGAACATACCTACTCCACGCCTTCGTATATGGGACATCTGTGAAACCGTGTATTACCATGGTACGTGGAAAAGAAAATCTTCAGTTTGTTGTTCACTGTGACATGGGGGCAGCCATGTTGGACGTTGTCACGTGATATTGAAACCCACGATGCAGAATACGGGTGTTTTTAAATCCTCGTAAATCTAAAACAGTATCATTGCATCAACTCATCAATACCTAAACATTGTATTTGTCAAATAATATTGCTGTCTAGAGCGATGGCGATCTTTAATATCATTATCTGTTTTTGTAACATTTCTCGGCTGTTTACAGTTTTGTGTTGATACAAAGCTTCCATCGCAAGGTCACAGTCCGAGCAAATTACTCCGCCGCATTACAAAAGCTGCATAATATTGCCGATATCATAACAAAGTACATAGGAAATACTGGAATTATTCTGAAATACATTATAAACGAAAAGAAATATTCTAATGAAGAAGACAAGTATCGCAAAACTGTGATCTATTTTTTTAGAGACACTTCGCGGTTAAGGAGTTCTTCGGTCACAACAAAAAACAACGTTGACTGACTTCAGCGCTGAAAAGCTGAAATCTGCGCGATCTGATAAAAAACAAGTATAAAAACTATAATTTCTTATACAATTTACTTCTTGGAATCACCGACGTGATTCATGGTATGGCGTTTGAAATGTTCCGACAATGGAAGCAGCAAGACATTCTTTGATTTGTCAAATACAGGTTTGTTTATTTTTCGATCTCACGTGTATCGAACTTGGTTTGCAGTTGGCAGGTCAAAATATTGCTATTGCAAGGAAAAACGAGCCATGTTGATGTACACCATACTGAAAAAAATCGCGCTAAAGCAGTCCGTACACCACGACAAAGTACTATAAATGTGAGATCAAGGTATAAGTCTTTCTTTCTTGTCAGAATATCGCACATATTTTTGCATTAGAATTTAGGAAAATAGTTGTACGGTAGGCCGCTTCAGTGATACAATTTCCTACATTCACTTATCATTCAGTGATTGACTTCACAACGCTACTCTTTCAGTTAAAATAATACTAAACATTTTTTCTGAGGCATTGTAAATGAGATTCTTTATTGCATCTCCTTCCTGTTTGTTTGGAATTGATTGGTTGGGTCAGGGCGCCACCATACCCAACCTATCAATTCCAAACAAACGAGAAGGTGATCTGCAAAATGAGGTTCCGAGAGGGTGAATTTAGTGATGCTACCCTGCACACAGCAGGGTAGCATCACTAAATCCACCCTCTCGGAACCTCAGTCTGAATCAGGGTCTCAAAACTAAACAGAAGGTACCCAGAGGATAAATTGGCCCACTGTATGGGATAGCATCATCAAATTCACCCTCTGTGGACCTCATTCTGCAAATGTCAGATTGCTCATTTTCAGGCCTGGAAACCGCGTTGTGTCCTTCACCCCTCCCCCTTGTCCTCATGGGTGCACGGTCACGTGTAATAAGGCGTACTGCACGTCCGTCGATGGTGCACACGTTTTCAATCAATGTTAACCCTGTTTGTGTGGCGTATATTGGAGAGCCGATAGTTGCTTGCCATTGCTCAGTGGTTCTCTTTGGGTAGGCCATCATCCTCCACCTGTAAAATCTTTGTGATCATGATTAGCCCTGTGCAGATATATGTGACCTTATAGTTATACACCAATAAATAAATTAGTGCAGTGTGGGGAGATGGCATTGCAAATCTTGACACACCACTTCAAATGCTTTCTTTCATATTTTGGTGTACAACATCTTCAGGGGTGGAGGTGATCTTATGGTGTGCGTGTGTCAGATTGCAGTTTGTTTCAATCAGGCCAATATTTGGAATCTATTTGATGGGGGGGGGGGGGGGGTGCAAGTGACATAAGAACCCTTGGAAGTTTGTCTACAGCTGATACAGATGGAAGCACTCAGGAAGACCTATGATAATAATCATCTGCATGGACACTAGAGTTATGAATAATTTCATGACTTCATTCCTTTGTTGTGTTGATGAACCGTGACTAACTGGATATGACACAAATAGTTGTTTGAACAACTTTGTCAAGCGAGCAATTAAGACCCTTGTGACCACTTGTTTTTTGCCCTGACATAGTCAAATTTGAGGTTCTGTCACGGCCGTCTGTGCATCTGTCCATCTGTCAACAATTCAATACGACTCAGACAAGAGAACATATTTATGAACCGATCTTTGCGAAACTTCTTGGGTACCTTTGTCATCACCGTGGGATGAGAAGTTGAGAGAAAGTGCGGTGTGGAGTTCAAGATGGCCGCCGGCAGCCATTTTGTACTGAAATTCCTGAAATTCGTGCAATCTGTTTTTTGTACAGAGCTTCTGAATGAATGTTCTGATTTGATTAAATTTTGTATGATGTGTATATTCAAATGTGTTATAGCCGAGTTCCTGTGTTAATATTTGGTGTGTTTGGGGAGGGTAAACATCAGTACAACCGCTTTTCTATTCCAATGAGAAAAATGAAACCTCCTCACCTCATGGGAAACCCATGAGCTAAAGATAAAAAATTCAAATACCTATATTTTAAGAAGGACTGGGCAAATATTTATTAATTAGTATGGATCAACCTCAGAAGGGTTTGAATTAAACAGGCCAAAACAATTGCTAACATTTGGCTTATGGTGCACCATACAAGGGTCCCATGGGGATTTCTTTTCTTGTTTATCATCTAACTATCACCCTCCTTTACAATACATTACATGTAAGTTTGTTATCAGGTTATTACCTAGATGTGTGTCATTGCTGTGTCACATACTATGCATGTACATGTCCTACACAAGATGTGAGCTACAGTGTCATTGACACTTTCATTATGTCTTTTTTTCGCTCCAATATGTGTTTGGCTTCATTTTGTGTGATTTTATGTGTGGAAAAAAGAAATGCCTATGTGTGCAGAAAGACACCTACAGTACATGGAGAGTGTATTATCACTAAATCAACAGCAAAGTGGAGATTCCACCGAAGAGAAAAAATGCCAATTTTTTGCTTAAGTATAACAAACATGAGTAAAGTTCCAGCCAGTGGACCTCCGGGTTAAACCCGGAGGTCCATTGGCTGAAACAGTGCTAATGCTTGTGTTTTCTGTCCATATGTTCAGAATTTGAAAATGATACTTTGGGTGATAACTCCACTCCACAGGTGATTTATTTACAATCCACTCTCCACATTGTGTTTGCTCCCCTCCCTCAATGTGTGTGTAGGGGGATTAGCTGCACTTGGCTTTGCGATGCAGGCCTCTTGTTGGCCGTGTGTTCTTGAATTTGCTTCACCATCCTTAAAATGCAAAGGATTTTCTTTTTCAGTGATATGGTGCAAATATAACTCCTTAGTCTCAGCACAAGATTGCAGCTTTATGTACCTTTTGGCTTTTAATCACCTACTGTAGTATGCTAGCCTGCTCATGTAACATAACTACAAGGTGAGTGCTGCATCACAGTTTATTTATAGATTGTGTACCGTACATTAGCATATAAGCCACTCAACCAGGCAACCTTAGTACACCAGGACCTGGGGGTTCAGGCTAGATGACTGTAATATGATTAATCACCTATTGCCAGTTCACAGAGAGAGAGAGAGAGAGGGAGCGAAGAGGTTCTGAAATGTTCACAGAAACCCTTCTAATAAATATACTCGGATATGTTTTTAATTATATATCTTGTTTTGTAAGGTCTAAACATGTTAAAAATCTGTTTCTCATGCACTCCTGCATGGTCGTTTGGGCTGCTGCATGCTCTCTGTTCATGATCAATACAAACATGAACAAGTTAAAATATTATACCCAAGTTAATAAAATTGATAAATTTGTTCCTGACGTGCAAAGCCTTCTTGCACTCAAGGGATGAAATACTTCACCACCCATGCTAATCTGCTGATTATGGCATAAAACAAACCAAGAATATGAAGTTTTGATGGCAAAGATTTCATTATAAAAAAACAAAAAACACCTGCCTGCAATTGTACAAAATGGCCTGAGAAACAGAAGATTTACTTTGTGGGGGGCCTTATTTGGATTTTTTATCTCGTCACAATGTGTACCAAAGAACAACCCAAGAGTGGAGTAACTGGAGTTTCCCAGCATTGAATACATTTATTTCTGTGAAATAGCATCCTTGCCGATTGAAAGTTTGTGCTATTGAAATCAATATCAATAAATTCAAAAGACATGTTCTTAGTGGAAATTCCACTCCATGGGTGTTTCTTTTCAACATGGCTGTCCATCTGAACGATATTAAGTCTCACGTTACCATTGTAAAATTTCTTGACCTCTTTTTTAGTACTGGTTAGTTTGACAAGTTTGAGTTGAGTGAGTTAATTTTTTCGATAGGGTTAAAGTTTTTTCTAATTTGCAATGAAAAAGAAGGAGGACACGTTTAATTTTAAGAAATGTCTTAGGTTTTCAGTTTAATTTATCTGCATCATTACTTGTTGGGA
The DNA here is from genome assembly GCA_031216915.1 of Pictodentalium vernedei. Taxonomy (NCBI): domain Eukaryota; kingdom Metazoa; phylum Mollusca; class Scaphopoda; order Dentaliida; family Dentaliidae; genus Pictodentalium; species Pictodentalium vernedei. The sequence goes on from CM062297.1 coordinate 166,916,421, forward strand.
ATTGGGTTTTTTTTTCAGTAAGCTATAATGTGACTACAGCAAGCTTCCATACCTGAACTTTTTATTCTTAACTTTTTGAACTCTGTTGACCCCAGCAAAAAGACAAACAATAACAAAGATGGCTTTCTCTTTGGAGGGAATGTATAGGGTTGCAATTATTTCTTTCAGTATCCCTACTAATGCATTTGGAACTGTTTTAACCCCCTAGCTTTGTTCTTTGATGTTTTGAACAGGTTTAGCCTTAAATGTTTTTCATGAGAAATTGTTTTTTTTTCAGTTCCAGTGCTAATGCCGTAGCAGACTTTCAGGAACCATTCATGCCTCACATATATTAGGTGAGTAAGTAGCATGTATTTATTCAGGTTCTATACCTCACAATCTTCATTTTGATGTATAATATGTGTATATTTATTTGGAATTTATGGGATTTCAGACTTGGTATTGTCACAGTAAATTTTGTTTGCTGTTTTTATTTCATTACTTATATAGGCCCTTAACCAGAGAGCAAGTATCAGCAAGTATCCACAGTATAAAATTTAACTGGAGACCGGTGTCCTCTTAATAAAATTTAGTAGGGGGCTGGTTCCAGCCCTGTAAAATTCTGAAGGGAGAGTGGGGGGGGGGGAGGCAGGTATCCTCTTCTATCAACTTTGATGGGGGGGGGAGGGGCATCCAGGGGGGGGGGGGCAGATGTTAGGGATTCTTTATGAACACAGTTTTGCTAAACCACGGCCAAAAAACTTCCTAGTGGTTCCCAAAAAATAATTAACGGGATGAAGGGTGTAAAAACGTTGGGTAATATTTTAAATGTTGAAAAAGTTGCTAAAATGTAAAAAAAATGTTGTATAAAAATAAGTGCTATTACCATTAGGAAATAAAATTTGTATTTCTCTTTGTTTGTTTTTATTTGGGTTTCATTATGAAAATCAATGAGGAGTTTCACTTTGTCTGATTGGAATTTTGTCTGATGGATATTTTGTCCATGGTGATTTTGACTGATAGGGATTTTGTCGAGGAATCAGAAAAAATATGAAAAAGTATACCAACTTCATCATGTAAAAGCGGTGTTAGCCAATAACATAAGCGTTTCCCATATCCAGTGGGTAAAAGAGCCAAGACGTTGTTTCCTTTAAAATATTCTAATATTACGTTTTTCTGCATGTCCTTCAATGAAAAATCTAGTTTGTATTTACTCTTCAAGATTTGGTCAAAAATGCATTGTATATTCTCCAAATCGATCATTTTGGAATCCAAAGCGATATCCAATTCGTTTTCAAATAATCTCTTATAGACTTCCCCGCATCACCTGTACTATTTCACAAACCGATGTTATAATGAATGTTATAATAAGTTATCAGATGAGAATTCATAAATATACGTATGTGCACATTTTTCACAAACCAGACATGAATGAATGAAGAATAGTTTCGCGCGCCGAAGGCGCGCTGGGACGATATGGGGCATGCCCTTTCGACCCTCAGTTACTGTATAATATTGTTTCCATTATTTTTGAGTCATCACCACCCGCATCATGTTCGGTCGGTGTGAAGGAGGAGGAGGTTTGGAGTTGATGGTTCTGGTTGTTGTTCTTCAGGTAAGTATAGTCTGCCGCTTTTGATTTGGAGGTTGAAGATACTCGGCAAGTATAGTCTGCCTTAGGCTCTTTGGCTGGCGTGTGTGGCGATTTACGATTGAAAGAAAGGAAACGGACCTTGACAAGGTACCACCAACCTGAACATTCCTGGTTCAGGTAACAGGCCAGCTATTATCCTCGGGTTGGGACATGCTGTGCGCTAGAGGAGCGCTTTACAAAAAGAGGGCAAGAAGTCGGGGCGCAGGACCAACGCTCGCCTCCCTGGGGGTGGATGTCCACCTTCAAGGATGGAGTGAAGGGTGTGCTGAAGCCATAACGGTTATTGTGTTGCCATTGCGGTTATTGATGTCCATAGCGGTTATTGTAGTCCATAGCGGTTATTGGGGAGAAAGGTAGAGTCAGAAAGATAGTGAAAAAAACTTAGACTAAAAGCGGCAAAAGGTAGAGTCCAGTGAAGAAGTGTGTGCATTTGCAGGGTCTTTTCTGGATGTATTTCTGTCGAGTGTGATTTTCAGGCAAGTTTAATCTGCCACTTAAGTGAGTGTTGGAGCTATCACTGGAAAGTATAGTCTGCCTCAAGCTCTTCTGTTGTTTGTTTGTTTCGGCTGTTGTGGATGTTGCTTGGTTTGGCTGACGAGGAGTCTTACTTTCAGCGGATTGGCGTGTTGTGGTGCTTAGTTCTGTGCCCCTCCCGTAGCTAACATCGAGGGGTAAGGGATGGTTGGAGTTTCTCCCTGTCTTCTGTTTTCGTGTCGCGTGCCTTGACTTGTTAGTTGTCTTGTCGGGTGTTTTCGTTTTGAATCATCTCTTGTGTCTTGTGTTTTTCTTCGGGCAAGTATAGTCTGCCACTTGTGTGAGTGTTAGAGCTATCACTGGCAAGTATAGTCTGCCTCAAGCTCTTCTGTTGTTGTTTGTTCTGGCTGTTGTGCTGCTGCTTTGTTGGTTTGTTTTGAAGTCTTTTTTGAGTGGTTTCTGGCCTGGTGCGTTTATGGTGCTATGCTCTGTGTCTCTGCCGTGGCTGAAATTGAAAAGTATAGGATGATTAGAGTCCCCCGCCCCCCCCCCCCCCCCCCCACCCCATGTCTTCTGTTCTCGTGGTGCGTGGTTTGGCATTTGGTTGTGTTGCTGTTCTATCGGGTGTTTTCATGGTTGGTCGTCTCTGTGTCTTGTGTGTTTCTTCGGGCAAGTATAGTCTGCCACTGGATACGTGTTGGAGCTATCATTGGCAAGTATAGTCTGCCTCAAGCTCTTCTGTTGATGGGTGGTTCCGAGTGTTTCTTGTTGGTCGGGTGTCTGGCTTGTATGGAGATGCTGGTTTTCGTTGTATTTCGTTGGGATGGCTGTGCTGTGTCTCCGGGTATTGCTGTAATTAGAAAAGTTGAAAGATTAGACAGCCCCCCTCCCTCCCCCCTTTGTGTTATTGGACGCAGATTAGCAGAGCTTGTGGGGGCAGGGTAGTTTGGTTCCGCGCATTGTAGCATGCCTGGAGCAGGACATGTCGTACCGTGGGGTCGCAGTAGATTTGCTTGACAGTGGCTTAGCCTACCTACCCTTTCCCTATGTTTTTATTGGACGTAGATTTGTTGAGGTTGTGGGGGCAGGGTAATTTGGTTCCGCGCATTGTAGCATGCCTGGAGCAGGACATGTCGTACCGTGGGGTCGCAGTAGATTTGCTTGACAGTGGCTTGGCCTACCTACCCTTTCCTAAGTTGTTCTTGGACGTTGATTTAGCTGAGATTGTGGGGACAGGGTAGTCTGGTTCCGCGCATTGTAGCAGGCCTGGAGCAGGACATGTCGTACCGTGGGGTCGCAGTAGATTTGCTTGACAGTGGCTTAGCCTACCTACCCTTTCCCTATGTTCTTATTGGTTGTAGATTAGCTGAGATTGTGGGGGGGGGGGGGGGGGGGGCAGGGTAGTTTGGTTCCGCGCATTGTAGCATGTCTGGAGCAGGACATGTCGTACCGTGGGGTCGCAGTAGATTTGCTTAACAGTGGCTTGGCCTACCTACCCTTCCCCTTTGTCGAGGATCGCGGGTGTTTTGTTCGGATAATAACCTATTTACACCTGAGGGCCCGCCGGGATACTAGATTAGCTGAGGTTGGGGGGCAGGGTAGTTTGGTTCCGCGCATTGTAGCATGCCTGGAGCAGAACATGTCGTACCGTGGGGTCGCAGTAGATTTGCTTGACAGTGGCTTGGCCTACCTACCCTTCCCTTTTGTCGCGGATCGCGGGCGTTTTGTTCGGGCAATAACATGTTTATACACAAAGAACCCGCCGGGAGCCAACTGAGCCAGCCAAAGCAGTTTACTGCCTTGGCTGGTTCAGTTGCCTTTCGGCAGGTTTTGGGGTTTTTGTCTGCTGTCGCATAATTCCTTGAGATTGGGTATCAGTGTGCTGCCTTCGAACCGTTCTAAGTTTTTGGCAGCTAGCGTGGCGAGTCGATCTTTAACGGTTGGAATATTCGCCCTTTGGTGAAGGAGTTTGATGGGGGTGTCGAATGGGGCCTGGAGGGCTATTCTTAGCGCGTGGTTCTGAACTCTTTGGAGTTTGGTGATGTTGTACTGGTGAGTGTTGTTTAGGACCAGGGCCCCATATTCGATTACTGGTCGTACAAATGCTTTATACAACTTGAGTAGTACTGTTTTGTTTGCCCCCCAGGTTGTGCCCCTGAGCATCTTTAGCAAGTTGATTCGATTTGTCGCTCTTGTGGCTACGTTGTTGGTATGTTTTTTTAGGGTGAGTTTGGGGTCTAGGGTGAATCCAAGGAATTTAGCTTCGGTGCATTTAGGGAGTGTTTTGCCTTTTAGTTGGAGATCGAAGTCGCGTTTTTTCCTCCTGGCGGAGAAGGTTATCCTCTGGGTTTTGTTAATATTTAATTTGATTCTCCATTTGTCACACCAGAGTTCGAGGTCGTCTAGCGCGCTTTGGAGGGATTTTTGGAGAGGGAGGGGTTGGCTGTTGGAGTCCCATAGGCCTTTATCGTCTGCGAATTGTGAGATTTGGACCCGGTCCGAAGAGATGTTGAGGTCGTTTACGTATATTATGTACAGGAGTGGGCTGAGTACTGACCCTTGGGGCGTTCCGGCCACGAGTGGGATACTTTTTGATATTTCTCTGTTGACTCTAACTTTGATTTCTCTATCGTTTAGGAAGGAGGAGATTAGCCTATGTAGTTTTTTGGGGATGTTTAGTTTAATGAGTTTGTATCTGATGCCGTTGTGTCAGACTGAGTCGAAGGCTTTTTCCACGTCAAGCAGCACGGCGGCCCCTAGATTGTTGTTATCGATCGGGTTTTTCATGAGTTCTACTAGGCGATAGATGTGTCCCATGCCTTCTTTGCGGTGCCTATAGGCTCTTTGCGAGTCATTGAAGAAATTAGTTTCTTCGAGGTGGCCCCTTAGCCGATCGGCAAGGATTTTCTCAAACACCTTGCCGATGCAGCTAAGGAGACTAATTGGGCGGTGGTTGGCTGGTTTGGTTAGGTCTTTGTCGGGTTTCGGTATCATGACTCCTATGGCTGTTTTCCAGCATTTTGGAAAGTGGCCATGGGTTAGGCACGCGTTGAAGATGGCCTCTAGTCTAGTTATATAGGTGTTGGGACTTTGTTTGAGGATTTTATAGCTTGCTTCGTCTTCTCCGGGGGAGGAGGAGCTTTTGCATTTTTTTTTTATCACGCTGATTATTTCGTCGGCCGTGATGGGGGTGATCAGATCATGTTCGTCATAAATATACGTATGTGCACATTTTTCACAAACCAGACCCACCGTGATTGAAGCTTTTAATATCGGAAGAAAATCTTTGGAGGTTATAGAGTGTTTTCTAAAAGGAAAGACAAAAGCTTGTGATTGAGAACAATTATACAATCAACAACAAGCTGAAATAAACACAACTAGAGAAACAGAATTTACTGCATCCAGTAAATTCAAGTCTGTGTGAAAGGGTTAAAGTATCAGGAATAAACTCTACAGAAAGAGAATTTATGGAGGCGTATCTTCTGGTGTAAAATATTTTTTTAACATATCAGAAATGGGTTTTCGTTAACAGTATTTACAGATATTCATACAGGAATCAGAACAATTTTTATAAGAAACCAGAAAAGGCATATATGTGACCAGCATTCAAAGGGTTCGATACACGAATCAGAAATGGACAATTTTGGCTTTGCCCACTAATTTGAGTGATGAATTACATTCATAAACTTTAGAAATACATTAAGGTGTAAATGCATTTCCCAGTCTTTCTGAATAATATGCACTTGATGACCTCATTCAGGTGGACCGTATATTCAATCTCCAGCACTTTTTAACTCAGTCGGTGTAGTTCCATGTCTACATTTACACTGAAGAATGAGCGCAACCCACTTTGAAATAATGGCTCCACCAACTTCAGATCTCTCATCTGTCATTCAGAGGGAAAGGGTGAAAAAAACATAGATGAGTGCAAACTGGTTATTGTTAACCTGCATGCCAAAATGCATCGAGATAGGACGATCCGTATTTGAGTTGTCGCGCTGACAAAGGGTGCACAGACTCTATGTCGGAGATATTGTCATAAAAACCTTAAAAACCCCAAGAGCTCATTTGAAGGCCTACTCATAAAAGAGCATCTAGTGACATAAACAAGGCATGCATAAAACTAGAACTTCTCTAATAAATTAATTTTAAACAGTCATAGCACTAACACAGTTAACAGTACAGTCAACTATGTCAGTATTGCATATTTTACCAGCATCCTGACAGTATACAATTACATGTACACTGTAATTCTTCATGATCAAGTTGTTTGTTTTTATATTAACTTGGTTTGGGAATTAATTCTGTACAATGAGATTAAATAAATAGATCATGTTATTGTATGTGACAGTCACAGCTTTCTCCTTACTGCTTTTTGTGAAATTCTTTCATAGAGAAAATATTCAGACCGGAATCAGAACAATTTTTCTAAGAAATCCGAAAAGGCATATATGTGCACATCATTTATAGGGTTCGATCAAGGAATAAGAAATGGACATTACTGCCGCTGCCATTTGTTTGAATGATGAGATACATGTATAATCTTCAGAACTGCATTAACTGGTATAAAATGAAATTCCTAATAGGTCGAAAAAGTATGCATTTAATGACCTCTCTTGACCGCACAGAGGTGGACCACATTTTGAACCTCCAGCAAGTTTCAACTCATTTGGTGTAGGTACCATTACTATAGGTCATACCAAACCTGATGTATGAGTATAAACTACTTTATAAATATTGGCTCCACCAACTCCGGATCTGCCATATTTGTAGATGATGGCAAATGTTCATATTAGCAAGGCAGTGGTGGCCGAGTGGATAAGTGCGCTGGTCTCTCATGCCAGAGGTCCCGGGATCGATCCCCGGTCGGGAAAGTTCTCGAGGTGTCCGAACACTCTCTGTTAGCATCAATTGTGGGGTTGATGCTGTCACAGCGTATCGTCCTATCGGGTGGGGACGTAAAATGGCTGTCCTCTGTGTGGAGAGAGACACACTCCGTGCAGGCTAAAGATCGCTTCGCAGTATTCGAGAAGAGCTAGGCCACGAAGTTGCCGCTATGAAGGTCATCCCACACACCTACGCCATTGGGCCAAGGAGAAGCGTTAATATAAGTTGCATAACTTGTTCACCAATCCTTGTAAAACAAATAAGATTAAATAAATAATGATGAAGTGCATGCATGGTACCTCTGGAAAATATATTGCAAATAAAAAGGTTCAGTAATGTTGGAATGTAGACGTTGAAAGGCCTTAAAGACCCCACGAGAGCCTGTCTGAAGACTTATTGGCATTGTCAAAATACCGAGGTCCCATCTATATCCATGTGTGTTTAGAACAACACTGTGAGAATGGAAATGGTTTTCATTATTCTCAATGATTTTTTCGAAGAGAGGTGCGCCATCGAAGTGCAGTACGCTTTAGTACACAGCGCCACCGTGCCCCCATATTAAAATCTTCAGAGGGTTAAAATATTCGCTTTAAATATTCCATTTTAATCCTTTAACCCTTTACCCAACGAATCGGCCGCATCCGCCCGCATAATATGCAAATTGAGAAGTTGAAAAAATATTAGTTTCAACGAGGGGTCCCATGATATGGTTTTGTTGAAATTGTTTGGAAAATTTGAAAAAAAATGATATTTGAAATAATAAATTTTGCTATCGTCTGCATTGGGTAAAGGGTTAAATGGGGGTGCAGTGGCTGAGTTGGCAGAGGTGCAGACTGCAAGTCGAGCGGTCCTCACTCTGTCCTTGGGCAAGACACTTCACCCCATTGCCCACGTGTGTGCATGGTGGCGATGTTTACTAAAGCGTACTGCACATCGATGGTGCACCTGTCTTCAACCAATGCTAACCCTGCTTGTGTGGAGTTAGTATGTGGGGAATCTGATAGTTGCTCGCTGTTGCCCGGAGGTTCTCCCCAGGTACCCTGGCTTCCTCCACCCGTAAAACTGTCCTGGTCATGGTAAACCACTGTGCAGAAATATGTGACATTAAACACCAATAAATTAATAATCCTTTAAAAATGAGCTCATTCCAATGAAGGGTCATAAGCTATGTTTTTCAAGCAAAAATGAAAAAGTAATTAAAAGTTGAATAGACATTTCTGTGTATAAAGCTGGCCTGTTTTTGAATCTCCATCGAGTGTCAACTTGTTTGGTATTAGTCCCAAGTGCATACATCATACCATGCTTGAAGCATGACCCACTTTCACAAATTTTGGCCACACCAACTTTTCACGTAAAAATGGATGTATGGACTTCAGGAATGGTTTAGAGAGTCAAAACATGTGATTTCCAGCAATTCTGAAAAAATGCATTCAATGACCCCAGGTGACCTCCGTGACCTTGACCCACATTTTTGAACCTCCATCAAGTGTCAACTTATTTAATGTTGGCTCCAGGTCCATGCATCACACCATGCTTGAGATATGAGCGTGACCCACTTTCAAAAATTTTGGCTACGCCCACTTTTTTTTACGTCAAAATGCATGTGTGTATGTCAGGAATGCTTTAGGGGGTCAAAAAATGTGATCTCTAGCAATTATGAAAAATGCACTTAATGACCCCTAGGTGAACTCCGTGACCTTGACCCATATTTTGAATCTCCATCGAGTGTCGACTCATTTGGTGTTGGTCCCAGGTCCATACCTCATACCATGCTTGAGATATGAGCGTGACCCACTTTCCAAAATTTTGGCCACGCCCACTTTTTTTACGTCAAAATGCATGTGTGTATGTCAGGAATGCTTTAGGGGGTCAAAAAAGGTGATTTCTAGCAATTATGAAAAATGCACTTAATGACCCCTAGGTGACCTCTGTGACCTTGACCCATATTTTGAATCTTCATCGAGTGTCGACTCATTTGGTGTTGGTCCCAGGTCCATACGTCATACCATGCTTGAGATATGAGCGTGACCCACTTTCCAAAATTTTGGCCACGCCCACTTTTTTTACGTCAAAATGCATGTGTGTACATCAGGAATACTTTAGGGGGTCAAAAAATGTGATTTCCAGCAATTCTGAAAAATGCACTCAATGACCCCTAGATGACCTCCGTGACCTTGACCCATATTTTGAACCTCCATTGAATGTCGACTCATTTGGTGTTGGTCCCAGGTCTGTAGGTCATACCACGCCTGAGATATGGGCGTGACCCACTTTCAAAACACCCCTACAGACACCCCCGATACCCCAGGAATCTGAAAAACATAGGTGGCCGAGAACTTCTGGCTGTCTATCAGCATGCCAAAAATCAACGAGATAGGGCTATTCGTTTTCGAGTTATCTTGCGGACAAAAAAGTGATGAGAAGACAGAAGACAGGAGAAGAAGAAGAAGAAGAAGAAGAAAAAAAAAAAAAAAAAAAGAAGAAAAAAAAGAAAAAAGAAAAAGAAACCATGCAAAAACAATAGTCTGTGTGTTTCACACAGACTAATAAGAGCTGTTTGAATTGACAATACCAAACACATCATATCTACAGATGATACCGAATAGTGTGTATTTGGCATACCCGATGTCTGTCCCACTTCAAAGGGTGTCAATCAACTGCCCCTTCCTTTGATGGTATAAACAGTTTGGAGTTGAAATAGCCAATCAACATTATCGGGAAAAGTTTCGTCAAAATTATCTGTATATATATTTGTCTGTTGAAACGTTTTATGTTATTTATTCACGTTTCATTACTATCGTCGATTTACTCTCAAGTGTGCCTCTGGTTCTTGGAAGGAAATTATGTTAACCCTTTACCCAATGTAACGGCCAAAACCGGCCAGCGCTATTCTCAAAAATTGCCAATTAATTTTCAAAATATTTTCATTTTTTGTCTCAAAAACATAGGTTATGACCCCTCGTTGGAATGAGCTCGTTCCAACGAGGGGTCATAACCTATGTTTTTGAGACAAAAAATGAAAAAAATTAGTTATTCAAGAATTTTTTGCAAGTGTCGTCTGCTTTTCATGTTAGGTAAAGGGTTAAAAACAATGAATAATATCTATTTTATTTATGTGAGAACATTACACAAAATCGTTCATTAAAATGACCAATTTGTGCGCAAACTGCGAAGAAACTGTAGAATCATGCGTTGGAGGAAAACGTTTAAACCGTTTCAGTCTTTTCAAAATAGTTGCAAAAGACCTAACTGCTGCAGATGTAATATCAAATTTCATTGAGTCGGCAACATACACTCCGGCCACAAAAAGAAAGGGAAAATTCCTCTGTTCAGTCTGTTTTCAACTTCTAGAACATGTTGCTAAATTTAATAAAGCTAAAGAAAAGTTCATGTCGAGAACAGCTCAACATGGATATGTACAACGGAAAAGAAAACGTTCGCCTTCCACATCAGCTGCAGACAATGGTCATGTGAGTAAGGTTGCCAAAACTCGATCACCAATTCGCATTTCCTCTCAAGAGAAATCACCGAAAATCCACAGGGCGCATTCACTAGCGCAACGAATTGCAAATTGTATGTCACAATATCAATATCTGAAAGACTTTCGACTTATCATTGGTTCGGAAGGTTCAGCAGCAGCAAAAGAGCACTAACAGAGATTGTGAGGCAACGTGCATGGCACGAATTTCAAACTATGTCGAAAAGGACAGGGAGTGGTCTTCAGTACGCCCACACAATGGAAAATCTTGAAAGATTCAATTGGGAAACTGTTTTTGGCTTTTTCAAACGTCATGCTCCAACATTTTTTGCAGCTTTGACAGGAGCAATATCAAAAACCAAGAAAAAGACCTCTTGTGACATTTTTGGTGCAACGCAGTCTGGTGATGCACTCCTTTTTCCGACACTGTGATTTATCTTTGGTACTACACTTCACGTTTGCTTTCCAAGAACATTTACTTTTCTGCAAGCAATGAACTCCATTCAGATGTGGAAAAGTGGTTGCTCCAATAAACTTTTTGAAATATGTAATCATCTGGGAATTTGTTTGTCATCGTCTATGATGCTAAAGATACTTGATCAAATACGAGTTACCTACGATAAGGAACTAAATGGGTGGAAAGAGGATTTGGAACAACTTTATTTTGAAGAAATGCTGGCTTCAAGTGATTATGAAAATGAAAGTGCATCTCCCACATCGGAATTGCTCCCTTTTAACATTAGTGATTCAGAATCTGGTGACTCGGTTTGGGAAAGTGAGAGTGATTCTAGTGAGCTTGCTGAGAAACCTGAGAAACAAAGTGTTCAGTCAGTTATCGCCATTCCTGGAACATCTTCTCAAACGGACTGTGTGGGATTTACGTTATGCTGGGACAATGTTGGAAAGCATGTAACTGCAAGGCACCAGTCCACAAGACTGCAAAATAGAATAATGTTGTGGGCTCTTGCCTATGCTGCCAAAAACCAAATCCCGTATCAAATTCCTGGATTTGATATTCCTATAATCAAAACATCTCAGATCGACGTGAAATTGTTCTTACCACAAGAAGATGACAATGCAAAACTAAAGTCAAGATTAACTGTGATTGTAAAGAGAATTCTGAAAGAACATATAGGTTGTATGAAGGACGCGATTGTCGAAGAACATAGGTCACTCCTACAGCAGCCATTCAGCCAAGAAGAGCGATATAGTAAACCTTGGCGTTTTGAAAGAAAATCCGTCCAATACTTCGGAAGTAATTAGAATACTTGATCATTTGCTGCGTTATGTTCCCAACTCCGACACAAAGATGATTCCCTTAATATGCTGGGGCGACGGGCTATCTTGTGATCGCCACAATGACGCACAAAACGTGAGAGTTAATGGGAAGACTATGGGGGCCAGACTGGAAGGCTTAGAGCCAGCCCCACAAGAGTTTCATAAACGCATGCTCATTATGCAGGACACAATGGACCAATTATTTCATTGCCACAGCAGTTCAGACAAGGGAACATTGTTTCACTTAAAAAATGTTTTTAATCACCGCTCTGTGAAGAAAAATGTCAGCGAATGTTTTAATCACTGTTCTGAGTTTTTACGGTTTGTAACAGAATGTATGGTGACCTTGGCTGCAAAGCAGTGCCTCAACATTACAGTTGTCGACGAAACACCCGAACATTTAAAAACTCTCCACGATGTTGCCCAAGAAATTGTTGAAATGTGTTGGCTTGATAGGAATGTTGCTGAGGTTTTCAAGGGTCAAACATCGGTTACGGATGAAAGTTATCCCTTCTGCTCTCGTAAAACTGATATTGGCGATGAAGAGGATATGTTGAGGTGTGAGAATGTCAACTGCGAAAATGGAAAGCTTTTTCACGTGGACTGTCTCGGTTTCAATGACGACGAAATACCCATTGGGTAGTGGTATTGTTCAGAGGAATGCAGGATTAAAGAGCGCGCACCAACATATTCATATTGTGACTGTAAAACAAACATGGGGTATGATGAACCAATGATCGGCTGTTCTAACGCAAACTGTGCAAGGGGCAAGTGGTTTCACTATTGTTGCAGGGGGCTAACTGAAAAGGACATACCATATGGCAGTTGGTTTTGTTCTGACGAGTGTGAAGAGATTAAAAAGAAAAGTAAAGATAAAAAAGGAAAGAAGACCACTAAGGTTAAAAAACATGATCATGTGATGGAATATTGTAAAGCAACCATGTGGAGAGGGTTAAATGACATGTGTCGCAGGGACGCCGTGCGAGAGAAAGATGGCATAGCAATGATCTCGCACTGGAAACATGACATGTTAGAGTTCCATAACAATAATCATTTTAAATACGTAATACTTGGCCATAAGATGATTGCTGGTTGTTCGGGGTGGCTAAGTGACAGACTTCGTCATGATTTGTATTGGAACAGAACGGTTAATCTCACTGGTGGACAGGGTCATAACAATGAGATGGATTTGGTAAATGAATTCCTCAATGGAGAGTTTAAAAATTCCCTCCGCAAAAGTGGACATTACGAGGAAAGTACTGTACAAAGAATTAGTGAACTCAGCGGTAGCTTTGGTGAAAAGCTTAAAAACGCTTACGCATCTTCAATCTCAGAAATGACACTCAGGAAATCATATACACAACACACAAAGTATCACAATGATATTCTGTTGTTCGTTAAATTGTTTGAGAAAGAAATATTTTTCAGCTGCAAGCTGGGGAGAAAGTATAGAGCCTTTCCAGACTTTATACATGACCCACAGATAAAGAACCCCCATAAGCTTCACCAAAAGATTATTGATCTCACCAGAAAACTCGACAAAAAAAGAAATTTAGTTGACAATTGATGTACACTGCACTGCAGAAAAATGACAGTTCTCACAATTGTGTTAACCATTTACCTTATGTAACCACCAAAAACGGGCCAGTGTTATATACAAAAATCGCCATTAAATTTTTTATATTTTCATTTTTTGCTTCCAAAACGTAGCTTATGACCCTCCATTGGAACTAGCCCAACGCGCTCGTTCCAATGAGGGGTCATAAACTAGGTTTTGGAAGCAAAAAAAAAGAAAAGAAAAGAGAAAAAATTAATTGTACGAGAATTTTTTTTTCAAGTGCATGTCGTCTTCTAATAACATTAGGTAAAGGGTTAAACGGCTCTATGCTTGAGACACGACACAAGGCGGGTTAGTCGAAGGGTAGAAGTGTTGATTTTATCTCTTCTATGTTCTTTAAATTTGCACAAAGTGCACATCTGTGGTCCCATATTTAACAAATTTCATCAACGGGCCAAAACAATGTTTCAGCCCGGTGAGGAAATTCGATCAATATGGAGCAATAAATGTGCACTTTTCTCAAAGTAGAGTTTTGTTAGTCCCTATAACATCGCTTTTATATAGTGTATATTCCTACCAAGTTTATCATTTCTTCGGCTTTTAGATTCGAGAAAAGTGCACATTTGTTGCACCATATTTAACAAATTTCCTCAACGGGCCGAAACAACAATGTTTCAGCCCGGTGAGGAAATGTGTTCAATATGGAGCAACAAATGTACACTTTTCTCAAAGTAGAGTTTTGTTAGTCCCTATAAAGTCGTTTTTATATAGTGTACATTCCTACCATATCTTGTTAAGATATGACTGAAAATTCCCTGAGCGGCCTATAGTTTATCATTTCTATGGCTTTTGGATTCGAGAAAAGTGCTCATTTGTTGTCCCATATTTAACAAATTTCCTCAACGGGCCGAAACAACAATGTTCACCAACAACGACCAGAGTAGTATGTCTCGCACGTTTGAGGGAATAGTTGGGGGATCTCATCGGGGGATCTCATGTGACGTCATAGTCACGTGACGTAGTGGCGACATGTTGTGTTGTCATGGTAACCCGCGTGAGCGGCCAATGCTGTGACGTCATCTCCATAGTGATACGTGGTGTGAGTGCGCATGCGCAACGCGTGTTGTTAGGGTGATACGTGTTTCCGTCGTCCATTTTGTATACTGGAGGCCATCTTGGTTTCTATGGTAGCACGTGATTGCTATGTTACCCAATTGTTCTGTAATAAGACGGGGTATGTTTTGAGGGTATGTTCCCTCGTAGAAGAGTAAATCTAATTACCACAAACAACCCGACAATCCATCCAAATCACCAAAATCCACCCGAAATCACCGAAATTGACTTTATTCCCCCATGTTATCGGTTTAGCACGTAGTGCTATAGTACCGAGAGGGTACAAGGGGTGCATTCGACTGAAGTGGAGTAATTTTCTGGTTCGGATTTTCCCAGAATCCTCATTTAATTACCCAAATAAACCCGTCAAGTTGTATTATTTAGAATTCTTTAAGAATCCTTTTTTTTGGATCCCATGACGTGTTATTTCCCTATTAAGAGTAGCACGTAATACCGAGGGGGTGTGTTCTTTTGAAGTGGAGTAATGTTCCCATTTTTTTGGGATCCCATGACGTGTTATTTCCTTATTAAGAATAGCATGTAGTGCTATAGGACAAATTTACCCAGAATCCATTATTAAAATTATAAGTAGGACCCATATGTGTACATGAAGGCCATGAAGCTAAGTTCCACCATATACTCATATGAGGATCTACCCAACAGATGTGTCGTACGAGGTCTAATTTACTATCCCGCATTTTGATTTTTCTTTGTACTTCGATGGAAAGTTAAAAAAAATAATAACACTAAATATAAATTTAAATTTCTTTTATTCAACAACAAAAATACATCTTTTTATGGTATGTAGATTGTCAGATATTCATAAACAGTCTTTCTGCAGATTGGACATCTTCTGAGTGGTTTACAGCAGTCTTTGCACAGGCACAAATGGTTACATGGTCGCAGAGTGACATTGGCTTCAGCTAATAAACACACACTACATTTTGTCCTCCGTGAATCTTCTTCTTGAAATGATGTGTCCATTTCTTCTTCTTCGATGGCCATTTCTTCTTCTTTTTCAACGTCCATGAATTCAGGTGGTAAATTATGAATGTAATAACAGTCTGGAGAATATTTTCTGTGTTCTTCTATAACATCATCTTCTGTTTCCCAGAAACGAACAATAATACCACAATGAAAACATTGAGTTCTGTCTCCTGTCCCCAAATAAAAGAATCCAGCTTTTGTCAGTTCATTCATGGTTTTCACACTTTCACTTTGTAACATGAATTGAAATGTCTTGAGACGATTTTCCTCCAATGCATACTTGATGTGTTTTGGTGGTCTTTGTTCTGGTGTCTTTCTTATTTTTTCTTCTCCACGTAATAACTGCTCCAGTACCGGTGGCGGAACATCACGAAAATATGTTTTGAATGAAACGCTCATTCTCTCTACAAAGTCTCTTGGATTTCTTGTTTCTTGGTTTCTTGATTGATAATCATTCAGTGCCATCCTGATCAAACATGGAATAGTGAACATTCTTCAATCCTTTTTATCTTCATTCTTCTTTGGTTTTCTTTCTCTTTTTGGTTTGGGTTCTCCTATTTCAAGACTTCTCTTCTTTGCAATATCCACTGCTTTGGTCACTTGTTCCCAATCTGTGGTGGTAAACTGGAACCCAACGTCGTTCTTGAACAGTTGAATCTGTAAATCGTTGTTAAGTTTGAAGACGGTCACATTAGTAGACATCCTTCTTCTTTGGCTGTCGAAACACAAATGAGCTGAACACCAAATGCACCAGTTTTTTATAGTTTTCCTTCAATGCAGTGACATCTAGTGGCTGGTTTCATCTATGACGTCATTAACCAACACATCATTATCCATTAGATCAATGGTAAACATGTTGGATATGGTTTCCATCGGTACACCGCGACAGCGATGTTTCAAGTAAAACAAACAGTATTGTCCACACACTGGTAATGGTCCTTGAAGACGTTTTGTATTATACTTCCAATATCTGGAATTCTTCTTCAGGAAATTCTCGAATGGTCTGTGTTGTGGTGGTAATCCATAGGAATCAAAGTATTCTGCGTTGTGGTGACTCACAAAGAGAGCCACCCAATGTTCTCCTTTTCTGTGGTCTGGATCCGTGTTGGCTATCAAAGCCACTGGTCTGTGATCTGGTAATCTTCTTGGTAATTTGTTTCTTGAAAATACACCCAAACATATTCTCTTCAAACAACTATTTGATCGAAGTGCATTCTCTAACTGCAACGTGTTCATGTTGAGTAATCGAAGATTACTTTTCTATTCTTATCCACTTCTATAATGTTCTGGAATTCTGCATAAACCAGTACGTTGATTGTGGTTGGTAATGGGTTTTCGAAATGGACTTCTAGTCTCAAGTTTCCTCTCTTCACCAGATCGAAGTGTTGTCCATGTGATAGATCTGGAGTCAGGTCGAATACGAATAGGGTGTATCCATTTATGTACTCTTCTCAGCTGATGTGGTTTCCTTCATTCTCATACATTTGTCCAGTTCCTTGGAACAGAGTTGCATAACATCTCGCCACTTCTTGTTGTTCGAATCTAGGTTGTAATGGTTTGGCTGGAATCTGCTGCCCATCCATGTACAATGCCAAGTAATTGATTTTGTAGTTCTTGAAATTATATGGATTCTTTGAAAAGTTTCCATTGAAAGCATTGTTGTCTACACATCCCACTACGATGCGTTTAGGTAGTTGGCCTAAAAATAAGTTTTCTTGTGTGATGCTCAGATTTCCTTTCGGCACTGAAAACATCTTGGTTTCCACACGATCGATAGGATATTTTGCAGTTGCTTTTGTTAGTGCTTTCTCGTGAGCCATTCTCACGAATGATTGGAGTCTCTCTTTGTGTACAAACATGGATACATCTAGAATTTTGATCTTGTATGTAGCGGTATCGGCCATCAATGCGAAAGCATCTTTGGCTCTATTCATTTTAACATGAACATTAACTCCATTCAGCAAGTAACGAGTTTGGAAAAACATGTCCAAATGTAATCTTCCAGTCATGTCCACGATTTTACTTTTCTCTATAAATTTCTTTCGAAGAAGAAATCCCTTGTTATCATCTGTCAAATCTTCCATGTGTCCGGCCGTATCCTTGTACCATAATGCATTAGTCAGTTGTGACTTCTTGGCAGCTGGTCCATAACTCAACAAAGTTTCTATGAAAGCTCTGTAATGATAAGTGTTGTTGGAAGGAGATACCAGTTTTTCATTCAAGCTGATATTGATTTGATTAAATAAGGAATGCATCCATAAATTGACTGGGCCCACTTTGGCATCGGGTGCAATTGATGCCCCATTGGAATCTACAACCGTTGCTTTAACATACAAGTATGTCTGTGCCAAATTCAAATAATCATCTCCTAATCCTGCAATGTGGAATTCTATTGGACCACTGTTTCCTGTAGTCGCCAAAGGCCTGTGTTCTACCCATTGCCCATGTTCCACACTAGTCTGTGTTGGTGGTATGGAAAACAAGTCGAGTTCGCTGTTGACACACTCACAAGATTTTTCATTAATGAGAGACATCATGCACCGAGATGGTCTTGGGTCTGAACAGTTCTCCTTCTTTTTGTCGATTTGCTAGTTTTGCGTGGTGCAGGCCTTTTTATACTTTTCCTACCGGGTGGTTTTGAACCACCAACCACTTCATTCCAAGCTCCTGCACCAGCCTCTTTGGCTCTTTTGATTGCTGCCTTTTTTACATTTTTCCCTTCAATGACATCTTCGGCAAAGGCTGCTCCTTTTCTCAATAACTGTTTTCCCACGGTCCTGGCTGTAGTTTTCAATAAAGGTAACACCATATTCTTCAGTCCTCCCAATATACTTCCCAAACCATATCCTCTCTGTAATTGAGCTTCAGAAAAAGCCGGTAGACCATTCCCAGCTTGTTTCGTGTAATATTCTTCGTATAATTTGGATTTACAACAGTAAGTCATGTTTATGTGAAATGAAGAGATCTACGATTTCTGAAATGAAGTGTCACTGTCACTTTCCCGAACTCGAATGGTACTATGGCTCCTGTGTCACCCCTTATATACACCTGGACGGTACTGAAATATTTTCATTCTACTGGTACATAATACACATTCTCAAATGTTTTAGAGATGATATCCCCATATTTCCCATGTACGGGTACGATACGAAGAAGTGGTATTCTTGTATCTCCTATGACTTGGTCACGAACCAAGTCACAATATACATAGAGTGAATAAAATCCTTGGTTGACATCGGCAACTCTGGAAGAATTGTAAGTTCCTGATTTAAAAACACACTCATTAAACCCCAAAATATTTTGAAGAGTAGGGCTCAATGTGACCACTACTCCATCACGTACCGTGATACGAACTTTACCAGTTACTCTATCCAGTTCAAAAGCTACCTTATCGTGACGAGGCAAAAGTAATTCTTTAACACCATTGATAGCTCGTATCACATCAATGGGATCCAAATAACGACCTTCCTTGAGAGTAAGTCGGTAATTCTTTTTCGAAGACCAGAACACTGTAACGAAAGCTTCTTCTCCACGAATATTGAACCAAGTATTTGGATACTGAATCTCTGCCAGACCTACTTCCCATTCTCCCGTGAGATTCACTGGTTGTGATAACTGAGTGGTGTACGTAGTCAACGTGTTTTCTGGAAACACGTTCATAGAACTATTACTTGGTAGAGTCAAATAAAACATTACTTTTTCTTAATGGTTGGATTTGGTAACAAATATCCTATGCTACTACTCAAGAGAGCAGTCCACAACTTGCTGTCTGTGTTTTCGAGAGTGAGATTAACGACACTGGTAATGATGATGATATACAAAATGATTATTTGTGAAAAATAAGTGATCTCGCTCCTTGGAATTCTTTTACCAAACAGAGGCCAAGAACCGTTCGATCCTTCTTCCATTTTGAAGAAACTTCAGAGGTTCACTTCCTTTTATAGGTGAGCTGACTCTGTTTGATCCACGAATTGAACGAAGTTGGGTATCCCAACCAACCACTTTATGAACAATTCCCTTTTCTTACCTCGACCACGTTTCTTGAGTACGTGTTCGATTTTGTAAATAGTTTTATGTGAAACTCGCTGAAGCTCTTCAGTGTAGAATGACCCTTTCAATATTTCTCCATTATCATCTTGTAACATGTATGTGACTTGATGTCCTTTCTTGATGGCTATTACTGTGAATAACTCTTCGGTCCAATTGGGCAAATAACCTTTCTCAAAAGTTTTCTTAACTTTATTGATTCTCACTCTGTCTCCTACTTTGTACTTTGGTGTCTTGTGTTTTATGGGTTGTCCATACAACCTTTGCCAAACCTCTTCTTGATTTTCAAAGTTCACGGCAATGGGGGCCATACCTATACTGCGATGATGAGAATGATTATATGATTTCACCAAGTTTTGAAGTGGAAAAGTTAGTGTATTGTTCTTGGTAAAATATTTGCACATTTTGGTTTTCAAAGTTCTATTGAATCTTTCTACTATGGAACATTTTGTTTCAACATTTTGTTTCCACATTTTGTGTTGTGAAAAAGTCGACTTTGTGATCTTTGAGAAAATTCTGAAATTTTCTGTTTAGAAATTCTTTGGCTTGATCAGTTTGTAATTTTTCTGGTTTACGACCTTGTTTGAAAATTTTACTAAAAGCTTTCACGATGGAATCACCAAGTTTGTTTTGTAATGGTATCACCCAAGCATATTTACTAAACACATCTATACATGTCAACAAAAATTTTATGTTTTTGTTGAATTTACTTATGTTTGAAACATCTACCAAGTCAGCTTGCCATTGTGCATCTATACCACTAACTATTACTTTTCTTCTACGAAATGTATGACGAACAGGTTTGTGAAGAGTGTATGTGTCTTGAGTCTCTAACCATTTTACAACTTGTTTGGTTTTTTTCTTGGACGCTCTACGGAGAGCGTCTACACCACCAAAACTACCAGGCACTTCAGAATCATAGTACAATGCTTCCAAGACTGCCTTGTTCAAGTGTCAACTCTATTTATACCTTTTTTCGGTCCACTTTGGCGTTTCTGTTTTCTTTGGTTGTTTTGGTTCCGACTTTATCGGTGCCTGTTTCATAAAATCCCAACGTTCTTTATGACCAATTAATTCTTGGGGTATGTTACTATCTCTCAAAGCTTCGGCCAACATTTCCCATCCCTTTGGTTGGAAAGATTTTCGTCTTCTAAGTAAATCGTTTAGAAGATCTGTTACATTCGACCCTACCACTGTTTGATCTTTGTAGACTAATTCACTCTTCTCATTCCAAGATATATTTGGGTCACTTCTAATACGATTCAACAACAACTTGCCCTTTCTCTTCATTGTCATAGGTACAGAATCGAGAATGTCTTCGTCTTTATTATCTTTCTCGAATTCGACTTTAATTGGTCGAGGAGCAATTACCTTTTGTTGAAATGTCAAGTATCTTTGTAAAATTTGATTAAATTGAGTCATCTTTTCATCAGCCGAAAGAAAAGGGGCATCGAGAATATCTCTCATTTCTCTATCCAGTGATGAAACAGCCAGTTCATTCGGTTGTCTTGGAGTCTCTTGTAGACGTTCCAATAACCTTGGTTCTACCAAAGCCATCTTCTTTGGATATTCCATCATCCAAATATACCTTTAACAGCACCCAATAGTACAGGAGGTAGCAATGCCCCCAAGAATCCCCCTTTCTGCAAGATTTGTCTCCTCTTTTTGTCAGAGGTATCTTTGTTTGCCACTGCCCTCACTAGTTGTTTCTGACGAACGAGTTTGGTTCTCTGAGCTTTGGTCAGAGGTACTGCTCCCTTCAGTCTATTCGAGGCACAGTCACACAAACAAGTTATCAATTCTTTGTCTGCATGTTTTAGTATGGATTTGACGAGTGCGGGTTTCGATTTAATAAGAACCTTGTGAAGAGCGATGTTGCGCTTGAGATGGTCAGACATGCTTCTGACTCGAGTCAGACTTGTTGCTCCCCTTTTATACTTTTCGGAGGTACACATATTGGGTTTCCCCAGGAAAAATTTGACTTCTTAATCTCATGTGTTCAGGAGTATCTTGTTTGAGATCTATTAAAAGGTAACCATATGGTGTCGAAGTGGCATCTTCGAAAACTTCTCTCAGAAACTTGGAATGACCAGGATACATCTGTGCTGTCAAGTGTGAGATCTGAGAACGATCCCTAGGATTTTTAAACAAGATCATGTAATGACTATTGAGAGCTACAGTCCTATGGACTTTATTTTTATCGAATAAATTTTGAACAATGTAGATCACACTAATGTTATGGTGATGACTACCTTTGGTAAATAATCTAGACACTCGAACATCTGCATCGAGCATCAGATCATCCAATATGACTAAACTATCAGATTTTAATTCTTGAGGGAGACCCTCTACGAATTCTACTTGGGGTAAAGTATTGTATAATGGTTGCCATTCACTATAACACCAAATGATGTGACTTGGGACAGGTGATATAATATTTTGAATGTTTTGAATAACCCGATTTACAAAGGATGATTTACCACTACCCGTGGGACCACACAATAAACAAGTGAATGGATGCTTCCAACGAGGATCCATCTTTGTTGTTCTATGTGGGTACTACTTCCCTTTTATACCTTTTGGGGAGGTGGCCCCCACTGAACGTGGGGACTACTCCCCCTTTTATACCTTTTGGAGAGGTGGTCAATATGAACCGTCATCCAAAAAATATTTAAAATTGGTGGCCCTCTGACTTACTGGCTGGGGACAGTTTAAGTTTGTTTGATATTTGTCAAGAAGATAAACATCAAATAACTTAAGCGTCATTACCACCTTTTTTTCTTGTTTCTTCATTTTATACTTTTTTTCTTCTTTTTTCTTCTTTTTTTTTATAAAAAAATCATCTATTTACAACATCTATTTACATCTTCAATTAGAATCCAATTGTAACAGGTTTCTTGATGGTCATAAATTCAATCACCAAATCCATAATACAACGTCTCTGTTCATTTGTGAGAGGTTTCTCGAACATATCTTCATATTCTTTCTGTACTGGTGGTGGATTCATTCCAGAAGTATTATGGTGCCACAGTAGATGAACATCATTCTTGTTAACTCTTTCAAGTGCGTCACTAAAACATGTTATAATCTTCTCTTCTTCAGACATCATTAGGCATACATTATGCTGAATCTGACTTGGGAGATCGACTGTACATCCATAGCATTTTTCTTTCATTACAGCGTCAATGTTCTCTTCGACATAATGAGCATATGCCAAGCAAAGTTCATGCTGCAAGCGAACTTGCCTGAGTTCACTATCAATTTCATCAACGATCAATGGTCGTGGTTGGGTTATTCTCACTGTGATCTTCTTCTTCTTCAAAGGTGGTTCTTGATTTGGTTTTTTGAAGTCTTCATGTTTAGTAGGTTTAGTGTCTTCAGTTAAAGTTGTTTGTTGGGTTTTGATGGCTGCATCTACTTCTTCTATTTGAGATTTCAAGGCATTCCATTCTTCTAAAGATAGAGCAATACCAGTCTTCGTAGAATAAGGTTTCTGGTCTTTTCCCTCAAAGTATCTTCTGAGATGAATCTTCAGTTCACCCTGGTACTGGGTGACGTTAGCATAAGTCTGCTTGGTGCCAATTCGGAATATCTTCTCTGGTCAATGGTTCGATCGTGAATGATGCCAAGTCCATCTTTGCCTAATCTTATATATCTTTGACGGACGTGATTGAAAACATCACCCCAGTTGAACAAATTTTGATTGAGTTTTTGATTCTTGGTTGGGGTTTGTGTTTGTTTCCTATAGGCTTATAGGTTAAAGTTGGAAAATTTAGAAAATTAGTATAGAAAGTAATGGGAAAGAAACACAATGAGAATACAGAAATTTGATTGGTGGATTAACTTCGATCTGATTGGTCAGTTTGGCGATCAAACTGCAATCTTGATCCTTAAACTGTAGGATATGGCCCTCTGCATTTTATACTGGCTTGGGACAGGTCAAGCTACAAACCTCTGTCCAATGGAGATAAGTCAAATAGCTCGAGTGCATTCCCACCCCCTACAGTTCGTATCCTCTTTGAGGGAATTTTTTTTTTGTTCATCAAAAAAGAAAAACGAAAACAACATGTCCAACTTAGCAATTTATTTTTTCTATCATAAAAATTTCTCATTTCTTTTGAATATTCACAACAGAGAATTTCTTAGTAATGATGACGATGATGATGATTTATTCCTGTGGTTATACAATAGGGATAGCCTAAAAGACACCAGGAATCAACTTTAAAAAAAAAATGAAATGAAACTAAAAAGTAAAGGAGTATCATCTGGTTCCAATAGGTGTAACCTAAAAGATACCATGAATCAACATGTCTTTTAAAATAAATGGAACTAAAAAGTTTTGAATGAAACTAAAAAGTTTTGAATGAAACCAAAAAGTAAAGAAGTATCATCTGGTTCCAATAGGTGTAACCTAAAAGATACCATGAATCAACATGTTTTTAAAATAAATGGAACTAAAAAGTTTTGAATGAAACTAAATTTTGAATAAAGAAGTATCATCTGGTTCCAATAGGTGTAACCTAAAAGATACCATGAATCAACATTTTTTTAAAAATAAATGGAACTAAAAAGTTTTGAATGAAACTAAGTTTTGAATGAAACTAAAGAAGTATCCTCCACTTCCAATAGGGTTAGCCTAAAGTATATCAGGAACATGATGATGATGATGATAATGATGAAAAAACTATCTGTATTAGAATAAATAAAAAAAATTGAAAAAATCTTTACACTAGAAAAAATGTATTGCCTTGTAAGACTTGCCATTTAGAATTTTTTTTTTTCGAAGACTGCCATATAGGACTTTATGAGGACTGCTATAAATGACTTTAGAGAATGCCATATAGGACTTTTTACTTTGTGAAAAAACTTGCCATGTAGGACTTTATGAGGACTGCCATAAAGGACTTTAGAGAATGCCATAAAGGACTTTGAGGACTGCCATAAAGGACTTTAGAGAATGCCATATAGGACTTTTTACTTTGAGAAAAAACTTGCCATATAGGACTTTAGAGAATGCCATATAGGACTTTTTACTTTGAGAAAAAACTTGCCATATAGGACTTTTTGAGGACTGCCATAAAGGACTTTAGAGAATGCCATATAGGACTTTATGAGGACTGCCATAAAGGACTTTAGAGAATGCCATACAGGCCTTTATGAGGACTGCCATAAAGGGCTTTAGAGAATGCCATAAAGGACTTTAAAAATTTGATGAGCCTAATATGATTGAGTAGACCACCTAAAAAACATTTCGTTTTTTTTTTTTAGGAATTTTTTTGGTCAACTAAATAGAACTTTTTGTAGGCAAAAGCTAGACTTGGTTCAGGTTGTAGAAAAATATGACACTCACTCAATTGTTTCTTCTTTAAATCTCTAGTGGTATGGTACTAACTCCATCTTCTAAAACTCTTCGTTTTGGGTAGAAATATGATAGTCCATCTCTGCTCTGCTGGTAGGTATACATAGTGTTGTCATCCATCACAAATCCTCGGTTGATGCCAGATCCACTTTGTTGAGTATTCAAAACTTGCAAATATCTGTCTTTCGTCAAATCATTGTGGCGTTTGCTGATTCCCTTACAACTGAATTTATTGGTGGCTCCGAAACAATAATATGTTTTACTACACAGTCCAACAATGCCGGTTCCTTGCCATTCTACCTTAAACAAGCCTGGAGTTCTCCTGTCAAAACGCTTTCTTTCTTGGCAGCATGAGGGGACAGCCATTCTTTGCCTTCTAATTTGGTTTTCACATAATCATCTCTGTGGAAATCACAACACTCTGATGGAAACCACTTGTGATTCTCTTTGTAAAATTCTACTCTCTTCTCTGGTTTCACTAATTCATCTATGGATGGTGACGAAGTACATATATATGCAGAATCTGTGTCCATTTCAGCATATTCGAAATCTTGGCGGTTGATAAAAGTATCGATGACATCATAATAGAACTGAAGCATCCGGAGTTTTGCATACTGGTAAACAAAGAATCCGATGTGAAGTGGCAGATCCAACTTGATGGTCTTCTTGTTGAGTTCGACTTCATATAATGTTTCATCTAATGGATTCAAGGCTCTGAAGGACATGTCATTTACAGCTTTGGTAACTTCTTCGTCGTCGCAATAGCACACACGTCGATGCTTCTCTTTGTTGGTCACGGTTTTGCCATATCCAGAATTTCCCAACAGCTTCATGGTGTCGGCAACGATCGACTTGTCAGGGTCAACATCTCCTTGTCTTCTTGCTTCAGATACTTCATCTCCAAATTTTTCAAAACATCTTCTTGGTTTATATTGGATAACCTGGTAGACGTGATCAACTTCAATACCATGCTGGAGGTACCACTGCAGTAAAGGGGTTGCAAATAACATTTTTTCCGCTCCATAGCTTCCGATCAAACTTCTACGGGGTTTCTTCATGATGCCATTCTTCTCGGCAAAGGCCTTCATGTGTTCACCAATATCATCTATGGAAATATCTGTATTCTTGAAGATAGGTGTCATCTCTTCAAAGTACTCTTTCAGGTGATCTGGTACATGTATATCACATTCGACTAAACCAAACAGTTCACCGGTCTTCACTTTGTTCAGTATTTCTTTCTCTGTCATCGCACCATCTATTTTGTCTGAAAAGTTCTCTTTCAGGAAGGCTTTGAGTGTGGCATCGGTCTTCTTCATCTCTCTCCACTCACACTCCCAGATTTCAATAAGTTTATAGCCCAAATCGGTGATGTACTTTGCATTGGTACGGGTGTCTTGTAGCAGTTCTTTCATCGGTTTATCTCTGACTTCATTATGGATGATAGGAAGGCCATTCTTATCTTTCATGCAGGTATGTCCGTGCCAGAAGCAGCCATGGAACTGGTATACAGTCTGTGTCTCTTTGCACCAACCATCAACAGGCAACTGTCTTTGACCAATCATTTTTTCAGCTCCGTTAAACTGATGTCTGATGTGGATGTCATCTCTCATGGATAAAAACTCTAACCATTGTTCAGCCATTTTACCATACTTCATTGGATGTTCTGGTTTAAACTGGTTTTCTTCACGACGTCTAATACTCCAACCCGTTGGCATCTCTTGCATTAGGCACCAAAGATATAATGCGTTCGCATCAAAGCCTATAATACTTCCACATGGTTTTGCTTCTTTGCCATATTTTGTTTCTCTGATTCGGGTAACATCTTTCTCGTGGTATCGGTTGAAGATAATTGAAGGTCCACCAACGATATTATCTTTCACCAAGTGATGCAAGTCTTTATTCTTCTGGTTAAATAATGTGAAGTAAGTGTCATCATTCATGGTCTGGAACAGGTATTTCAACGTGAGGCCCGGAACACTGATACCATCTTTAAACATGTCGATGTGGCGTTCTTGGTAGAAAGCAAACTGCTTGTCAACTGCTTCAAGGAATGGTTTTACATCTCGGTTATTATACCAGATCAGAAAATCACGGAAAGTTGTCATCTCCAGGTCGTTCCATACATGCTGGCAGTACTGGTATTCTTCATTGGATATATTTTCTTTCTTGGGAGAACTGTAGAAGGCTTCATGGTCTGGTAGGTGGTCTTGATCCAATTTGTTCAAGCTGTCGATACATTCATATGGTAAAAATCCCTTTGTCACGGAGCAGCCAAATGCTTTCAAAAACTTGTCATAGCTGAATCCTGGAGCGAGGTAGTTGCAAATATCAACAAACTTGAAAGATTCTGTCGAGATGCACATGTAGTTATTCGATTTCTTCACTGCAAACTTGAGTGGATTCTGTCTCTTCAGGTATGTCATCAGTTCACGCTTGACTACATTCATATCATATTTTCCAGAGTTGAATCCGATGACGGGCATCTCTTGCAGGTAATCTTGAAATTTCTTCTCCAATTTTTGTAAAGGGTGCATCTTGGATGTATCTTCTCCAGTAGCTCTGGCTTCCGCTTCCAGCGTTTCATCAATTTTCTGTCTGAGTTTAAACAAGGTCCAAGCATGGTAGGTCTGCATCAGTTGGTGGCAATGAGATGAAATAGCTGTGAGGTATGTCATCATTTCTTCAACAAGTTCTTGAGAATTTCCATTTGTAATGAAACATTTCGGTTCTTGGTATTCTGGAACATTACTACATATGCTAACACTCAACGGTCGGTGTTCTGCTTCCCATATCAGTTTATCACTGTCAGCAGGTAGACTGGATTTGACAAAGTAACTTTCAAAATCAAACGTTGCACGGTATGGAAAAAGCTTCTTCTCTTCAGGTACTTCTATACCTTCATCTTCTAACAGATCAAATATGGACTGGGATGGATCGTATACACCGCCAACATACTGGTAATTTACCTCATCTGTACAGGTTTTCTCGTGACGCCGAAGATATCGGGCAGATTTCCATAATTTGCTGCATTTGCGGCATTCAAAGGATTTGCAGTATTGGTCTATATCGATGATGTAGCTAAAATGGTTCTTGTAAACGTTCACATACATGGTATCTTCATACTTTCTGTGAGATCTCTGTACTAATTTGGCAACAATTTGGTCATCATCATTCTTGACAAGTTCATATACTTGAATATTTACTTCAAAACATTTCTCCAAGTCAGGTAATTCGGCTAAAGTTACTCCATGGAATTCATTCTTTGGCTTCTCTGTATACTTGTTGTACATGGCATCTGTTGTATAGTTGAGGTTGTCTGTTATGGAACCACTCCATAAAGCTAAACAGCGGAAGATACACAGGTTGTCTTCGTAGGTAAAATGGTTAGCTCTATCTTTCACCAAAGCATTTACTGCTTTGTTCTGGAGAATGTAGTCAGGAAGATCTTCTGCCATTCCAATTGGGTGGTCTTTCAGCTTGTTCACATAAAATGTGACGTTGGTAACTCTCTCAACAAGCCATTTGGTGTTGGGTCGTTTCAATTTGGCCCATTCTAGGATATCTTCTTCCATGACATCATCAAGGAGTTCTTCAAAGTCTTCTTGGCAGCATACAAGTTGTGGAACATCAAGTACCCGGGCGTTGTTTTGTGATGGATGGTAATACTTCAGTTCATTCGTTTCATTGTGTCACAGGATAAAACCAAAACTCAGATTAATTTTAAATCTTAGCTGTTGTGGCAGAAATATTGTAGTCATCAATTCATCAGTCATCATCTTCAGGTTCACATCGTTGATCCGGTAGTTATATTGGTCCTGGACTCATCTGTTCATCATGTGGCGTGTTCTAATACAACTCCAGTTATCTTCGTACACGGTCAATATCTCATCTGGCTCTTCTTCAGACATCATATTCTTTTCAAACTCCATTGGGTCAACATCATAATGGGTGGTCGTCGTGGTCCGTGGTTGTTTAGGTGGTCCTCTCTTCGGTTCATCAGTCTTCCTTTTTGATGGTACAGGAACTGGTCGGTGGGCAACGCTCTTGTGTCGATTAAAATGGAGTAGTTGATTGAACTCCTGGCCGCATTCCATACATGTATATGTCTCCAAACATTTCATCAGGTGTTGATCCAGCTTGTCTTTCCTCGTAAAGGTCTTGTTGCAGTTGGTACAATCGTGGGTCTTCTTCTCTCCATGGGTATTTCTCTGATGGGTATTTCTCTGATGGCGATCTCGATTCATTCTTGCAGTAAAGGTCTTCCCACACTCTTCACAGGCGTAGACATCAGTTCTGGTAACGGCAGTAGCAGCTTCAGACTCCATCTTCATAAATTTTTTGCAAAGGCAAAATTGCTATAGAAAACTCTCTAGCGATGTGTTCAGTTCGAAGGGTCGAAACAGAATGACGCGACGTTATTCTTCTCCGGATTTTATTTCGACGTGACGGACGTTTTTGAAAAAGTCCCGACGTCACAACGTTTTTTTCATCGATATTTTCATTCTCGATGGGTGTTTGTGTTTGTTTCCTATAGGATTATAGGTTAAAGTTGGGAAATTTAGAAAATTAGTATAGAAGTCAATGGGAAAGAAACACAATGGGAATCCAGAAATCTGATTGGTGGATTAACTTCGCTCTGATTGGTTGGTGTAAAAACATCTTGATCCTTATTTATTTTATTATTTAAAATCATGTAGTTAGGGGGGGGGGTCATTTAAAGAAATTGCTAAATATAGACCCTAACAATTAGTTAGGGGGGGTCAGTTAAGGATGTTACTAAAAATAGAGCGTAGGAATTTATAAAAATATAGTTCCATGTAGAAGCAGAAGATTCTGGGTAAATTTGTCCTATAGCACTACGTGCTATTCTTAATAAGGAAATAACACGTCATGGGATCCAAAAAAAATGGGAACATTACTCCACTTCAAAAGAACACACCCCCTCGGTATTACGTGCTACTCTTAATAGGGAAATAACACGTCATGGGATCAAAAAAAAAAAAAAAGGATTCTTAAAGAATTCTAAATAATACAACTTGACGGGTTTATTTGGGTAATTAAATGAGGATTCTGGGAAAATCCGAACCAGAAAATTACTCCACTTCAGTCGAATGCAGCCCTTGTACCCTCTCGGTACTATAGCACTACGTGCTAAACCGATAAAAGGGGAAAATAAAGTCAATTTCGGTGATTTCGGGTGGATTTTGGTGATGTGGGTGGATTGTCGGGTTGTTTGTGGTAATTAGATTTACTCTTCTACAAAGGAACATACCCTCAAAACATACCCCGTCCTATTACAGAACAATTGGGTAACATAGCAATCACGTGCTACCATAGAAACCAAGATGGCGGCCTCCAGTATACAAAATGGACGACGGAAACACGTATCACCCTAACAACACGCGTTGCGCATGCGCACTCACACCACGTATCACTATGGAGATGACGTCACAACATGGCCGCTCACGCGGGTTACCATGACAACACAACATGGCGCCACTACGTCACGTGACTATGACGTCACATGAGATCCCCCGATGAGATCCCCCAACTATTCCCTCAAACGTGCGAGACATACTACTGACCAGTGGCAAGGAAATTTACTGTAGTGCGAGGAAGGGGGATGTACTCTCATGAATAATCGTGTTGGTGTACTGGCAGTAGAGCTAGATATGGGGGTGGGGGTGGGGGTGCGTAGATGTTCACATATTGCGATTTTACTCCGCCAGTCTTCTCTCTTCGGAACAAGCAACTTCTTTTTAATTTAAAAATAAAATCGTATTTTGTTTCAAAATAATTATTTATGGCTCTCAAGGGTGGAGGAACCCGAAGGAGCGCCCCCCCCCCCCAAAAAAAAAATTTCCCCACCAATTATTGGTATTCCGACATAATATGCACAACCCCTATGGCCTCGTCGACTATGGAAGATTGTTTTATTAAAATTAGCAACATAAAACTGTCGTTGGCCATTTTATGAATTGAAATATTGCTCGTGGCAAATTCGCAACTGGTGATGATAGACTCAGTGTAAAGGTACATCTAACTTGGACCCAAAGTCAGTGATATAGTTTGGGGGTTTTGATACGTCTTTTGGATGTACCAAACCCCAAAATTATACCATGGGCATTGGGTCCTAAAGTTTCAAGTTTGGACTAGGTCGTAAGCGTGTCCATGTGTTTCCTTTCTGGAGTTACGCTGAACAAGCTATGTGAGCTTGATCCTGCGATGGATTATGGCGCCCGGACATTGCCCCCCCCCCCCCCGGACAACCGCCGCCGAGACATTTGCCACCCGGACATGAACCCTCCCCCCGCACATGAGCCCCCCTCTTTATACCCCCCCCCCCCCACTGGAAACTGCCAAGGCTGGCAAAAGAGAATATCCGAAGGAATAAGAGAGCCCCAAAGTGCGTAATATAAATTTCTGGGTTCGTCCTTTAAAATAGTAATTTTTTTAAATAAAAAAATGATGACAGGCAGGGGGGGGGGGAAGTGGTCAGTTGTGGGGGCCGTCGAGGGTGGGTGTAACCGATGTAATAACACCGGAGCCCTTGCACACTCAGGGGGGGGGGGGGGGGGGGCAGAGCCCCACCCCCTCCATCCCATACGCCTATGCCCGGTAGCTTCCCTGCTGGAGTACAAGCTCCAGCATTCTTATACAATTGAAACCATGCTTTATGGCGGATATTTCAATGTAACGCAACTCTGCGTGCCACCCCGCAAGAATTCATGGTCATATGTCATTATTTACGGCGGGCGCCAGTGTTACTATATCGGTTACCCCCGCCCCCTCGACGGCCCTGACAACTGTCCCCCCCCCCCAACCCTGCCTATTATCATTTTATTATGGTGTCCGACACGAAACATTTTATTGTATACTGTTGTTCAAGTGCTTTCCGCAATAAGCAGTAATAAAATGATGACAGACAAGGGAGGGGGCAGTTGTCCAGGAATGGAGGGGGGGGGGTCATGTCCATATTTGCTATAACGAGGGGGGGGGGCATGTCCGGGGGGGGGGCAGCTCATGTCCGGGTGGCAAATGTCAAGGGGGCACTCGGCCGGGGGGGGGGGGGGCACATGTCCGGCATTCAAATGTTTTTGTTGTCAAAAATATTTCATACGATGCAGTTGTATACAAACATTTGATATATGAAAATAAAAAATAATAAAAAAAAAATTCCAAGTGTTGTTCACGTATGTCACGATACAATATAAGGTTTTGTTCGTCCACACATGGGAAAATGTCCTTTCTGGTAATGTATGGAGTTTTGTACACCCATGCATGCGTTATTGACCCATGCATGCGTTATTGGCCTTGTGTTGTGTTGTGTATATGGTGATGTGTCCAACATTCAGTTACAAAGATATTTACATATTTTGATCAGTTAGGCGAATGCGATGGCAGGGTGGGGGGGGGGGGGGTTGGGGGGGGGGGGGGGGGTAGCTCGAAAAACATATTTGCAACTTGCAATTTTATACCCTTGTCTACCAGGAAGGAATTGGTGACGAGCCACTAAAATGGCTTTTTATCGAATCTTGTGGTGTGTGTTGGGGGGGGGGGGGGGGGGGGGACTTGCTAAAAAATGGTTGTCCCCCAAATGGGACTGATTTCCTCCCCAATTACAAGGTGGGAAAGGCAGCCATTGTGTGTGTGGGCGGGGGGCTCTAAATTCGATCTCAGGCCATCATATCTTTCAAAATTTCTCTGCAGAGATCCCCAGGCCACATGCAGGCAGTAAGAAGGGGGAAGAGGGGGCTGCCAATTTTCACACACCCACCTTGGTGTTACGAGCCTCGATAATGCACGCGGAATCATTTTTTGAGCAAAATCCCCCCCCCCCCCCCCCCACACACACACATACATACACAGGTTGCCTTTCCGACCTTGTAATTGGGGAGGGTATCAGCCCCCTCCCCCCCCCCCCAAAAAAAAAGAAGAATGAAGTGGAACAAGAGAGTACCCCAACTTTCAATTTGTTTATATACTTCACACACAGGGTCACGTTACACACGATTTTTATGTCCCAAATAATATTTATTCGAAAATCATACTGGTCACCCCAATGATCATAGTATATGATAAATAGCGGCATATTATACTATTATCATGTGGGTGTCGAGTATGATTTTCTAATAAATATTATTTGGGAATTCAAAAAATAGTTTGTGACGTGCCACTGTGCTTCACACTTTTGCGAGTTCATTATTCATTGTTTTCTTCTGAGTTTGATTGAGGTCACTTGCTCTGACAGTTCAAACCGATGTCGGGAGTGTCAAATAAAAAAAAAATATTGTTTGTCTGAAGGATTTATGTGAAAAATAGGCCAATTAGTTCCCTCCCAATTCAAATGTTGTTCTTAAATTGGCCCACTTTGTGGCTACCGAGTTTAGGATTTGACTGTGACGTCACGGTGTGATGGTAAATCCCAATGTGAAATTAGGAAATCTTGTTGAATTTTGCTAGGGCTATGTCGAATATCGAACGTTTTTGGAATAACAAACATCGAACTGGGCAATATTTTTGTGCAGAATTGTTTAAGAGGTGACCAACTTGAACTGCAAACTGGAATAAGCTTGTGAAAGAGGTAATTCGGTCATTTTATACACCCAAACCGTTCGTACCGAAAAACCGTTACGAACGCCCGATTAAAAAATCGCCTTTAAATTTCTAGTTGAGAACGAGCACATAAAATATCAAAATCATAAAATAAGCTCGTTCGAGGCTAGAAATCTAGCTATTTGCATGCCAGTTGCCTTAGCATCGCCACGCAGCCCTGGTTTGTTCGATTTGGATGTCAATCCATTACGTTTGGGTTCAATGTGGGAACTTGAAGTTATGGCTGGAGCCAGTGATATAAAAGACCAGCACCAGTTAACCCTTTACCTAACATGAAAAGCAGACGACACTTGCAAAAAAAATTCTTGAATAACTAATTTTTTGTCTCAAAAACATAGGTTATGACCCCTCGTTGGAACGAGCTCGACGAGCTCGTTCCAACGAGGGGTCATAACCTATGTTTTTGAGACAAAAAATGAAAATATTTTGAAAATTCATTGGCGATATTTGGGAATAGCGCTGGCCGGTTTTGGCCGTTACGTTGGGTAAAGGGTTAAAGTGTTTACTTCTCAACCATGGTGGTTCAGAATTACAGAAGTTGTTTAATACTCTCTCTGACACCGGAGAAGATTATGCCTCGGCAAAAGCAGCTTTTAACAATTATTTCGTTCCCAAAGCCAACAAACTTTTCAAAAGGTATCAGTTTCGACTTTTAAAATGTGAAAAAGATGAATCGATTGAACAATTTCATCTAAAATTGAAAAGAGCTGTTAAATATTGTGAATATGGTGAACAAGAAGACATCGAAATGTTACTTCAAATTTTGTAAAGTTGCAAAGATACATTTTGCACGCAAGCTTTCGTTGGACAGTGGGATTTATCAACAACTCTGACAAATTTAAAATCAAGAGAGAGGTTAGAAGAACAGTCACAATTGATGCAGACACCAACGAGTCAAATGACGTCACTGAGTGTTGATGTTGTTAGAAAAAAGTCTTATCGTCCTGGTAAATATTCAAAAAGGTACAACAATGCTACTAAAGGAAACAAAGTGCAAAATTCTAAACCGAAGAAAGTTAACCCAAAATATAGAACCTTAGTGAGCACGCTCACATACCCCACGCGCCCCGATATTTCAAGCTCGGAAAAGTGTAATTTTTAGGAAATGACCCGGAAATCTGTTACTTATATTTTTCAGAGTCCAGGGCCCGTAATTTCCGCAAAAATCAGCCGAGCAGAACAAAACACAAACTTGATCTGTTGAACCATTAACCCTTTACCTAACCTGAAAAGCAGACGACACTTGCAAAAATAATTCTTGAATAACTAATTTTTTTCATTTTTGTCGACGAGCTCGTTCCAACGAGGGGTCATAACCTATGTTTTTGAGACAAAAAATGAAAAAAATAATGAAAATTAATTGGCGATTTTTGAGAATAGCGCTGGCCGGTTTTGGGCGTTACGTTTGGTAAAGGGTTAATATACTGGTATTAATGATAAGTTTGAGCAGAAACAACAGGGTTTGCAAAGAAAGTTCTCCTTGATCTTGTGCACCATAAACAGGCATCAGTGTTCTGAATATTTACCTGTTTATATACAACAATATACATGTGTAACTCACTGTTAAAAGAGGCGTTCAATATCTTAACGCGTCGTATATATGACGCGTTCAAAATTTGAATGTCAGGTGTTCAATTTTGGTACGCTAGTGTTTCAAATCAACCATTTATGTGAGGATTTTGAATGGCATTGTTCAATTTTGTACTTTAGTGTTAAACAATACGTAACGTTGGTGTTCTAAAAAGTAAAAGTGATATCTGCAAGTTCAAATCAACAGTTCCAGTTGTTTTTTACACCTATACTAATCGGTGCAACATATGCCTACATGTAGTCCGCTTTGTGTTTTGCGTCAATTAGAAGGGATAATTGTCATGAAATTTCTAAACATTCATCTTTTCGAATCGACACAAAATCGGGAGTATAAATGGCGTTACCCGATGAAACGAGTCACAGCTCGTCGAAATGAGTCGTGTTGTCCAGTGTGAACATAAATTTTTTCCTCACATAGCATTCTACATAATTCCATAACGGACCGATGTCGGCATGGCAGGATTTCTGTCGCACCGACATCGGTCCGACATCGGTCCGATATAGAATCAACTAGCATGCTGGCAGGGTCGTTTGTCAAACCATGCAGTTTTTTACAGTATATATGCAAGTGACCTCCCTCTTCCCCCGACTCACAATATAGCCCATTTTCCCCAAGAACTGCAATATAGCTTGACCGACATTTTTGTTCATCTATGAAATGGCGTGGAATTTTATTTTCATACCTAAATTCTCTTAAAACATGACCGCAAAGTGTGATCACATTCTTGATCTGACAAAGGAACAATCGTAGCCACGCTCTTCGAATTCTGGATTCTCGTTACGGGTTTGAATTTAAGAAATGAAAACGCATAGAAAAATGGTTTATAGTTTATTACTGATGCAAATCGTATAAAATAACCAAACAAATATGACATGAGGGATGTATAGGTTGATTTCTGAGACACTTGGAAGGCATTCATTGTAAAAAATAATCGGGGAAAAAAATAAAATGCCGACCGACCGACCGACCCTATTTTTTTCAGCATGTTACCTGAACAAATTAATTATTTTTCCCCGGCCTAAACAGCGTGGCTAGTATTGTAAAAAACAGAAGACAGAAAGAAATTGCCCCAACACTTTTTTTTCTCTTACAAGTTAGCGCCATATTATGTAGCTTAACCTGCTGATGGGTTATGATTTAAACTCTCTATTTCCAGACCTGTGAGTGCTGCTTGGGAGACCAATGTTAGTCCATGTTCAGTTTACTTTATAAAATGCCCTGATTGAAAATAAAAATTTCTCTCTCAAGTGCTGTCAAACTGACATGTGTTAAAAAATTCTCCAACGAAAATCACCATTCATATTCTGTTCAATTTTATTTTCTTTTTTAAAAACCTAGCTTATGACCCCTCATTGGAATGAGCTCATGGAAATCATTCCAATGAGGGGGTGATATGCTATGTTTTGAAGCGAAAAATGAAATTTTTAGTTTTACAAGACTTTATTTTGGAAGGGACATCAGCTTTTCAAGTTAGATAAAGGGTTAAGGTGATGAAATAATTGTAGGTGACAATTGAGAAGCCTAAACCCTGGTTTAGAGATTGCTTTTTTGAAAATTTTTGAAAATATACCGATAATGTCAAATGTACTGGTATGAAAATGGTTTGGGGTTTGTTAGTGTGTGTGAAATTGACAATGTCAGTGGAAAGAATGTTCTCTGCAGACGCATGTATGTTGCCTTTACACATGACGATGATGCTATCTTGATTTACACGTACAATTCAGGAATGAGATTTTTTAGCTAATTACGATTTGCTATGTACATTCTAAGAGCATATTTTTTTCAAACAATAAATCGATATTGCTTTTAATACTACTGATTCTCACATAAATTAATCCCAAATATATGTCAACCATTGTTTATTTTGAAAAAAAGACCAGCAAAAATGCCAATGTTCAAAATCTGGAATGCAGACAGAAGTCTAAAGAAATATGTGGTGTGTGAGAAAGCTTCATCAGAAGTTTTGAAACAGAAAGGTAAGTTGTTTATTTGTTTCATGGATGTTAAAAAAAATTATATGATCAAACATAGATACATATAAGCTACTAGCTTATGACCCTACAGTGGAATGGGCTGAGTGAGCTCGTTCCAACGTGGGTTATAAGCCAGATTTTAAATTTAAGGAGCAACTTTACAAGCGTATTCCAAAAATGTAGGAGCATTATTTCAAATTGAAGAACCAGTTCAGATGCGAGTCTCAAGTACTGTCAAACAGACTAATGTTAAGAATTTCTGCAATGAAAATCACCATTCCATATTCTGTTAAGCCAAAAAAAAAAGGCTTGTGGTTCTCAGACATTTTTTTCTTTCAATCAGTGAGGGAGGGAGAACTTTATTTTTATTTTTTATTTCTGATAACCAAGGATGTTTTCAGAAAATTTGAGCCCGAGTCACCCCGTAAATGCCAGGTTTGACATGCAAGAGTACTATTTTGTGTCCCTAAAACAGTTTATAAAATGTAACACAAATATACCATGTTTTCTCAACAAAACAGAAATGAAAAATATATACACAGAACATTGTGGCATCTTCAACATATGTGGATGATTGTTCAACCCCCCCCCCCCCCCTCCCAATAACAACTGCATTTTACTTTAAAGTCCCCATCCCAATAATATCTGCATTTACTTAAAAGCCCCCCCCCCCCCCCTACCCAATTATGACA
The DNA here is from genome assembly GCA_031216915.1 of Pictodentalium vernedei. NCBI lineage: Eukaryota > Metazoa > Mollusca > Scaphopoda > Dentaliida > Dentaliidae > Pictodentalium > Pictodentalium vernedei. The sequence goes on from CM062297.1 coordinate 166,954,107, forward strand.
GCATTTTACTTAAAAGCACCTCCCCCAATAACAACTGCATTTTACTTATGAGCCAATAATCATAGGAAACTTGTTGGGTGGAAACTTTGTTTTTTCAGCTTCTGAAAAATTCAAGATTACAGCCACAAACTACAAAATTGTCTTGGAAGAAGATGGCACTGAAATAGAAGATGATGAAGTTCTGGAGGAAGTGGGAAAGGCCAGTGTGCTCATGTTACTTGCCTCCAATGAATCATGGGGATCAAAAGATGCATCGCTGGGCCCTCAAATACATACACATCCAACCCCTGCAATGGAACATGTTGTACAGAATACGCAAGATACTGTTGGGCATGCTAATGATAATCTCAACACAGCAGAGGTTAATGGAAAACAATTACTGGTACCCCATGAACAAAACAGAATGGAACAGGAACCAAACACAAGTCTGGAGAGCTCAGTTAATTCATCTTCAACTGATGGTAAGTATACATGCATGTGCATTTTCCTAGGCATTTTTCAAAAATTACAATTTTTGAGGTAATTCTAAGTAATAGTGATGAACCGATAATCGTATCGGCAATCGGCCAATATGGACCAATCGCTGGGACCGACCAAGACACGCGCCAGTGCAAATTTGGCTCCAGTGCTTCATGACCTGGCTCTTAAATCTCGGACCTAGGCTTCTTAATTGGTGCTTAACTTATAAGGTCGTATTTCAAATTTTGACATTTCTTAATTTTCTTTTCCATGGATAATGTGGGGGTGCTTTCATTACATGTGATTATCACTTATTGTGCTTTCTGAGTACCTTAGCACTTCAATGTCTTGGTCACATTAATCTTCAAATTGGTTTCTGATCAAGTCTTGGCTGCCTAAATAGGCAGCCAAGACTTGATCAGAAACCAATTTGATGATTGATGCTTGCTGTGGTGTACTAAATAAACCTGGGGACGATTTAGGTGTCATGAGATCAATCAGCAGGAGTATCGGACATGTGGATCAGTTTGGGTAAAATAAAGGTTATCAGACGGGATTTCAGATGCGAGCAGAACCTAAAAATCGGTACCATGCTACAAGAAGCACAGAATGCGTCAGTAGCGAAATTTAGATATCATTCATAAGCAGTTACATGTATAAGCTTGTGATATGGCCATATGTTGCAAGAAATAGTGCACTACAATCCTGAGGAACCGTTCTCACCGTCTCTGATGACTCAACAATATACTGAATGAATAAATTACCGTGCTTGGTTATATTTTTATCAAATAAATATCCAAACATTATTTGCGGTTCACCTAGTACGACTGTCATCGATTGGTATGATCGATTAATCGATTCTCAAATTTTAAATTCGTGGCATTCCTACATTAGAGTGACGTTAGTACCGATCAAGTTATAATTTGGCTGACAATGAGCCGGAAGCAATATATTCAATAAAAATAAAAATTTCGACTCAATATGATGCTTCTGGCTTGTTTTTGGCAAATAATTTTCATTTTTGTGTAAATGGGTTACACAAATCAAAATGGTTAACGCCAAAAAATTTGCAGAACACGGTTTTGGGTTACGCAAACTTTTAATTCTGGCAGGTAGGCATTATGCACTAAACGATTAATAGATTCCTGTAAAATTTTAGGCCAAGTATGTGTCTGTAGTTCTGTGGGACATCATATGTCCAGCCATTTCCCCAAAAAGTTGAATAGTTTTTAAGCTATCCATTTGCAAAGTTCTATGTAAAATAAATCAACAAAGGTTTTAATCAGGTACATGTTTTATTATTGAGTGATTGGGGGGGGGGGGGGGAGGAAATTCCTAATATGTGGGCTTATTCAGTCATTTACGACCGATTGTGTGAAATGCACCAACAGGTGCTATCAGTATCAATTCACATTTGCTTGATCTTAGAATTTTTTTTATCTTTTTTAGTTGCTGAAATTCTTGGTGGCATAACAAAGGCTCCACTGCCAACATTTTCAGCTGAGATACAACACCATCTTACTTCAAATACAGTCGAACTGGTTTGGAGTAAGATGATGGTCTATGATCGGAATACTATTTTGAGCAGTGGTCAGGTTTTGGTGACCGGTCCCAGTGTGCCATTATTGGAGAAAAAATGTTCAAAAGATGGCCATGTATCAGGCAGGAGGTTGGAGCAAAACCATGGGTTAGTTTTGTTAAACATATGCATGCACAACATTCACAGTAAAGTGTTCATCACATTTTATAAAAAAACAATACTTGTACAGGGACAATGAACGGGATTTTGAATTGCTGAAGAACAGCTTTTTTTTAATTATGATATGGTCTTAATCTGTAGTCCATTGCAGTCTTCTTGTAATTCAGGGTTAAAAAAATTGCGGGAACGATAGTTTAGTTCCCGCATTGTTCCCGCAGATTGTTTTAACGGGACCCATTTAACGTTCTCGCTATTTTTTAGACTGCCACATTACTTATAACATGCAATGATCATTCAGGCTTTTTTCAGAAACAAATAGTTCATTGAACAACCATAACTTTTGTATTTACAGACTATTGATTGCACTTTACATTCAGTCTGGCACATATAAACATGCAAAAGAGCATTCCAATAGTATTATTGCTTGTAGTACTAACAAGAAAACATAATTTTCATTCTTTAATTTATCGCTGCATTCAATTTCAAACATAAAAATACACCCACTGTAACAATATAATACATGTTTATAAGTAAATGTGAAAATGGGTCCCGCAAAGAAAATGGGTCCAGCAAAAAAAAATTGCGGGACCCATTTATGGGTCCTGTAGATTTTCTATTTTTTAACCCTGTAATTCCTTTATTATTGTTAACTTGGTCACAGCATATACTAATTCCTATCATATTCATTATTGTTGACTTGGTCACGGCAAGTACTAATTCCTGTCATATTCAAGTTGAGCTACAATGTCATTGACACTTTCATTGATAATCATAATGAGTACCAATTGGGAATTTAAAGGTTAGAAATTATGCACAAACAAGGCTGAATCAGATTGGGATTTCAAGTACTCTGTTCACATAGCTACTCACCTAATTTCGTTTCAAATTTAAGTTAACCCTTTACCTAACGCTAGTAGCAGACGACACTTGTAAAAAAAATTCTCGTATAACTAAAAATTTTCATTTTTTGCTTCCAAAACATAGGTTGTGACCCCTCATTGGAACGAGCGCGACGCGCTCTTTCCAATGAGGGGTCACAACCTATGTTTTGGAAGCAAAAAATGAAAATATAAAAAAAATTGAATGACGAATTTCGTGTATAGCGCTGGCCGGTTTTGGCCGTTACGTTGGGTAAAGGGTTAACCGGCAAACTTGAAGAACTTTTCTTATTTCCAAAACTGGGGTGGAGTGGGAGTGAACACAGGAAGTACCTTGTGTCTGATATCTAAAAAATAGGGGTGGATGCTGGTGGGGGTGTGATAAAACGATGAGTATAGGTCTAAACACGGACCAGTACTTGGGGTGACTTAAACGATGTCAAGGCATCACTCCATGGCATTCGGTTGCCGTGGTGATATGTAATCACCACAGCTTTTACCACAGCATTGCCGATTGCTGTGGCTGATTTTGTGGGCTAGATGGCACAGCGGTTGATCGAACCCACAGCGAGAGGGAGAGTTTCCTTCAGCACCGAATCGACTAGCGAAACTATACTGTAGCCGATTCGGTGCCGAAGGAAAATCTCTTGGCGTTGGTTTGATTCCCTGCTGTGCCATATGCAATATTCACTTTAATGCTGGTTGTCAATTGATTTTATTTTTTTCTTTTCTCTCAGTCAATGTTCAGCAAAAATCTGTCGCAACGTATTAGACATAGAAGACTTGCCGTGAAGCAAAAAAGTCAGCTTATACCATCATGTGGGGAGCCCTCTGAAAAAAGGCGCAAAATCTTCAAAGTATGCTCAGTTGTGGTTAATGAGTCTGACACAACATCACACATAGAAGCCTTGTGTGCCGAGTACAAAAAACCAAGGAAGAACCAAAATGTGCAACATATAAAAATGCTTTTACAGGCCACTCAAGCACACAGGGAGAAAATTCTATTGGAGGATGAAAATGGGTCATTGAAAGGAGTTTTCAAGGAGTATCCTTGCTTTAGAGATGGTCTCTATGTAAGCACATGTCATCTCTTTATTAAAAATCATGTATGGTCAGAGAGATTTTTCTGAGTGTCGTGAGTGACGACGGACAGAATATAGACCCCATTCTTAATGAGATTCTGGCATCACATTTCCCAATTTCTTAACATTAAATTCCCAATTGGTACCCAGTATAAGCTTGATTATAACATTTATTGCAAAAGTAGGCCTTATTATGCTGAACAACTACCAAATCATGTAACCATAATTTAAAATAATAAAACCAATTTCTTCATTCTTAATTGTGCCTGTATAGAAGAAATGTGCACTTTTCTAAACTCTAGAGTCAACCGGATTCCCAATTTGGCTATTTTCCCAATTACATGGGCCCCTGGATCCATTCCCAATACACCTAGAAAATCCCTGATGGTGTGAAATTCTACTCTTGCTCAATAATAATAATTTCTTTTAGACATGGACAGATTAAATGTACTAGAGCGTGCTGAGAGTGGATTGCTACCAAAATACTGTGTTGGTTTCCAGGGGTTGATTTAAACGGCATCGCATCGCATTTTTCGATGCATTTTTCATTTTTTGCGATGTATTTCATTTCCATGTATATCGTTTTGCGATTCGTATTTTCAATATTAATTATCAGTGCCTGAGTCAGTCATTGCATCCTGGTAAGTCGTTAGAAGGCTAATTCTTCCAGACAGCCACTTTGTGTCCTTTGATACAAATCCTGTCTCCGCTATTCATTAAGCCAATCGATAACCCTGTAACATATAAACGTGTGGCAATGTTTTTATCCCTAGAGGGTTCAGCTAAATGTTCATTATCGTGTATTCGCTTTCAACCAATGAGAAGATCTCTTGATAAGAACGCACATGGTTTTAATGTTTGTTTTCACTTAAAGGGGTGTTACCTCCCAGCAGCATTTATTGATTTGTTTTGGATATAGGTGGATGGGGTGCTGGATTGCCACGATTTGCATGACGGTCTCGGTTTTAGGGGCCTTAACACTTTACCCAACTTAATGGACAAAACCAGCCAGCGCTTTTCACAAAAAAATCGCCATTCAAATTGTATCATATTTTCATTTTTTGTCTCAAACATAGCTTGTCGCCCCTCATTGGAACGAGCTCCTGGAGCTCATTCCAATGAGGGGTCATAAGCTATGTTTTTGAGACAAAAAAAATAAAATATTTAGTTATTCACGAAATTTGTTTTTAAGTGTCGTCTGCTATCCACGTGGGTAAAGGGTTAAAAAAACACAAAATTATACAATTTGAAAATAGCTATCCAAGTTTTCAAAATTCACTGCTGCAGTACTTAATTGCAAAATGGTTGGCCATGATATTAGTCGTTGAAGACAAATTCAGCTTTTTATTTTGGAATGTGAGATTGTTAGGTCGATCTGGATTGAATATTGGAATATCACGATCTATATTGTATCACAGGGAACATGGTGGCTCAGTCGGTAGAGATGCGGGCTGCAAACCGAGAGATCCTTGGTCCAACTCACCTGCACCTCACATAATTCCCATTGCCTTCTTAGCACCATGTGACGACATGAACAGCATGTCGGTGGTGGAGATGCCTTCAAATTTTCTATGGGTGAGTGACACTCATAAATGCCTTTGAGAGTACGCCGTCTATATTTTCAAGTTGTTTTTTTTCAGATCCTCTTTGATTTCACTGTGAGGTTTGGGTCAGAGCGGTTATTGGAAGTTTCTGCCAACATGAAGAGGTTTATGATTTCTGTTGAGAAATTAGGGAAGCTGGATTGTGAGGTTGGTACATGTTTTAATGATTCATTTTCTCAGCATTAACTGTTTTTTTCATATTTATGGATATATTTTGAGGACTATAATAACAGTTGTTGGGGGGGGGGGGGGTGTAGAATTGTGCAGAGCCCTGCCACTGTTAAAAATTTGATGAATATTAACACAGCCCTGTCTGGATACCTATGGGACAGACTATTCGCTAAGTATACAGCCAACCATACGTGGAACAATGAAATAAATTTCCAGCTCAACCTGAACAGACAGACTAGTTTTTTTTATATTTTTCTATACATTTTTGTCATATTTTGCATTTGTTTGGTTCCACATCAGTGTCGTGGATGTTGCAGAGGGATTTTTTTGATAGAACGAAAGGACTAATAAAAAATAAAATAAATATGGCCAGCCCAACCACATTGTTTTCAGAAGAAATTTCCTGAGAACCGAAACATTGACTTTCTGTGGCCTATGTACTACATTGCTATTCCTGTACTGTGTATTGATAAACCATACATATCATTGAAGATTTCTGCTTTTGAATTTTGCTGAAAAGTTAGATTATATTAATATATTTTAGTGATGTCATTCTGAATCATTCCTACTTCTCTAAGTTGACCTGTCATGTGCTTGTATAATTTCATGACAGAATGCTTTAAAGTTAACATTATTTATTAATTCTATTCCTAAATATCCACATTTGCCTGAGAATCAGTGTTTTCAATTTCAGAATTCTGACTGCAGACTACTGGAAATTGTAAGATTTGTAGAAGAAAAAGTTAAATTTGACCGAGGACAGAAGGTTTCGAGGGAGTTTTATTCAATCATTGGATTGAAAGAGGTAAGAACAAGTCAAACATTACATAAGCCTCTTGGCTACTTTTAAAAAAAAGGTAAAGTAAAAATTCCAGTTGCATGTACCAATAACTGTTTTAATTTTGAAAAGTTTCTGAGTTCATTCTTTTTTCTCACAGGAATGCAATCTTTGCCATAACCTGTGTGTACTTTACAGTCGTATTGGTGGAATAGTATCTTCCACCATGGGCTTGAAGCTTACCAACTTACTATTAAGGGCATGAGTATTTTTTCCAGGGCTTAAATTCGTCGGGCATCGCGAGAATCCAACATGATTCTCGCGCGAATCTATTTAGGCCATAACATGACATTTGCAAAACACTAGCTGAATGCTGCTTGGGAGATCACAAAATAGGTTGTTAATATTTCCACCCATGGCTTACCACATGCTTCACATTTTCTTGAGTTTGGTATCAAATCAAGTCATGGCTGCTAATAGCAGCCATGACTTGACTTGATACCAAACTCTGCAGTCTTGACTTGATTTGATACCAAACTCAAGAAAATGTGAATAGACAGTTTCTAATTAATATATGTATCTTATAATACATCCGATTAGAACGTCTGAATCAAAGGCATGAAGTGAATCCAAGCAGTAAACTGACACGAATCAATTTACATTCGCGCAAGTGTAGTTTGCCAGAATAATTACGAGAATCGATTCGCAGATTCGCGTGTATTTTTAAGCCCTGTTTTCATATTTTTCTCAGTACAGTGGAACCCTGTTGATTAAATAGTCACTTTTCCAGTGGAAATTGTTCAATTAACAGGAGTATTTAATTAACAGGGATTTGGTCATATTCCTGTATTCTGAGTTATACTGAGCATATTTATTCATGCTTTTCAGCATGCATTATTTAAAACCACGTTAACTGATTTGGTGCTGAAGCCCATATTTGGGTTTTAGTCAGAAGTTCTGGTGCTGCAACTTAAAGGCATCATATTCTTTCGGTGTACTTCCTATTATCCGAAAAGTTAAATTACATTCTTAGCATTTGCCTTGTTACAATTTATGGGAAAGTGCCTACAGGCACTCTCTCATAAATTGTAACAAGGCAAAACATGTCAACAAATTTTAAGGACCAAAAATAACTTAGAACTCTACCATTTAACACATACTTTGATTACCCTTTGTGTTGTTGCTCTAACCTGTTGATTTACTGCAGGAATTATTTGCCATCGCAAAATCAGATTACTACAGCTTTTCATTACAGCAATGCCATTTGGTGTAGTAAATTCCAAGGGCTGAATAATATACCACATAAATGATTTTTAGCCCACCTGACTGAAAGTCAGGGTGAGCTAATCTGATCACTTTTTGTCTGTCGTCCGTCCGTCCATCGTGAAGGTGGTGTTTGGGGAATTTTCTCCCAAGCCATTGGCTGCAATTTAATGAAATTTCACATGAATATTGGTTATATAGGGGCATTTGGGTTTTTTGTCAAATCAGGTTTCTGGTCATATTAAGGGGAGGGGGGGGGGGGGGGCACCAAAATGCCCCAAATGTTAAAAAATCTTCTTCTCACGAACCAGTAGTAGCAGAGACTTGATATTTGGTGGGTATACAATAGTCTGATTTCCATTCAGAGAATAAGAATAAAATTCTTTTTATTTTCAGGATATTCCTGATTATGAAATCCAAAAAAAATTAGTGTGTAAAGAGTTGGATCCTCCAAGACTAACAGTTTTTCGAAGTGAAAGAAATATCAAAGCAATGTTTGTGTTAGTAGATGGGGAGGCAATCAGGGTCCACGGAAGCTCCATACATTCTGGTATCACACAGCTTCGAGCTGTATACTATGTGTTCAACTTGAACTATCCCAGATGCTTTTCAATGATATTAGCAGTTTTACAGACTTTTGTAATGGGTGAGAACTACTCTAAGAGCAAATCGAAAAACCAGGTTGAAGCTTCCAAAAAATACACTTTTTTGTAAAAGAGCTTCGTGCTGTATTTGACATTCAACACATATCTGATGAGTGATATGAGTAATAAATACTCAAAGGCAAAACAATGAACAAATTATGTCGATGCAATGGGCACTCATTTTTTCAATGTTGACAGCATACCAGTCTGACTAAAGTTAAGCTCGATAATCAATGCTATGCTATTTCAAGGCTAAGGAACTTCACCATCAAGTATATTTCTGTCTTGTGCGAGTGTGGGGAAGGGGGGGTTGAGGATTGATGGGTGAGGTCTCATTTACTAATGATGTCATTCAACTTTGTTCTAAACAGCTGGCTGAAAATAGGCCATAACACACATTGCGAATTCTGTCATTTAACCCTTTACCTGACGTAACGGCCAAAACCAGCCAGCGCTATATTCGAAAATCGCCATTCAATTTTTTAATATTTTCATTTTTTGCTTCCAAAACACAGGAAAAATGAAACTTTTTAGTTGTACGATAATTTTTTTACAACTATCATCTGCTAAAAGTGTTAGGTAATGGGTTAAGATAGTGCTGGATAATTAATGTCTGCTGTGTAATTTTTCTTCGAAATATCAAATTCACGAATTCATATCTGTCTGAGGAGAAGCTTGTTTTAACTATAACACTGCAAGTGATATTCAAGCTTGGCATTTGTTCAATATTAACAGTCCGTGTCAGGAATCTTCACATTGATTTTCATTGGATGGTCACTATCTAAAGTGGTGTACAAACTAATTGGTTGTTTTAGAAGGAAGCTCTATGATACGGAAATAGATTTGATTATGATACAGTGAAACCCTGTTAATTGAATAGCCACTTTGTCAGAGAAAACTATTCATTTAACAGGAGTATACAATTAACAGGAATTTGGACATTTTCCTATCTTCTAATTATAAATTGAGCATTTAATCTATTATATCTTGTTTGACAGAGCTCACTCAGCTCTGTCAAACAAGATATGATAGATTAAATACTCAATTTATAATTAGAAGATAGGAAAATGTCTATCAATGTGCAGAAGTAATTTTCCGACAGATTTCAAGATTTTTTATTCAATTAACAGGAATTTACTCTATAACCTATGTACATGTACAATTAATGGATCAAATTTGTATTGAAGGTATGGTAAACAGTTTTTTGTTTGGAAATTATATTCAATTAACATGGTTATACAAATAAGAGATATACAATTAAGTGGGCTTCACTGTATTTCTCAAAAGAGTGATAGTGGATTACAGAGTGTGACTTTAGTCAGACTGAATGAATACCAGTTGAAGTTATTTAGTGTTTTCCTATTGATTTTATTAAAATTTGATGTGCATTCAAATTAGGGCTTAAACTGTTATGACATTTCCATAATCTGTCAACCCTTTAAGGACTGGACCATTGTCTGGAACTCCCACCTGACCACAGCCTGTACATGTTCATTGGCTTAGCACTGATAACTAGTCAAGTGTTGGCTGCCTATTAAGGCAGTCAACACTTGACTAGAAACCAGTCTAAATAATTTGACAGTTGTCAGTAGGACCTCCTCGTGATGGCATGTTGAGGATGCTTGTTGTGAAGTCGTTTTAGTTGAAAGTAGGCCTTTAATCTTTTGAACTCTAGTGGTGTCTTCCATATGAGCCAGGTGGAAGAGTCCATATTCATTATTTTATTTTTGGGTAGACCAATCAATTGTTTTAACGTGCAGTCTCAGAACTGCATGTTGGAAATATTAATTGGTCTGTACTACATATTAATTTGGTAATCATTTATTAAGGAAATTGGGAAGTTTCATGGGCGTGGCCTGAAAAGTGGCCATTTGGGTTCAAGGGGTTAAGCCATTCACTCTAATCCGTTAAGCACATATCCTTGGCTGCATTGACACATATGATGATCATGCTTTTAGGGGGTGGTGCCGAAAACTTGTGTGATATGATTAATGCTTTGTCAGTGATGTGCAAGCGCTAACATCATTACATACATTTATTTTTACAAAAAAAAAATCCTGAGATGGATCAACTCAGCGAATAACGATATAGATAGCCTAAAGCACGGCTGCAGAATGAATTGAGGCGACCCTTTGATTAATGCACTGGCTGTCATGCACGTGGTTGTAATTCATATAACAGTGTAATTTTGAAACACTTATGTGACCTAATTGATCACCATTGGACGAGAACGAGTGTTTTGGGGTCCGGTCCAAAATTCAAGATGGCCACTGGTAGCCATTTTGTACAAAATTAGGTGCAGTCAGATTTTTGTGCAGAACTTCCATTTGAAAGCGCTAATTTGAATAAATTTCTGTGTGAATGTGTAGTGCCATGGCATACATCACATATAATACAGGTTTTTTTCTCATGCATAAATTATGCAAATTAGACTAACTTTCTGCACATGCTGCAAGTAATTTAGCATTACTTGCAGCACTGTTATGCAAATGCCAATACGGCTCGGGATAGAGGCCGTATTTATGAACCGATCTTCACGAAACTCCTTGGGTACATGTGTTATCACCGTGGGTCGAGATGTGTTTTGGCATCCGGTCCAGAATTCAAGATGGCTGCTGGTTGCCATTTTGTACCAAAATTAGGTGCAATCAGTTTTTTGTACAGAACTAATATATGAAAGATCTGATGTGGATAAATTTTTGTACGAATGTTTAGTAACATGGAATACATAACATATATTACGTTTTTTTTTCTCGTGCATATATTATGCAAATTAGAGGAACTTTGATTTATTTGGTGCTACTTGTATGCAGTACATGCATGAACCAATCTTCATGAAAATTCTTAGGTACCTTAAAGACCACTGTGAGTCGAGAACAAGTGTTTTTGGTTGCAGTCCAAAATTCAAGACGGCAGTCACCTTGTAATTCTGTTATTATTGTTGACTTGGTCACAGCAAATACTAATTCCTGGCATATTCATTATTGTTGACGTGGTCAGTTATCGCATGATTTGGACAGTAAAGAAATAAATAATGGAATTCATCTAAATCTTCAGAGTTTTGTATCTATTACTGACCATTGGGTAATGTATATGTGTGGAATTTGTGTGGAAATTATCAAATTGCATTGTCGTCAATTTTGAAAATTTCAACGTCCATTCGCGAGCAGCGCGATTCTAGAATATATTGTCGTTCTGTTTGGGGAAAGGTTTTGCTTATGTTAAGCTACCGAGTCAAAATTTGTTGTTAGGCTGCTCATATTTAGGCCGGCAATAAATTTCAGTTAGTTCGAACAGAGAATGTACCTGTGTACAGAAACCCACAATCTATTCTGACTCCTGACTTGTCCAAACATGACCTCAAAGTCTGTTTTGTATTTTTTGGATCGATTCGTCCTGTCAGTGTCAAAGGGCAAACCAATCCCAAAAATTGTATTTCGATTTTCAGATTTTTAGGACATGTTGGGACAAACTCCTGAATCCTGAGCTATAGTCCTGAACCAACTGAGGCACCAAAAAAAAAAAAAAAAAGAAATGTCTGTTGCATTGTCGTCATTGTGGCAGTTCAATGTTCATTCGAATCGTCAGCACAATCAGCTGCATCAGATAGACCCATCCAGCCATCGAAAATGATAAGCAAATCAGTCTTGGAAATAAATCTGCATGTCTTGCTTCATTTGTGGATGACCAATGTACTGAGAAAGTCTACTTGAGAGTATCGAACTCACCAATAAAAGAAATAGTCACGATGAGTGGAAATGCCACCTCTTTTTGGGCTGTATACAATTTCATTAACCGTCCACTGCACATCCATAACGTGGCCCCCAGCAGTGAGGAAAGGGATTCAGATTTTAAACTGATAGGTGTAATTTTGATTTGATATTTCCGCACAATTCTTCATGTATGTTTCACAATTAAAAAATAGTTAACTTCCGAAGGTTTTTATGTACTGAGGTGAACGTATAGGCATCACAGCATTTGTCATGGAGGGGGGGGGGGGGGGGGGGGGGAGGGGGGGGGGGGGTGATTACAAAATTTGCTTTTTCCATATAAAATTTGCTTTTTCAACCAAAACATAACTGATGACTCCTCAATGGAATGAGTGAGTTGTGCTTCTTCCAGTGAGGGGTCAAAAGCCATGTTTTGGAAAGTGAAAAAATGAAATGGTTTTGAAAACTGTAAGGTGATGTTTTTTTTCTTCTGTATAATGCTGGCTGTGTTGATAATGAATTAACCTAGTTACCATTTACTTAACAGATCAGACTGATTTTTTTCTTGACGGGTGTTCGTTATAATATAAGGATTAGTGCATGTCTTGTCGTTGACTACGCTCATATAGTGCTTCGTGTCGGGAACTTTTCCACCTCACTGGGCACTATATCGGCATAGTCAACTCCAAGCCATGCACTATTCCTTAAATAGTTTCTGATATATTGTTAGCCGTACCCATCATATTGCAAGCAAAGACTGGATGGATACCCAATATCTGTTCTCATTTTAGCACTCAATTTCCTGCACATTTTAATAAATGTTTGATTTGAAAATCATTTGTTTTAGGTTGTTTTTTTTTTGTTGTTGTTGGGGGGGGGGGGGTTGTTTTGGATGAGGTTTCATTATGTACATTTTATATTTGTTATGTACTTAAAATCACAGTTGAATTAAAATAAAAGGTTATTTTAACTATATCAAGTTGTAGATTTTTTGACTAACATCCCAATCCCTATCACGTCTTCAGGACTCCAGTGAAAAGCTTTGAATGCCAGTGTTAAGAAAGTTGAACACCAACTTAAAGAGAATTCTAACACCAGTGTTCAGTTCTTAACACATAGTTGCTGTTTGAACATGTTGGTAGTGTTCAAGATCTGTTGCATGTGTTCTGAACACATATATGCATTACGATTTTGAACATATGATGTGTTAAGATTTTTAACGTTGGCATTAAGATTTTGAACACTGGTGTTAAATTTTTTGAACGCTAATAACACGTTCAACATTTGAATGCTGGTGTTAGAGATTTGAACACCAATGTTCAATAATTTGAACACATTATACGTGTTCAAATCTGTAACACTAGCATTAAGAAGTTGAACATCAGTGTTACGAATTTGAACACTAGTAATGCGTTCAAGAACTGTTGCATTTTTGGCGTTCAATTTCTTAACACTATTAATAACAGTGCAGGAGGAGAGATAAGTGCGGGAGCCGGGGTTCGAACCGTCGACAAAGCGACCGATTTACCACGAGACTAAGAGATCCGGATCAACCAGGCTGGTTGGTAAATGGCCTTTATACCTCGACCGCTACACATGTATAAGAAAATATAAGTCTTGGAAGTCTTTGCTTATTACCATAGGGGGCCTCAGTGTGCTATCATAGTTGTGTCTGAAGCATACTTGTGTAATATAAACTCATTCTCCAGAAAAACACATTTCATGGTGATATTTGTCATCTTTAGCCTCATTGTTAGCTATTTCTGGGAGGTTGAAGATTATAAATACACAACTTTAATGAATGAATGGGCCTATTGTTTTAAATTAGGACAGAGCTTGCAGTAACATGCCAGTCTGTATATGGGTCAGTCACAAGCAACTACTATCAAAGACCTGAATCGTTTCAGCTGGCTCACTTGCATGACCAATTAAGGTTATAGTTTTTGATAATGACATTCCAATTTCATGCTGTGTGTCACAGTCAGCTAAATTTCCAGGAAAAACCCTGAAATATTTACCAAATATAGCACAAGGACTTGAAAGCTCCACTGTTAATATGCTAAAAAACTACCCATTCTCTCAGTCTTACTCAGATGTGTGCACAGTGTCTTGGTATTCAGTGTGCTTTCTTAAATTTTAATTCATTTTGCAATTTTGACTTTCACAAATCTCTCTAATCTGGATAGTGGATTTTGTTTTGAATTAATTCACATGTCTTGATTGCTTAACACTTACAGTGACAATTCTCTAATAATACAACTACATGTACTACTAATACAGACTTATTCATTATTCAGCTGGATGGACTATTTGTGTTTATAGCATTCTGTATTAAGCATTTGACACAATATTGTGTTTTACATGCCAGTGAACTGAGTTTAATTCACAACTGTCATGAGGTCCAAGAACCGAACCGCTTCAACAAAGAAGCCGTATTCAAAACCAGTTACCAGATCGGCCTCCTGACCCACATCACAACTGCAAAATGACAGCCACTCCACACAAAACATATAACCTTTAGACGCAGTAATTTCACATAACGGACTTATGAACTGGAACACAGATGAACCAGAGAACTGGACAGTGTGTGAATTACGACGCAGCCTAGCACAAAAAGGCTTTATAGTGCCTGTCGGACTCAAAAAGTCTCTGCTAGTACAACTTTTCCGTGATAATGTATCACCAAAAGACATTCACTCACAGTCACCAGATCTTCTTCAACTTGAGCAGTGCCCCATATCTTCTCCGCCGACAACTTCAGGACATGCCCATGGAAACGCATCATGAGTGTCAAGGGCAGATAAAGTCACTATACCGGAATCAGATGCATGTCGACTTTCTCAGTCTCTTCAGCATCTACCGGCATCAGATGCAAGTCAACTTTTTCAGTCTCTTCAGCAAAAAGTTAAGTCAAACTGTGGCCTCATTACAAGATGTTATAGAAGCCACCCGGCGACCAGGCCACCATGTTAGCGAACCACCCGGTCCAACCAGTTCAGTGACTCAACCCATCAGTTTATCTTCATCACATTGTACGGAACTTTCTCGGACGCATCTTCCAAGCTTCAACTTTTCTACTTCAAATTCTGTGGACAGCACTCCGATTTCATCACCACTTTCATCCCAAGGTACGGATCCGAATACTTTACGGCGAATTGACACTGTCACGCCTGCTTTGAGGACTCAGATTGTGGCAGGTAAAGATATAAATTTGGCATGTTTATTAATACCTCATTTTGGCACCGAACAGCGTCTCGTCAAAACAGGTGAGGGACCAGCAAATTTACGCCCCGATCCTAGATTGTCAAGACAGCTTTCACTTGGGGAATTTATCACAGCTTTCACAATTTACAAATCAGTAATATGTGACTCTTATCCCTCAAGGCGATCAGAATTGGATGCATATGAAAATGATATTGTGGAAATGGCCCAACAATTTGGTGGCACCCTCTTCTATTCTTATCACAAGGCCTTTTCAGCCCAGGCCGCCAATCAGCTCCACTATAACCACCAAAAGGTAGACTGGAGACGAAGAGACTCCAAATTATTCAGCACAATCTTTGCAGGGCACCAAATGCTAAAATGTCGCATTTGCAATTTAGTGGATCATTCAACTGAATTCTGTCCTCGGGTGGATACAAGGTATTTTCCGGGGACCTCGGCAATTCCGGTTGCTAAGAGGCCTTCGAAGGGTACTTTGGATGCCCAGGGCAGACAACGTTTTATGCATCTTGGCAAGGAAATATGTAATAATTTTAATTCTATTCGGGGGTGCAATCGGGTGCTGGTCAAAACGTCACACGACCAAAACGTCACATTTCGAAATGGTCAAAACGTCACATTTTTTGGTCAAAACGTCACATACCTTTGGTCAAAACGTCATACACTTTTTGGTCAAAACGTCACATATTTTTGGTCAATAGTCACACACATAGACAACAAGATAACTATTCCTTGTTCTGTGCCCAATCAACAAATCGAATGAATGAAAGGCGCTCACGGACAATGAGCAACAGATGAGTTCGGCCTCGAATGAATAATATCAGGTGATAATGATTTTGTTTCCTTTGCCGAAAGATTTCTCTGAATTTGAGACCCTTTGCGATCCGAATAACTTTATTTGCTTATGGATCCACGAGAGTTGGAAGCGAAAGCCAACAGAAGAATGAAATGAAAAATTAGCTCAACAGCCCCCCCCCCCCCTCCCTTTTTCTATGATATGGTTGATTGGCCCGCCCAACTGTGTTTTTCATAGGTCACCGTCCACCAAACGCCGGGACGCCAGGCGAGAGAGGAGAAGAGCAGAGACAGAAAAACAGAAAGAGGCCTGGGCTCTGACAAGGAAGATGAAGGCAACCAGGAGGAGATACCATCGGCCGAATTCATAGAATTCCTGGATGAACGCGCCATCGACCTCTACTGATCCCTTTAGCTTGACTTCGTCGGTTCCATCAGTCAATTCAGGAAATACACTGAGGACACCTCAGAAGAAGGTGAAAATAAAACTAGAGTTCTAGCATATCCAGAGAAGCTCTTAGAGGCCTTGAAAGTCAGGGCGCGGGACTTCCACAGACACATGAAAAAAGTACTCACCCGGAACAATAAAACCAAGAAAAAGGGCAAAATGAGCAGACGCCATTAACCCAACCTGGCCACTTTCCTCCTTTAATACGCTCATACACGTCGCAAAACCTCAAATAAACAGTGACAGGATGTTTGTGAAGTTTTTGGTAGATGGTTTACGGAATGGTTTTCACACAGGCCTTCGTCAGCCACCCTCAGAATCATTCGAGTGTAAAAATCTTCGATCTGCAACGGTTCAGCCAGGTGCTGTTGACACACTGCTCAAAAATGAACTGGACAAGGGTTATATTATTGGCCCATTTACCACCCCCCCCCCCCCCTTACCCCGTTTACCGGATCAGCCCTCTTGGCATTGCAGAGGGGAAATATTCAAAAAAGAAACGATAAATCGTTGATTTGTCAGCGCCACATAATACTGATGATATCCCGAGCATCAATGAACTTATCAATAAAGAGTCATTTTCCTTATGTTATGTAACAATTGATGATGCTATACAAGTTATCCGTACCCTAGGTTACAGGGCACGGATGTGTAAGACTGACATTACAGATGCTTTCAAACTGTTACCTATCCTCCCTGAGCTGCAGCCCATGCATGGGATAAAGTGGAAGGATTGCTATTACTTCTTTGTAAAATTGGTATTTGGTAGTAGGTCCAGTCTCAAAATTTTTGATCAGTTGTCAACAGCCATATGCTGGATCGCACAGCACAATTACAAGATCAATAATATTTTGCATTTATTGGATGACTTCCTCACTATTGACCCTTTGTATGGTGATCCTTTCATGACTATGGCATTACTTACTATGATTTTTGGGCGCCTGAATATTCCACTAGCAAGCCACAAAACTTTTGGCCCTGCCACATGTCTTGAATTTTTAGGTATAATTTTAGACTCTGAACGTATGGAAGCTCGCTTGCCACTGGACAAAGTGGCCCGCATTAGAGACATTCTTTCTGACTTTCAAGATCCAAGTGCAAGAAGGTGCAATTGCTGAGCCTCCCTGGACACCTGAATTTTGCATGCAGAGTCATTGTGCCTGGAAGGTCGTTTATTTCACATCTGTTGGCGGTGTCAGTCAAGCTGAAAAAGCTACACCATTTTGTTTATCTCAGCCACAACTGTCGGCGGGAACTGCATATGTGGTGCAACTTTCTCAATGACTGGAATGCAGCATCCACTGTAGGTTTCAGCGGGTATTTTCAAGGCAAATGGTTCCAAGGAAAGTGGTCTTCAGATTTTCAACGTGAGTTGCAACACTATCAGGGCAGGATTTCCATGACCCTATTATAATTGTACCCTATAGTTGTGGCTGCAGTTCTCTGGGGCATTTATGGAGTCGAAAACGTATTGTTTTTCATTGTGACAACATAGCGTCGATGCTCATACCGCCATGCCTTCGTTATGAAGCTTATGCGCAGACTGACTTGGTGTGCCATACAACAACAGTTTATGTTTTATTCCAAACACGTCCCTGGCAAGCAAAATGTCATAGCAGATCTTATTTCTCGTTTTCAGGCATTCCGTCACTTGGCCCCCGAGGCAAACCGGAATCCCGTCACACTGCCGGATTTTTCAGCTGTGATCCTCGATTACGCCAGATTAAGAAGGACGTGTGGCAGGCTTCTCTTAGTAACAGCACACACGCTGCATATCGCTCTGCTCTTCGACATTTCCAAGACTTCTGTCGGACGTTCCGCATTCCACTTACAAACTACGGTCTTCCTCTGACTCTCACCGAAGTGATCCTATTGGAATATGTTGTTTTTTGCCATGGTATGAAGACTCTTACATACAGTACAATCAAGTTATATCTCGCTGGATTGCGCCAGTTGCAAGCGGGGGAGGGGGGGGCAGGGGGGGGGGGCAGCATGGCTTTTTTCGGCTTTCTCCGGTGTGGGGAGTTCACCTCACGTGGCATAGGCTTAGATCCAAATTCTCAGCTTTGCTTTGGTGATGTCCAATATAACTCGCGAGATCGAATAGTTTTCCTCCATTTGAAAGCCCCCCAAAGTGACCCTTTCCGTCCAGGCGTAACTATTTCTCTTCATTGTACGGGTGGTAAGGTTTGTCTTGTTCACAGCCTTCTCCATTATCTCACTTTCCGTCAACCTCACATCTGCCAGCCCTCTTCACCTCTATTTTGTTTGCGTGATGGGTCCCCCCTCACTCGTACACTTTTCCTTCAGAGTATCCAGAATACTTTACTTGTTTTAGGTCAATCTGCAGCTTGTTACACCGGCCATTCATTTCGGATTCGTGCAGCCACTTCTGCAGCAGCCGCCAATGTGGAAGATTGTAATATTCTCAGTTCAGATATCGTCTTAATCAGATATCCATGTCTTATTCCATGTACAGACTGATGTAGGGGAGAGTACTCCTGGGAAGGAGGAGGAATAAAATGTACGTTCAGTAAAAGCGGCATTATGCTTCGTTACTTCGTTACTTGCAAATACAAATATCACATGCTTAAGACCACCCCACCACATTGGCGACGATGAATATGGAACTCGGGGGCATACCTAATTTTGACGTTCACGACAATAGTACAGTCGCGAGTCGATGGACACGCTGGATGCGGAGTTTTCAGCTGTTCGTAGATGCGAAAGGCTTTACCGATAACAAGCGGAAGCGTGCGTTGTTGTTACACCTCGCTGGTCCGGACCTACAAGATGTTTTTGACACTTTGCCAGATACTGGGGCTGCTGATGCTTATGACACTGCTGTGCAAAAACTCAATACCCATTTCAGTCAATATGGCAATAATGAAATGTTTCAAAGACATCAATTTCGTCAAATGTTTCAACGGGCACAAGAAACCGTTGATCAATATGTTATGCGTTTGCGACAACAAGCTGTGTTGTGTAATTTCGGTGATTCTGTAAATGCGAACATTCGTGATCAGATTATCGACAAATGTGCTTCAAAAGCTCTCCGAAAGCGCCTTCTGGAAAAAGGTTCTAGTCTCACACTACAACAAACTCAAGAAATTGCTCGAACATTTGAGGCAGTGGATCAAGCTGCTGCTGCTATTGAGAGTGTTTCATTTGCAGACAGTACACCTTCAGACGCTCATGTGCATAAATTACACCAGAGTGCTCGTCCAAAGAAAACATTTTCTAAACCTAATAAATCTCAAAAACAATTATCTAATGTACAGTCCCAGTTCAACAAACTGTCCAGTTTTCGATGTGGTAGTCCATTTCCACACCGTCAAGATAAACCCTGTGCTGCTATTGGAAAGCGTTGCAATGGTTGTAATCTAATGAATCATTTTCAAAAAGTGTGTCAAAAGTCAAAGAAAAAAGTATACACTTCACCTCGAAACGTACAACAGATTGAGGTTGACCTGCTACCGTTCAAGATGAACAAGCCTACTCATTTTCCCTACAGACAGACTTTGATCAATCTCATGATGCCACTCACACTGCTAACATTTCTAAAAATGACAATAATTCCACTTGTATGTTCGAACATGAGGGAGAAGAATATACTTTTTCAATTTCATCCAATTCTGATCAACCGCGAGTAACTGTGAGAATCAACAATTCTATAACAGAATCATTTCTTATTGATAGTGGGACAACTATCAATTTGATCAGTGAGAAAACTATGTGCCGGTGGAACGCAAAACCGATTTTGATTCCAACCAATATCAAATTGTACCCATATGGTTGCCATGAGAGATTACCAATTTTAGGCAAATTTAATGCTAGTTTTATGGTAAATGAACATTCTGTTCCAACTGAGGTATTTGTCATGCCAGGTGATGCACCTAATCTTCTGAGTTACCCGACTGCCAAACAATTGAAAATTTTACATATTAATGTTGACACTGTTGCACATGTTCAAAGTACAAGTACTACTTTTGCTGAAAAGATTAAAATTAAATACCCAGATGTTTTTGTGCATAAAGACACCATCGGAAAGTTAAACGATCGACAGATAAAGCTTCATATCGATGAAACTGTACCTGGTATTATTCAGCCACACAGGCGTATACCTTTTCATATGCGTAAGGCAGTTGAAAAACAACTTGAAAAATATTTGAATAATGATATCATCGAACGGGTCGAAGAAGAGTCAACACCATGGGTTTCCGCCTTACATCCAGTACCGAAACCTAATCAACCTGGTGAAGTAAGGTTAACTGTCGACATGCGAGCCGAAAATAAGTGTATTTCCAGAGAAAGGCATACCTCTCCTACTATTGATGACATTATTGCCGAAGTAAATGTCTCAACAGTGTTTTCTCGTCTCGACATGAATTCAGCTTTCAGTCAGTGTGAACTTCATCCAGAGAGTCGCTATGTTACCGCTTTCTCGACGCATGCAGGACTTTTTTCGTTTCAAACGTCTTACAATGGGTGTTTCATCAAGTTCTGAGATATTTCAAAATGTGATGAGTGATGTTTTGAATAATATACCAGGTGTTATTCATCTTTCGGATGATATTCTTGTTCATGCTGATACAACAGAGCGTCATGATGAAAGGCTTTTCAAGGTGCTAAACCGTCTTAAGGAGAAAGGATTAACCCTTCATAGCGATAAGTGTACTATTCGTGAAAAACGCATTGAATTCTTCGGATACATTTTCTCTGATAAAGGCATGTCTGTGAACCCAACAAAAGTTGAGGCAATTAAGCATTTCCCCACACCCACAAATGAAAGTGAAGTTCGCAGTTTTCTTGGCCTCGCCCAGTATTGTGCGCGTTTCATTCCTGATTTTGCGACAAAAAGTGCGCCGCTTCGTGAATTGACACGTAAGTCAACAGAATGGCATTGGCATGTCGACCAACAAAATTCCTTCTGTGAAATTCAAAATGCTTTATGTTCTGATGCAGTGATGGACTATTTCGACATTCATAAAACTACTGAAATTCTATGTGATGCATCCCCAGTCGGTTTGGCTGCGATTCTTACTCAACGTGACGCGAATGATTCGGTCAGAGATATTTCATATGCGTCACGGGCTCTCTCATATACTGAGCAGAGATACTCTCAAATTGAGCGTGAAAGTTTAGCTATATGTTGGAGCATTATGCATTTTCATCTTTATCTTTATGGGGGAAAGTTTACTGTGTTTTCAGACCATAAACCATTACTGCCATTTTTTAACAATGTCACTTCAAATGCCACTCCGCGAATTCGGAGGTGGGTTTTGCAGTTGCAAGAGTATAATAACTTTACAGTCGTGTATCGCCCTGGGAAAGACAATCCGGCAGATTTTATGTCACGCCACCCAGTAAGTCCTGTTGTTAAAACGGCCAAAGAACAATCCATTGCTGATGCATATGTTAACTTTATAGAAAAGAATGCCATACCAAAATCTCTGACTCTTGAACAATTACAAGTTGCCACAACACATGACTCCAGTTTGAGTTGGTGTATTACTGCATTAAGTACTGGCCAATGGGACAAAATACTCAAACTGCATAATGATATTACTTTACGAACATTGTACAAAGTGCGTGTCTTTTGCTTAAGGACACGAAAAATGTAATTCCAAAAGTCTACCAACATCAAGTCATTGAGATTGCCCATGAGGGTCACCAGGGAATGACCAAAACAAAACAGTTACTTAGGGAGAAAGTTTGGTTTCCTGCCCTCGACACGATGGTCGAAAGTACGGTGATGTCGTGTCTTGCATGTTCTGCCAATATAATTGACAATCGAAAAGAGCCCTTGAATATGTCTGAACTTCCTAAAGCTCCGTGGACTGAAATAAGCATTGACTTTGCAGAACTTCCAAATTCTGAGTATCTGTTGGTAGTGCTCGATGATTACTCACGTTTTCAAGAAGTCGAAATCGTTTCATCGACGGCTGCGAAAATTATCATTCCAAAATTAGACCGTATATTTTCCACTTTTGGTCAGCCAGAAATTGTGAAAAGTGACAATGGCCCACCTTTTAACAGCTATGATATTCAACAATTTGCTCATTATTCTGGTTTCAAACATCGTAAGATTACTCCGTACTGGCCGAGAGCGAACGGTGAGGTTGAACGCTTCATGAGAACTTTGAAAAAAGCCATTCGTACTGCAGTAACCGAAGGCAAAGTTTGGAAGCAGGAATTGTATCGTTTCCTTCGGAACTACCGTGCCACACCCCACTCCACAACTTTGGTTCCACCATCCACTCTTTTATTTGGTCGTCCAATGCGTGTAAGATTACCTGAAGTTACGCCTGGTGCTAGAGATGACTCTGTTTCAAAACGTGACTCTGCACAAAAAGCGGCCATAAAACAAGCCGCAGAGGCTAAGTTGAACTTTAAGGGCAAAACAGAATTTTTCCCTGGACAATTGGTATTGCTAAAAAAAGTGGGTTATGTGGACAAGTTTTCATCCCCATATTCTCCAAAGCCCTATGTTGTTGAGAACATTAAAGGAACTATGATCACAGCACGGTGTGGTGACACCTATGTGACACGAAACATGTCATACTTTAAACCTTTTCCATTCTGTCCTGAGTTAGCACAGAAAGACAATTTACTTGAACTCAATTCTTTTCGGAACCATCATCCACAACCCCAAGAACGACAAACACCATTTTCAACTTTAACACCCACTGACACTGTAGACACTGATGTGCAGATTTCTCATGGTGCCCAGAATGATACTCATACCACGGTCCATCCAAATGTAGCCCAGTCCATTAGACCACAACGTGACCGTTTTAAACCAGTTTGGCACAAAGACTATCATATTTACTGCACTTTGTCATCCACTTATCAGCATTTACCTTAACATTGAGTAACTGACCAACTATTTTCTTTTGTGCCAAGAAGCATTGACATTTTTAAAAAAAAATTTTTTTCTTTGATGAGGGGAAGGGATGTAATATTCTCAGTTCAGATATCGTCTTAATCAGATATCCATGTCTTATTCCATGTACAGACTGATGTAGGGGAGAGTACTCCTGGGAAGGAGGAGGAATAAAATGTACGTTCAGTAAAAGCGGCATTGTGCTTCGTTACTTCGTTACTTGCAAATACAAATATCACATGCTTAAGACCACCCCACCACAAAGATCATCTGATCCAGGCTCTTGGTAGATGGTCTTCTGACTGCTATACCCGCTATATCCATATAGATGCTTTGACTATGCACCGCGCACAGCGAGCCATGTGTGGTTTGGCATAGTTTGTGCCACTCTCTCGCATGGTTTTCTCTGCTGGTTTTTAGAACACTCTCTTGGCTCACAGCTGTGAGTATGTAATTTTTTTTTTCTTTTCCTCCGCGGTTGGTTTTCCTCTCCCACTCTTCTCCCATGATTGTCCTGCACATGCGACTTCTCTTCCCATACTTTCCTATCTCCGACACCTTTTATTGTATTTTATATGTTCATTTCAATGTTATATTTATTTGTATTTTCCCCCATTATATTATGTACAGGTGGACTTTTCACTCTGGTCTTCACAGTGGCTAACTACAGTATCTTATGTACAGTTTGTGCCTTCATGTTCACTTATGACCACGCCTGTGTATTCTGTTGGCTGTGTGCAGGTGCGTGTTTCCTGGCTATAATAATGCCAGTTTTTCCTCTAGCCAACTGGACGTCGATTGATGTCCTCTTCGGATATTCATTTGGATACATGATTCTCCTGTGTTTTGATGGCCATAATAATGTCATCTTGTGTTCGCGTTGCAGCCAGTTGAATGTGTTTGTGTCAACATGATGGCCATAATAATGCCATATTGCGTTCAGGTGCTTCTGTTGGATGTGCGCGCTTCAATCAGATGATCCTTTCCTTGTTTTCTGCACATCTCGTCACATGCTTCACTGTCATCGAGTTTTCCTGACACTTAATTTATTCAATTTTGCTTCTAACGACATTTCCTACCTGGTAATGCAATTCTTTTTTTTTTCTTTATATTTCTTATTCCCCCAACTCTCACTGGCTATCCCCATATTTTTCAGTACTCTTCCTCCCTTACCATTCCCATATCCTCCTTCTTGGGGGAGTTCGGTTTGTTTCACAACCCTCCTTTGGCGGTGGCAGGACAGAGAACACCATGTGTTCTCAGCCTTGCCTCCCCAATTCAGTCGGTTACCTGGTCTGCAATACAAATCTTCATTCACCCAAGTGGATCTTGCAACCGGGTAATCAATCAGCCAATCAGATTTCTAACCTTTCGGTTTATCTCTGTCACATCCGCGACTGACAGCGTTTCATCGATCACATCATCATGATTTCAAAATCTCTGACCTTTCGTCAGACGTCTGTCGCGTCCACGACTGACAGCATTTCATTGGGCACCTCATGATGATTGATCCAGTCTAAATTGTATTTGTGAAGCAGACCGAATTGTCCTCAATAAGGCCAAGGCCAAAAGATTATATGATTTTATGTAATGTACAGATATGATTTGATTACCAATATGACATTTTTTAAATAAAAAATAATATAATCCATTCCAATCCTTGTGTTGTTTTATTGCTTAAATAAGTCATTGTGGTAGACTCACATACTAAAATGGCCGTAATTCCGATAATATCTGAAAGCGTGTAGAAAAAAAGTCCAGAAAACTGTAATTTTGATGAACTTTTCAAAGTCGAAGGGCCGTAATTTCGGTAAAAATCAGTGGAAACTTGATCTGTAGGCCACCATGTTAGACAAACATACCAAAAATCAGCTCAATATCTAGAAGCATGTAGAGAAAAATCCCGGAAAACTGTAATTTTGATGAACTTTTCAAAGTCCATGGGGCCATAATTTTGGTAAAAATCAGTGGAGCAGAACAAAACCCAAACTTGTTCTGTAGGCTACCATGTTAGACTAACATACCAAAAATCAGCTCAATATCTGGAAGCGTGTAGGAAAAAAGTCCGCAAAACTGCAATTTTGATGAACTTTTCAAAGTTCAAGGGCCGTAATTTCGGTAAAAATCAGTGGAGCGGAACAAAATGCAAACTTGATCTGTAGGCCACCATGTCAGACTAACATACGAAAAATCAGCTCAAAATCTGGAAGCGTGTAGAAAAAAAGTCCAGAAACTGTAATTTTGATGCATTTTTCAGAGTCCAAGGGCCTTAATTTCGGTAAAATCAGTGGAGCGGAACAAAACGCAAACTTGTTCTGTAGGCCACCATGTTAGACTAACATACCAAAAATCAGCTCAATATCTGGAAGCGTGTAGGAAAAAAGTCCTCAAAACTGTAATTTTGATGAACTTTTCAAAGTTCAAGGGCGGTAATTTCGGTAAAAATCAGTGGAGCGGAACAAAATGCAAACTTGATCTGTAGGCCACCATGTCAGACTAACATACGAAAAATCAGCTCAATATCTGGAAGCGTGTAGAAAAAAAGTCCAGAAAACTGTAATTTTGATGAATTTTTCAGAGTCCAAGGGCCGTAATTTTGGTAAAAATCAGTGGAGCGGAACAAAATGCAAACTTGATCTGTAGGCCACCATGTTAGACTCACATACCAAAAACCAGCTCAATATCTGGAAGCGTGTAGAAAAAGGTCTGGAAAACAAGTAGGCCTGACTGACGGACTGACGGACAGACGGACTGACAGACTGACGGACGGACGGACCAGTCAAAAACATTATATCCCCGCATCTTTGTTGCGTGGGGTATAAAAATAAATGCCGTGGGTGTGGCAATCAGTGGCCACATCCAGGTGGCAGAGAAAAATGCTCAGCTTTCAACATGGTTTGCAGAAACTGTAAAGGCAAACACCATTTTGCCAAACACTGTTTGACAAAAAATGTGTGCTCTGTTCAAAATGAATCTACCTATGATCATGACTCTTGTGCAATTTATTCCAGTAGTGATGAAGAACAGTATGTGTATGGACTTCATTCAAATACTAACTGTGTTAAAAATCAAGAGAGTCCAAAAATAACTATGTTCGTTGATGGTAAACCACTTAGTTTACTAATTGACTCAGGCTCTGATGTGAATATTATCGACAACAAAACGTACGAAGAAATTAAGCCACACACAGATTTGTTTCGATGTCATACAACAATAAAGGGTTATCCTCATAATAATTTACCTATTTTGGGACAATGTGCTTTCAAAATTAAACACCGAGGGATTCGTAGATTAGCTGACTTTGTCGTAATTAATACTGACAAACCAGTAGAACCTATTATTGGGTACCATACAGCTGCCAGGTTAGAATTAATCAAAATTGACAATAAAGACAGTTTGTTGTTAGTCAAGTCAGTTGCAACACAAGAAGAGTGAAGCAAAACAGAACAGCTGCTAAAGCAGTATGAAGAAATATTTTCTGGCATTGGTACACATAAATCAGCAGAAGTGAAATTACACATTGATACTTTGATTAACCCTGTGGCACAAAGGCACCGGCGTATTCCATTTAATCTGCAAGATAAAGTTGAGCAAGAACTCAACCGACTGAAAGAAGCAGACGTAATAGAAGAAGTCAGTGGACCTACTGACTGTGTAGTGCCCCCAGTCATCACTCATAGGAACATCGGTACCATACGATTCTGTTTGGATATGAGAATACCCAACCAAGCAATTAAAAGAACACGACACCCTGTTCCAACAGTTGAAGAAATTGCTTATTCCTTAAATGGATCTGTCATGTTTTCAAAATTAGATCTAAAGGATGCATATCATCAAAGTCGACATATTACGACCTTCTCTACACACAAAGGATTAATGATGTACAAACGATTGAATTTCGGTTAAAATCGACAAGTGAAGAATTTCACGAAATTCTACGGAAAACATTTATTGGTATTCCAGGTGTTTTGAACGTCCATGACGACATTCTAGTGTTTGGAAAATCTGAGTCCACTCATCAAAAAGCTCTTCAAGATGTTTTTCAATGTTTGATAGATGTGGGTCTAACAGTTAATAAAGACAAGTGCCAATTTAACATGACATCAATAGAATTCTTCGGATTCATATTTTCAGCAGAAGGAATGTCACCTTCACCTACCAAGGTCAACGCATTAAAGGAAGCTACTCCACCTCAGAATGTGTCTGATCTACGCAGCTTTTTAGGAATGTGCAACTACAGTGCAAAATTTATATCCAATTACAGTCATCGAACACATATGTTGAGAGAATTATTACTTAAAGACAAACCGTGGGACTGGACAGAAACACATCAAAAAGAATTTCATGACCTACAAGATGCTTTGTCATCTAACACAACTATGTCTTATTATCATAAAGATAAACCAACAGAAGTTCATGTTGATGCAAGTCCTTTTGGACCAGGAGCTATGTTGTCTCAAGCAGATTCTTCTGAAAATTTTCATTCAGTAGTTTACGCTAGTCGAACATTATCACCTACAGAACAGAAATATGCACAGATTGAAAGAGAGGCATTGGCTATTGTTTTCGCATGTACTAAATTTCATTGTTATCTGTTGGATAAATCATTTGTTGTATTTTCTGATCATGAACCTCTCCAGACATTATTTAATAATCCTAAAAGCCAAACCTCTGTTTGTATTGAACGCATGAGACTGAAACTTTTAAGCTATGACTATTTAGTAAAGTATCGCCCAGGCAAGAAATGTGCCATTGATTATTTTAGTCGACATCCAGTATCGACAACACCAATAACAGATGATGACTTTCTTAACACAACAGAAAATCATGTGTGTGTTCTAATCAACAATTTAATGCCAAATGCATTAACAATACCCGATATATGACAAGCAACACAAGATGATAGACAGTGTTCTCCAAAAGCTCATGAAACATTTACATTGTAAAAAGCCTTCTAAGAATTTAGAAGCAAACATAGTCAATTTCCGTCATGTGTTGAATGAACTTACCGTTATTGATGGACTTGTTTTAAGACGTGAAAGGATTGTGATACCAAGTTCCTTACAGAAAACTGTTATTCAGCTTGCACATGAAGGCCACATGGGAATTATCAAAACCAAACAATATATTAGAAGTAGATTTTGGTTTATTAATAATGATAAACAAGTTGAAGACACCATTAAACAGTGTCTAACTTGTCAAATATGTACCGCAACACCATCAGCAGAGCCTGTGCAGATGTCTGACTTGCCCGATAGTGTATGAAAGATCCTGTCAATGGATGTCACAGGACCATTCCCATCAGGTGAATACATCCTCGCATTAATGGATGAGTATTCAAGATTTCTGGTTGTTCAAATAATTCACTCTACATCAGCAAAATCTGTAATACCAAAACTTTACCAGATATTATCTGACTATGGTGTTCCTGTAGAAATAAGTACCAATAATGGTCCACCGTTCAACAGTGCTGAATTTGCACAATATACAAAATATTTGGGTTTTCGACATAGGAAAATAACGCCAAGATACCCGAAAGCTAATGGCGAAATCGAAAAATTTATGGGCACAATTAAAAAAGCAATACAAGATGCACATGTTGAAAATAAGAACTGGAAACAAGAGTTATTTTCTTTTTTGAGAAATTATCATGCTGCTCCGCATGTTTCGACTGGTCAATCGCCATATAAACTTTTGTTTGGAAAGCAAATGAACACTAAATTACCTGCTGTTAAAAGTAATGACACTCTTCATGATTCAGAAGTGAGATCAAAAGACCACAAGTCGAAAAAATCAATGAAGAAGTATGCAGACTCTAAGCGGTACATCAAAACTCATAAGTTCTGAATTGGTGATCTAGTTTTGGTTCGTCGCGATAGGGTTAATAAACTCACACCACCATATGACAAGTGTAAGAGTAAATCTCATCCCCTGGAAAATATATCCGCATGGATTATATTTTACTAGGAAATGTTATGTCAGAATAGTAAAAGCTATCCCCAGTAAGGAATGAAAGTTGTGTTTTTTTCTATATGGACAGGATACTATTTACAATGGAGATTTTATTCACTGGAAATATTATCCTGTGAAATTATATTCATAAATAAGATGTCACACCAAAAGCATGCAGTCCCTGAAAATACAATCTACATGTAATTGAAACAGGTGAAAAGTACTGGTGTGTAGGAACAAATTGGCCAGTTGACAGGTACCAGTTAGATAAGTAACATGGATTCAAATGAGTATCAGGCTATCTGGGATTATATTCTCAACAAAAACTATCCTATTGGTTTCACGGATAATCAAAAGTGGGTTTTACGAACCAAAGTGAAGAATTTCAAAATTGAAAATGATGACCTTTATTATATTTATAAAGGACAGAAACGGAAAGTTATTAATAGTGACAAAAAGACATCAATTATTAGACAGTGTCATTCTACTGATGTCTGCCACTTAGGAAGGGACAAGACATTTGATATGTTGAAATCCAGATATTATTGGGGTGCGATGCTCAAGACATCGAGTTTCAGAAAAGAAGTTTAATGTTGGCGGTAAGGTCTTATTGAAGAACTTTAGACGTCGCCATGGAATGGGTACAATTCAACAAGTCAAGTTCAAGGGACCTTATATTATAACTTCTTATTGTTCTCATGGACTGTATATGCTGAAAGACTCGGGTGGAAAGAAGATTGGGCCTCATAATCAGACAAACTTTAAACTTTGGTTTGAACCAAATCAGGGTACCGGTATACCCAATAGCCCAAGACAATCTGATGACTATCAAGAAGTTGCTCCATTTTCAAGTGCCAGTGCTGCTCAACATAGCAACAATGTTCAAGATTTAAATAAAGACAATAGCTCAGATACTGATATTCCACCTTCTGGAATTGTTTCCAATGCAACATGACCAGCTCCACTTGATTCTTCTACGAATTCCTTGCTGGATTTTTTTCTGACTGATTCACCTGATAAGCATCAAGATGATAATGAATGCCTTATTCCAAAAAGGCCTCAGAGAAAAAAAAAATAAAGTCCAAGACAGTGTACATGAATATTATTTCTGGAACTTAAACTTTCTAAGGTGCAGTTTGAAAACAATAATATGATCCTAGGGTTCGTGGGACAAAAATTGAGGGTTAGTATAATTTGGATATAATTTCCTAGGAAATCTCCTCCTCCCTGAAGGAACAATTATCCACCACATTCTATGGCGGATAATATTTCCTTGAGAGGGAGTGAAGTTCCTAGGAAATAATGTCAAAAGGACTATATTTCCTAGGAAAAACAATGACATGGATAGTTTTTCCAGGCAGATGATATTTACTGTTACACAAGCACCCTTTCAGGATCACCAAGATTAACAATTCTATGATTACAGCACAGAATGGTAATAAGCAAATAACACGAAATTCATCTCATTTCAAACTTTTCCATGCGAGCCACAATGAAAGGAACCAATTTACACAACAGTTTCATGACCAATCGTCAGATGATGATCTCTACGCTACATCGACTCCACAATGTACCGTTGATGAACCTGATCCCCAAGAAGTGCCCAGAAGGAATCCTTTTCGTGACAGACACAAACCATCACACTTTCAAGATTTTGTCACATATTAATGTTGTGAACAGTTACTAGGGAGGAAAGTAAAATTCTCTCCTCAACGGTGGGATATGTGCTAGCAACCTCTATCCTCATTTTATTATTTATTTATTTTTTTGTTTTTGTATTTTCTTTTCAAAACTATTATCTCAAAAAAGGGGGTAATGTAATATTGTGGACCTGACGTGAAGGTACCGAATATAATGGTACGAAGTGTGTGTTTATTGTTTATGAATCAACGCATGTAAACTGTTCATAAATGTGTCACAATATAATCAATAAAAATCATAATAGAGTTAGTTCTAATCATTATTACAAAAGGGAAGGAATAGAACAAATTCTATCCAATACCAATAAGAAACTTGACAATGTTGTTACCAAGGACCTATTGGTTTCGGTTGTCAAGCCCCTTATTAAACGTGATGATCTTACAAAAATTATCACTACGGTAAAGGAAGAAATCATCGGCAACTTAATTACATCTCCGATGCCTTAGAAAGTAGAATGCTGGAGACAGAAATGACTTGTGATAAGCTACAGGAGGAGGTGGATTGTGTGAAGGAAGACCTAGAAAATAAAGATAGTGAAATTTCTAAGCTCAGAAAGGAGGTTGTTGATTTAAAAGCCCAAAATAATCTGATTGAGTAGCATACCCGAAAAGACAGTATTAGAATTTTTGGTATAGCTGATGGAGGCAAAACTGAAACGTCCTAATAGTGTGAAGAAAAAGTTATTAACTTATGTAAAGAGAGCTTGGGGTTGATGTCTCATATCCAGAAATCAGTATAGCTCAGGGGTTTGGTAAATTCAGTGAGGATAAAGCAAGGCCCATCATTGCCAAAGTTGTGACTAGGAGAATAAAATCGACTATTATTGGAAGCAGACGTAAACTTAAGGGAACAGGTATTGTTATAAAAGAAGACCTCACAAAAGTCAACCAATCTCTCCTTTAGTCAAGCAAAGACCACGTAAAGGTTCAGGACTGCTGATCCAATGATGGCAAAGTTTTTGTAAAGTTGAAAAACAGTGGTAAAGTCAAACTAATAACATGCATGGGAGACATTGAGATGTGCTTATTTTTCACACATAGTAATATTTGAGCATTCCAGACTAAGCCCCTTGTTCTTTTTGGGGATAACTGTACTAAATCCTCAATCCCAACTTGCTAAAAGACCAAAGGTGGATACTTGGTATGAACAAAATTCCCATAAAAAACATTGTGACCTCTGTATTCTGGTGATAACTGTACAAACGAATTAAGTTTTGACCCCATTATCAAAAGTGTACAGAATAAGAATAGAAAAATAACTGGTATAGTAGCATATTGACTATGTTGATTTACACACATGGTGGTAGGCTTGCTTTCTAGAGCATGTTATTGTGTTCTATCTGGTGATAACTGTACTAAATCCTAATTCCAGCTGGCTGAACATCCACAGGCAATTACTTGGTATTGCTTAGTATGAGTAAGATGCTGACAGAAGCAGCACTGTAACCTCTGTCTTTGGTGATAACTGTAATACCGATTTAAGTTTTAACCCCATTACTATAAGAACTCACAAGACGCGCAGAACTGGAATAGTAACATATTGACCTGATGCAGTTGTTTTACACTCATGGGGGTGTGTATACCTTCCGCACCATATCAATGTGCTCTATTTGTCGCCGACTGTATTGATCCATAATCCCAGCTTGCTGAAAATCTTTTACACCATATCAATGTGCTCTATTTGGCGCTGACTGTACTGATCCTCAATCACAGCCTGCTGAAAATCTTCTGGTGAATACCTTGTATCAATGTGCTCTATTTGGCACTGACTGTACTGAATCCTTAATCCCAGCCTGCTGAAAATCTACAGGGGAATACTTTGTATATATAAGATGCCCAAAAGAACAGCTCTGCGACCTATGTGTTGGGTGATAACTGTAACAACGATTTAAGTTTTAGCCCCACTACTATAAGTATGCATAAGAAGCACAGAATTGAAAAATAGTAGCATATTGATCTGATGCAGTTGCTTTACACATGTGGTACGTATACCTTCCGCACCATATCAATGTGCTCTATTTGGCTCTGACTGTACTGATGATCCTCAATCCCTGCCTGCTGAAAATCTACAGTTGAATATTTTGTATCAATGTACTCTAATTGGCACTGACTGTACTGGATCCCTAATCCCAGCCTTGTGAAAATCTACATGGGAATACTTTATATAAATAAGATGCCTATAAAACAGCTCTGCGACCTCTGTTTTTGGTGATAACTGTAACAATGATTTATGTTTTTAACCCCACTATTATAAGTACGCATAAGAAGCACAAAACTGGAATAGTAGCATATTGACCTGATGCAGCTGCTTTACACATATGGTGATGTGTATAACTTCCGCACCATATCAATGTGCTCTATTGGGCGCTGACTTTACTGAATCCTTGATTCCAGGCTGCTGAAAAATCTACCGGCGAATACTCTCCATGAATAAAATGCTGACAAAATCAGCATTGTGACCTCTGTCTTTTGGTGATAACTATACCATCAATATCAGCCTTGCACCCAATATCATAAGTACCCAGAATACACCCAGCAGGCTTGATGTTGCTTTAGACACATGGTGGTATGTATGCCTTCCAGATCATATCTGTTCGTTCTATTTGGTGCTGTCTGTAAAAATCCTCAATCCCAACTGAAAATCCACAGGCGAATACTTTGTGTAACTCACATGGTTGTGTGTATTCCTTCCGCACCACACATGGTTGTATGCACCGAATCAGTGTGTTCTGATCGTGCTGATTGAACTGAATCCTTAATCCGGACTGGCTGCAAAACAATCAGTTTTTAGTTGGTACGAATGGGATGCTTTTAACACAGTATTGTTACCTCTGCCTTTTGGTGATATAACTGTATCAACGACTCATATTCTAAAAGAAGAAGCACAGAATTGGAATCCTGATGATAACCTAAAATGGCAAGCAGTTGGATCAAGACATCATTTAATTTTCTCATAACTGAGCACTCTCCCTTGGTGGTAGTGATCTGCAGCACAACAAAATCACTTCCTCTGAGGGAAGGTTCTTTCTTCCGAGTTTCACCAAGTTATCAGTCCTTTTATAGTAAATCTGTACAGCGATGTGGGACATATTTTGAATGACGGGTTCACCGTCATTCCGCAACTGGGTCACACTAGAACAGTTTTTTCTTCAATTCCAAATTATTTATAAGAGAAATAATAACATGTTTGTACTTTTTCTCATGTAAAATACAAATTAATCAAGTCCAATTAATGACAGGAATATCAAAAAATTCCATAATAGACTGGTACTATTTTTTTTCGTGATTTATACACGACATATATTCTTAAAAATTTCACTATGTTGGGAGGGGTTGGTGATATTGTTGAAATTGATGAAACTGAAGTGGGTGCCACTGGGTGGGAAAAGGAAATATGGGAGAGGGAGAAATTATAGTGGCACGGATGTTTGGATTTACACCATGTATGAAAGGAGGAGGAACATTTTCAACTGTCGGGTTAAACGAAGGAATAAAAAAACACTTTTACCAATAATAAAATCTACTGTTGCATCCGGATCAATCATTTTTTTCTGACCAATGGCAAGCATATTCATGTTTGAAAAATGAAGGATACCACCACCAAACGGTTAATCACTCGGTTGAATTCGTTTCTGATGAAAGAGTACAAATAAACGCTATTGAAAGAATGCACAGGGAAATGAAGGCATATTTGAAAATTATGAGGGAATTTGGAGACTTTCTTAAACGAATTCATCATGAGGAAGATGGCCTCGGAGAAAGGATACGAATTCTACACATTACTCCTGAAAACAATTAGAGATGAATATGAAGTTAACGATTTTTAATCTGTTTCCCATTTCTCTTTCCGTTGTTGTTTATTCCTCGTTAAAGTTTATTTAAGTATTTCTTTAAAAACTTCACGTTATTATTGTTCGCCTACAACTGAATTCTTTCGGATCTATTTTAGGTAAGTACTTATAAATACGTTATCTAACTAGAATACGGTGACCAACGAATTAGGGTCAGTTTGGGATGGATACAGATTTGCTAACCCATACCCATCCTAAACTGACCCTAGTACGCTAAGAAGGCAATGATTAGAATACGGCGACCGATGCATTAGGGTCAGTTTAGGATGGGTACGGGTTAGCTAACCCGTACCCACCCTAAACTAATCCTAGGACGCAAAGAAGGTAATGATTGCTCCCCTGTGACGTCACAACGAAACATCGGCTATCACTAAAAAGTGTATACCGAGGCCGAGTCCGGAATTGGTGTATACAGAAATCAATTATTGAAATATCTCATTAATGCCGAGGTGTCGACGAGATATTTTTATATATATGTTGTATAAACCCATCTTCTTTCGAAATAGCGAAAGAAAATCCAATTTTTTCCATTTTCTTACTTATATCGTGAAAAATGTCTTTCAAACACACTAAAAAGTGTATACAGAAAGGCTAAACGGAAGGAATTCCAAGACTAGAACGCTCCTTTTTCAATAACTCTCTCAATAAATCGATAAATAAGTTGTGTACAACATTCAAATTTGAACAAACGTCAGAAATACACGAAACAAAATTACTAACAAAGTTTACGGGTGTAATTCGTGCCAGTTTCCTTCCAGAACTTGCCGAAAATATACGATTTATAACACCGCCGATCAAAATACGAGACAAATCATGTGACCAAATAGTCTTTCTGTATACACTTTTTAGTGTGTTTGAACGACATTTTTCACGATATAAGTCAGGAAATGGAAAAAAATTCGATTTTGTTTCACTATTTCGAAAGAAGATGAGTTTATACGACATATAGATAAAAATATCTCGAAGTGAAGTGTTAGTGAAGTTTTGACTTGTATAATATGTATTCTGTTGTCTACTCCGGCTTAGAGGGTTCACGCCTGTAACAATCGAACGCAGCTAAGTCGGGCAGACATGTCTGGAATGGATGGATAATAAAACAAATGGGCTCATAATGTTGGGGTTGATTTCTGTACAACCATTGAACTTTATTAACAGAACATGGTGTCAGAAGTGCCTCTAGCCGTCCCGGCTTCATGTTATATTTGCCGACTTCGTAAATCTTTCAACTTTAAGTTTAATTGTTGAAGTCAATGTTCGACCTCGTGGAAAAAAATCACGTTAGGCAGGATTTGTTTCCCTTGCACTGCATGACTTTGCCACTTTTGATAATTATCGTGACAGACGAAATTTAGTTTCGATTATGGCCGTTTACCTTCCGTAGTAATGACTGGGAGGCGTGGATTAAACATTCTGATCAATTTAGATCCGCTAGTGGTCTTGATGAAAAGTCTCAGACAGTGCAGATTGATACCCTGATTTACACGATGGGGGGAAAAAGCGTAAAAATTTTCAAAAGTTTTCAATTTCCTGAAACGCCGGAGGGGGTTAAGACAGAAACTTGGCCAGATTATGCAGCCGTTGAGTCAAAATTTCAGAATCACTTTATTGCTCGAAGGAACATTATCTTTGAACGATCCCAATTTAACAAGTGTAAACAACAAGAGGGAGAGACAGTTGACGAGTACATTACACGTTTATACAACATTGCTGAACATTGTAATTATGGCACTTTAAAGGAAGAGTTAATAAGGGACCGCATAGTTGTTGGAATCCTGGATATGAAATTGCAACAGAAATTGCAGTTGGATAGCAACCTGACTTTGGATAAAGCCAAAAGCTCGGCTCGGTTAAACGAACAAGTGAAAAAAGAACACAAAACTATGACAAAAGATGGTGTTGGTAGTGCAGAAACTGATAAAGCGCAAATTCAAAGAGTGTGGAAAAAGACATCAAACAAACATTTTTCTGACAACCATCAAACTCAGAAAACTAAGTATTTTAGATGTGGGAATAGCTCGCATCATAAAAAGTATTGCCCCGCAAGGGAAAGCAAATGTAGAAAATGTAATATCAAATTTTGCAATACTAAACGTGTTCAATGTGTTGCCAATGATGCGGAATCTGATGAAGAATATTGTTCTTCAACCGATTCCGAATTATTGTCCGATATTGAAACGGAATTGTCAGCAAATATCAATTATGCATTCATAGGTAAGGTGGGCGTTGATGATTCTTCACTTGAATCCTCACCTGATTCGTGGAACATAAATTTACAAATTGGAAATAAATGGGTTGATTTTTGCAATTGACACAGGGGCAGATGTAACTATTATTCCTGAACATCTAATACATAATTTAAATGTTAAACTGGAAAAGCCCGAGAAGGTTCTCTATTCAGCAAATAATTCCAAACTTGAGTGTATTGGTCAATTTACTACAAAGCTACGAGCTAAGAAACTTCACTCTATGCAAACAATTTATGTTGTTAAGGATTGTAACAGGTCTTTGTTAGGCAAGCCTGCTATTAAGGCCTTAGAAATTGTAAAAGTTGTAAATACTGTTGAAATTGAAAATAATCACCCAAAAATATTTTCTGGTTTAGGGGAACTGGATGGAGAGTATAATATCAAGCTTGTAGCTGAAAGTGTACCATATGCAGTCAATGCTCCTAGAAAAGTTTCATCTGTTCCACTTTTTAAGTTGATAAAACAAAAACTGAAAAGTATGGAGCAGGATAATATCATAACAAAGGTTAACCAACCAGCTGAATGGTGTGCTCCAATGGTACCTGTTCCTAAACTTGACAAACAGGGAAATGTTTTTGATGTACGAATTTGTGTTGATTATACAAAACTTAATAAATATATACACTCTGAGAAATACACAATACCGAGTGTTAATGAGGTATCGAGTAGATTGCCGGGTGCCAAGATATTTAGTAAGTTGGATGTAAATTCGTACTTTCACCAAATTCGATTGTCTGAACAGTCAAAATTACTCACAACTTTCATTACCCCATTTGGCAGATATGCATATAACAGAATGCCAATGGGAATTACCTCTGCGCCTGAGCATGCACAAAAGCGTCTTGCCCAATTATTGGATGACGTTGAGGGTGTGGAGGTTATTTTTGATGATATCTTGATTCACGGTCCCGACCAGTTTACTCATGGCTGCCGACTCGAGGCAGTACTGTCAAGGTTGGAGAAGGCTAATTTGACTCTAAATAAAGAGAAATGTGAAGTGAACAGACGTGAAGTCAAATTTGTGGGACACATTATTTCTGAGAAGGACATTGTTCCTGACCCTAACAAAATAAGAGCTTTAACTGATTTGCCATCACCACAAAATGTGCATGAAGTGCGCAGGTTTCTTGGTATGGTAAATCAGTTCAGTAAGTTTTCACCTAATCTCTCTGATCTCAGTGCCCCAATTAGACAACTTCTACAAAAAGATAGTGCTTGGTTCTGGGATGAAACTCATGAGAACTCATTCAATTTGATAAAATCAATTTGTTCTAAAAGTCCATGTTTGGCTCTTTATAATCCTAATTTGGACACTAAAATCTCTGGTGATGCTTCTCAGCAAGGTTTAGGGGCTGCTCTCTACCAAAAGCAGAGAGATGGTCAGTATAGACTTGTGTTTTGCAGTTCAAGATCTCTTTCTGGGGCTAAGCAAAATTATGCGCCTATTGAAAGAGAAGCGTTGGGAGTTGCTTGGGCGTGTGACTCGTTCACCCAATTGCTTGTTGGATTACCTAAATTCACAGTTGAGACCGACCACAAGCCTTTGGTCTCTCTGTTTGGAAAGAAAAATTTAAATTAACTTCCTCCCAGGATACACAGATTTAAAATAAGGCTTATGAGGTATAAGTTTGATAAATGTCATGTTCCTGGTAAAAAAACTTATCCTTCCTGATTTGTTATCACGTACTCCAATTGTGTCCTCAGGTACTTCAAATGGTAGAAAATTTCAAAGAAAGGTGGATTCTTATGTAGGCCATGTTGTTTCTCAAATACCAGTAAAGCCGCCTTATATGGCAAAACCCGCAAAATGAGCAACAACGTGACGCTGTATGTAGTAAACTCATTGAATATTGTAAGTATGGTTGACAAGACAAACAAAATGTTGATGGCCCATTGAAAGCTTATTACCCATTTTCAGCCGAAATAGCATACAACAATGATGTATTACTGAGAGGCTCAAGAGTTATAATCCCAAGTGCACAGAGATCAGAAGTCTTGGGTATGTTACATGATGGCCATCAAGGTATTGTCAAATGCAGAGAACGTGCCAAGCGCTCTGTGTGGTGACCAGGATTAAGTCGTCAAATAAGTGATTTGGTTACCAATTGTAGTATATGTGCACATGATAGACCTGCGGTTGTGGAACCCTTGATACCTAATCAGTTTCCAAATAGGCCACGGCAACAGTTGGCCGCCGATTTGTATTTCTTTGGAAATGAAAGCTATCTCATTGTAATAGATTATTATTCCAGATTTATATTGAAACTTCTCCCTTGAAATCTGCATCTAAGTCAGAAAATGTCATTCAGTGTCTGAAATCTTTATTTTCTCGACACGGAATACCTGATGTTTTGCGAACCGATACTGGTCCCCAATTTTCTAGTGTTGAATTTAATAAATTTGCAAAATCCTTTGGGTTTAATCACATAACAAGCAGCCCACACTATAGTCAATCAAATGGGGAAGTTGAGAGGGGAGTTAGAACAGTTAAACACCTTCTCAGGCGATCATCTGATCCTGATCTTGCTCTAATGGCGTATCGAGCTAATCCTTTAGCCAATGGATACAGTCCAGTAGAGCTTCTGTTTGGTTGCCATATTAGAACAACAGTCCCAATCATTTCAAGTCAGTTGGAACCGTCTTTGCCGGATATTGGGAAACTTAGAGATTTGAAGATCAGTACCGCAGTAAGGCGAAACATAATTATGATAAAAAACACAGAGCTAAGTTGCAATCTAAACTTGCTCCTAGTACAAATGTGTACCTTAAAGTTTTAAAAGTTCATGGAAAAATTGACAAGCCTGTATCTGAACCGAGATCGTACACTATTCAGATCCCGGGGAAAAGTACATGTATAAGGAGAAACAGAAAATATTTAGTACCATGCCATGAGAAGGTACAATTATCTGACTTTAACTATGAACCTGAAGCTGTCCATTCCCAGGATGACGAAGAAATCCTTAGTCACCCTGGGACTGGAGGATCAGGATCATCCCAAAGTCCTCCAGATTCACTGAACACTGCACAGCCACAAACACCACACACAAGAACACTGGAACAAACTCAGTCTAAAATGCCATATAAAACAAGATTGGGTAGAACGGTTAAGCCTATAGAGCGACTTGATTTGTAAAGTACAATACCATAAAATATTTCTTGTTTGAATTTTTGTTTGAGCTTGCAGCGGGGGATGTAGTGTTAGTGAAGCTTTGACTTGTATAATATGTATTCTGTTGTCTACTCCGGCTTAGAGGGTTCACGCCTGTAACAATCAAACGCAGCTAAGTCAGGCAGACATGTCTGGAATGGATGGATAATAAAACAAATGGGCTCATAATGTTGGAGTTGATTTCTGTACAACCATTGAACTTTATTAACAGAACAAACACCTCGGCATTAATGAGATGTTTGAATAAGTGATTTCTGTATACAAATATTCCGAACTCGGACTCGGCCTCGGTATACCCTTTTTAGTGATAGCCTGAAACATCCGCAGTTCCATTTCAGAACACAATCAGGAATTCATTTTGTTTCAAAAACCCGTCTCAGAGAAAAGGGTCAAAAGCAGTGGTGAATTGCGGGGGAACGGCGGCCCCCCACTTTTTTGATGGGGGACGCCGTTCACCCACAAAATATTTGGAGTTAGGCAAATTTTATTCCTTCAAAATACTCTCAAAAACATCAATTTTGCCTATCGCACTGAACTTCAACTATGAGACAAGAATTCACAGGTTATGAACTTATGGCCGTGGTGGAACGAGGGTTTATCTCTTACATCGACGGAAGTTGTAAATTGGACCTATCGCATTTATGGACTTCACATTGTGTTTCTGGACACAGTGGCCTCCGCTCAGATAGGCTTCACGCTATTTAGTCTGAAATTACTAACTTCAACCTTCAGTTTTTCACATATTACATTTAAGTTCAATATTCGTAAATAACATAAGGTTTTTACATGGAGATAAAAAATTATAACGCAGAGATTTTTCAAAGTTCAAATTTTACCAGATGGTAGCGTCACAATTATACTATATTCAACGCATTTATGAATTCCAGCATCGGATGCGACTCGTTTTTTCACAAAATCTGGTTATACGTTTCGCCTACCATCCCAAAACCTCAACTCCGTTATCTGTCCAAGAACGAAGATTATACATTCTCTCCTTATATATTCACCAAATACTTTACCACTATCGTACAAACTCATCTACAAATATTTATCTATAAAAAAATGTAATTAAAAAAGCTAACGAAACTCCACAATCTTGTTTGGTTAATGTTTTGTCTAGGGTGTTTTATCATGTCCTGAGTTTCTATATCAACTCCATTACCACAATAGAAAACGGTATTTTTTCACAGATACCTTTGCAAATCAGGGGGCACTAACTCGATTACTTTATAGAGTTACTACCCTTTTGCCAAAAGCAGACGACACAAAGATATTCAAAGTGAAGGAAAGAAACTGAAAAAAGTATCTTTTTGCAGAACAAGTTGCGTATATTTAATTTCTATCAACTCCGAAACCAATCTCCTCATAAAATGATGCACCCCCAGCTAAAATTGGCCTCGGTATACTATAATGCACACCGTATTTAGTCAGAAAAAGATAAATGTTTTGAAGGTCACTTAGTGTCTGACAGTTAAGTTCCCATTTTTCGTGTAAAACATCAACTCCGTTACCGGTCAACTCCGTTACCACTTTGTGGTAATGGAGTTGATCTAAAAGTAACAGGGTTGATCTTATTTTATTGAACGTCAAATATTTGAGCTATTTTGCTGGTTTCTCCCTTAATTTCACTCACGAGTGTTTTCAACAGCGAATTTCAGATGTTGTTAAGGCCCATGTTCAAGAAAGAATGGAACTTATTACAGTTTGCATGCAAATGCATCTAACGTTTGTCTACTTACCTGTTTAGAGCATGTTTATGCTTAATCTTTCACTCTCACCTTCCCCTTTTTGTCGCTTCCACATTACTACCCTATGCCCCCCCCCCCCTCCCCCACCCCCCCCCCAACACCAACACCGTTAGCTCATTTAGTTAGGCTTTTTTTCTTGAGCCTAACTGTTTCCATTGGCCTCTGGAGTATGGATACGCAGCTCAGTACTGGGGATCGATTCGCGGCATCGAAAATTAGGAGCATGATGCCAAACGAGGTAAGTTGGTATTGTTACTGTGATATTACCATGAAATGTGTCAAAAGTGATGTTAAACCCCAACACAAATATGAATAAATTAATCAATTAAATAAATTGCCGGTAGCAGACTCTCAAGATGAGACGTGCTTCGGGGGGAGGGGGGGGTGGCGATGGGTGGAGCAGGCATATGCCGCCTCCTTATTTTTTTTCAGAGCTCCAAATTTCTGGGGCGTAAGGATCCCTCACTCCCTTATTTTATTAGCTGCTCGCGGTACGTAATTGTTACTAACCTCGCTCTGAAGGTATTCATGAAATTGAACAACCGGCTTAAGTGCGGTGAGTGGCGCCGAGCCGCGAAGCGGCGAGGTGTTACAGCAATGGGCATGTTATTCAGTCCATGAATGACGACAGCTAGGTAAGTAACTGACTTAAACTCCCATTTCACAAAATGCATGGACCCGGGTTAGTAAGTGAAAAGAAACAGGTATTCAAGTGACGTCACCATGTCTAGTCTATTGTTCCATCAGATATTCATCTCTCATACTAACCCATCGAAGACAAAGGAATCGGAGTGTAAATTGTTGTTCACATGATTAGAATTATATAAATTGATATCCTCTGAATATTTTCTTCCGTCTTTGCATTACGGGTTGATCGTAAGTCTACAAGGTTCCGGTGCGATAATTTACCTCTTCAGCGTCAATCATACCCTAACTAATCACTGACGTTGATCGGACAGCCTGGGCGTCATAAACGCTGGGCCAACAGAATTTCAAGTTACCACGCTTTTCTGTCTCCCATGAAGAGTTTAGCCCGCCATGTGAGACGAAAAGATATGGCAATGTGCTTTTCATGTATTTGTCTCATATTAGTTGCTCATTTGAGAAGTTCACTCATCTTGTCTAACACAATTTGATGTTTATGGTCGATATATTGTGATGTTAAGGAGCCCCTAAAATGGCCGAATCTGGTGTAAAATATCCACGAATATGCCGTTTTAGACCCCATTTTGAAATTTTTGCCCAAGGCTTCGGGAACTCAACAGATGAGAGAAGAACGCAGCCGTTCATGCTCGCCCCTTTATCGACCCGTCATATCTCAGATGATGCTTAGCATCATGTATATACCCCCCCCCCCCACCCCCCCCCCCCCCCACTCTCGAAATTTTGAATCACGCCCTTGCAGTGAGTTTACTACTAGGTGCATACAATCAAATAACCAAATTTAAATTTTCAGTGGATCACCTACACGGACAAAGGTTTTTCCACCGGTAGTTTTCAAAATAGGCCTAGTCCTAGTCGTGATACGGCAACGCATTGTCACCAAATTCGGCAATTTGCTCAGAAGATGATTCGGCAGAAATGGCCGAACATTGTTTTGTTAAATAAAGGGAGAAGTTAACAGCATAATTGTGGCTAAAACAATTAACGATTCACATATGATCTCTAGTCAAGAAGTGGATAAATATGACATGAAAGAAAGGTGTTCCTTCTATTTCAGGCCAATTCTACCAACAATGGAGAGGTTCAGCGCTGCAGAGAAAATGAGGCTGTATCGGATGAGAATTGCGGCAGATCCCGTTCGAAGAGAAGAATATCTCCGAAAAGATAGAAAAAGGTGGCATGAACGACGCGAGTCGGGAAAAGTCCGGACAGTAAACGATTTATCAGAACAGGAAAACAGAAAACAAAGAAAAAACTGGAGAAGGGCACAGAGAAGGTATAGGCTACGACAAAAAAATAGGAGTGAACTTGACAGGATTCTAAGAGAGCATACACCTCCAGTGTCACCGCCAAACCATCTATCACCTGACGCACCAGAAATGCCATCAACGTCCCAGAGAAGTGGGCAGAAAGTGCAAAAGCGGAAAGCAAAACTAAAAGATAGAGCTGCGTGTTTCCGAGACATTTTTAAACTCCGAATTATGCTCTGTAATGCAAAGAAAAAATCAGAAATGTTTAGAAAAAGATTGGAGAGACAAAATGTTCGAAATAAAAACAACACAAGAGAAAAGTGCAAAACGCCAAGATCTAAAACCCGCACAATGCTACGCAGGTGTTGTGTTAGTGAAAATGAGAGCAAGACACTGCTTTTTCATAATGTTCTGGAACGGCAATTGAAAAAAAACAAACCAATTAGCTGAAACAAATAAAAGTAAACAACTCTTTACTCGCATTTTTGCTGGGGATGTGATAAGAAAATACAAAATGATAGCTATGGCGCATTCTCGACTTGGTCTTTCCTGCAAAACAACAGATTTTGTTAGCAAAATTAAGAACAACTACAATCTAAATGATTTTA
Source organism: Pictodentalium vernedei (assembly GCA_031216915.1). Taxonomy (NCBI): domain Eukaryota; kingdom Metazoa; phylum Mollusca; class Scaphopoda; order Dentaliida; family Dentaliidae; genus Pictodentalium; species Pictodentalium vernedei. Next base: position 166,998,933 of record CM062297.1, read on the forward strand.
TGAGAAAAAGATATAATGGGCTCGCCAGGATTATTCGAATGAAACGCATTGTGACTTTTTTCGAGAGGGACGACGTGTCAACTATTAAAAAGGACACCATTACAAAGGTGGGTGTCAAAAAACAAAAAAAGACTTCTCACAGACACAATAAGCAATCTGTACAAAATGTTTAAGAGGGAAAATCTTCTAACACAAACATCATTCTCTTCTTTTGCAAAAGTCGCCCATTTTGGGTTGTTTCTCCCAGGCTTGCTGATAGAGATACCTGTATCTGTAAAACGAAAACTTCAAGTTGTTAACAAACCGTTTGATAATTCATGGGATCGTTCAGGGAAAATCAACATCCTTCACCCAAACTGCCATTGGCCAATTCTACTGTAATGTACCGACTGAGCTATGCTATAGAAGGGAATGTCTGGCCTGCAGAGATAAAAAGTTGGTAATAGCGGAGAAACATCTTCCAAACATCAATGACAAGATCTGGTGGCTCCAGTGGAAACAGAAACAGGAGAAAAAAGAAAAAAACGGTTCAGTTTATAATGTAATGAAAGAGTCAATGACTCTGTAGCTCAACTTGGATATGACAGGAATTAGTACTTGCTGTGACCAAGACAACTGAATAATGAATATGACAGGAATTAGTATTTGTTTTGGCCCAGTCAACAATAATAAAAGAATTACAAGGTGACTGTAATGGACTACAGATTAAGACCAATCATTGTAGATTATTATTTTTGTGTGGAAAGTTTCAGTCCGAAACAAAATATTTTCAGACAAAAATTTTTTTTTCTTCTTCTTAAAATTGACCAAAATGCATCAAAACACAAAAAACTAATTTCCGGATTTTGGTCCAAAATTTTCTAAGTCCCACCCGGACCCCAAATTTTCAGTGTGAAAATTTTTTTTTTTTTTTGTCTTAAAATTGACCAAAACGCATAAAAAACCAAAAAACTAATTTCCGGATTTTGGTCCAAAATTTTCTAAGTCCCACCCGGACCCCTAATTTGCATAATTTATTCACGAGAAAAACTCTGTATTATATGTAATGTATCCCATGGTACTAAACATTCATACAAAAATTTATTCAAATCAGATCTTTCATTTGGAAGTTCTGCGCAAAAATCTGATTGCACTTAATTTTGAACAAAATGGTTGCTAGCGGCCATCTTGAATTTCAGACTGGACCCCAAAACACTCCTTCTCGTCCCACAGTGATAACAAAGGTACCCAAGAAGTTTCGTGAAGATCGGTTCATAAATACGGCCTCTAGCCCGAGCCGTATTGGGATTTGCACTCACAGTGCTGAAAGTAACACTATAAAAATCAAAGTTAGCCTAATTTGCATAATTTACGCACAAGAAAAAAAATCTGTAATATATGTAATGTATCCCATGGTACTAAACATTCATACAAAACATTATTCAAATCAGAGCTTTCATATGGAAGTTCTGTACAAAAAACAGATTTCGGCATCGTCGGTACAAAATGGCTGCTGGCAGCTATCTGGAATTTGGGACTGCACCCAAAAACACTCGTTCTCGTCCCACGGTCATAACAAAGGTACCCAAGAAGTTTCGTAAAGATTGGTTCATAAATACGGCCTCTAGCCCGAGCCATAGCAGCTTGGCACTTACAGCTCTGAAAGTAACACTAAATAAATCAAAGTTAGTCTAATTTGCATAATGTACGCACGAGAAAAAAACCCGTATTATATGTGATGTATCCCATTGTACTATACATTTATACAAAACTTTATTCAAATCAGAACTTTCATACAGAAGTTCTGTACAAAAAACTGATTTTTGCATCATCGGTACAAAATGGCCACTGGCAGCCATCTTGAATTTCGGACCACACCCAAAAACACTCGTTCCCGTCCCAGTGTCATAACAAAGGTACCCAAGAAGTTTCGTAAAGATTGGTTCATAAATACGGCCTCTAGCCCGAGCCATAGCAGCTTGGCACTTTCAGCTCTGAAAGTAACACTAAATAAATCGAAGTCAGTCTAATTTGCATAATTTACGCACGAGAAAAAAACCCGTATTATATGTGATGTATCCCATGGTACTAAACATTTATACAAAACTTTATTCAAATCAGAACTTTCATACAGAAGTTCTGTACAAAAAACTGATTTTTGCATCATCGGTACAAAATGGCCGCTGGCAGCCATCTTGAATTTCGGACACCTAAAAACACTCGTTCCCGTCCCAGGGTCATAACAAAGGTACACAAGAAGTTTCGTAAAGATCGGTTCATAAATACGACCTCTAGACCGAGCCATAGCCAATTGTTGACGTACGGACAGATGGACAGACGGACGGACGGACAGGCGGACGACGGGCCATGACAAAAGCTCAAATTTGACTTCATTAAAGTTGAGCTAAAAATTACAAAAAGGGAAAAGATAACTGGAACAATTGAAAACTTGTTGCTTGAATACAATTCTTCAGCTCCTAAGTTTCTTCTCCACGTTTATACAATAAAACACCAATCACTTGTTCTAAGGAACAAAAAAGAGAATTTAAATACTGATGAATGTTTCCTTCATATAGATTTCTCCGAAAACTACCAGGGTAAATTCAGCCAGTCCGTTCAGTCAGCTCACTTTGGGGCATCCAATCTACAAATAAGTCTACACACTGGTATGATTTACAATAAGCACCAAACAGTTTCGGTATTTTCTGTTTCCGACTCCACACGACATGATCCTGCTTCCATCTGGACACATTTGTCCCCTGTACTCAAGTTTATTAGAAGTGATATTGATTCATCCATCACGACGATTCATATAATGAATGATGGTCCAGCAACACAATATCGCCAAAAAAAAATTTCTTCCTGTTCTCTAAGCTTATTTACCAATATGGATTCAAGAATGGGACATGGAATTTTACAGCTGCTAGTCACGGTAAAGGGGCGGTTGACGGTATCGGGGCCGCTTTAAAGAGGAAGGCTGATAATTTAGTATGCCATGGCACAGATATATTGGACTCAAAATCGTTCATAGACGGCATGGGAGATTGTGCGGTTAAAGTATTCCACATTTCACCCAATGAATTAGCTTCTATTGACAAATTATTAGAGCACAGTATAAAACCTGTTCCAAAAACAATGAAGATTCACCAGCTCTATTCACAATCTCCCGGAGTAATAGCATGCCGAGATCTGAGTAGTTTCTGCTCACCTGCATGTGTCTGTTTCAAACCAAACAGAACCAACTTCACTTGTGAAGTTGTTGAGAATGGGTCATACCTTCCCAGTCTTGGTAGTACAAGTGGCACGCCGCCTTGCATTGAAATGAAAATTCTAAATTCAGTCGACAGAAAGCTGGTTGACGAATGGTGAGTTGTAACATTCGATGGAAACTGTCACCCAGGTTTAATAAAGAACGTCGATGCTTCAGATGATTCTCTTGAGATATCTGTTCTTCATAAATGTGGAAAAAACAAATTTAAGTGGCCACGTGAAGAAGATATTATTTGGTATCATAAGGATGATGTGGTCGGGGTAGTAAGTGAACCAAAATTTGGAAATCGATTTGCAGAAATTTCTGCAACCGTTGCCGTGTTTATGGAAGAATTTTAATGAAAACTCTGTGGCAGGTCTGCCGTTTTCAGTAGAGCTGGGGGGCGGGGGGGGGGGCGGGGGGGTGTACTGTTTCGGTTGTGACTCGGTTCTCAAAAAAGGGGGGGGGGGGGCAGGTTACGGTTTCGTTTTTGATTGTGGGGTAATGTGAATGAAAACCGTCTTTAATGGCAAAGAAACAGCCCAATGCAGTAAATGTGCAGTAAGCCTCCCATGCCCATTGTACTATTTCACTGCCTTAATAAAACCATATCTACATAAATGTAATTAGAACCGGCTAACTGAGCCGGCTCCAAATATATCAATATTTATATGCTTTTATTAGAAAAATTTAGTGAAAATTCGAAATTTATAAAACAAAAATGTGTTGAAGGCGATCTGTGTTAGGTAAAGGATTAGCTAAAAAACTGAATTTCCGCATTGCTATTTTCATGTGCAGGTCCGGCACTTGTAATGCCTTTTCACATTTTCAGGTTGGGTATTGGAAAAATATTGGTTCAGTTTCGATTTGTAATTCCAATAAATTAAAACAATCCGGTTTTCTGTCAGGGACAGCGGAGCCGGGGGACACAGGGGCACGTGCACCCCCCCCCCCCCCCACACACACACACTTTTTCCCGCGGAAAAAATTTTTGGCAGTCCAAAATATACAACTCTTATCGTACTTGCGATAAGTTTTATCTTATTTCCACCAGAGAAGCAAGTAAATCGTGTCATTTTGCGGCGAATTCTGCAAATTCTCCCAACTGGGCTTTCGCCCAGAGAATTTATTCCTTTTTTCAACCTTTACCTAAAAGCTAACTTATAGCTGTCGAAAACCATTAACCCTTTTGTCTTCATATAGTCCCTAACCGCAACTATCATATTACATTGATGCTGGTGATTCCAGGTGTAATGTTTCTTAATAACTTGATGCGTAGGCTGGGTTTTCCTTGGCAGAGGTTTCACATCACTGTTGGCTGCCTGTATATTATACAGGCAGCCAACACTGATGTAAAACCACTGCCAATTGATCAGCAACTGTGTGTGAATATAAGGTAGTAACTACTTTAAAATTAACTCGAGCAATTTGCCTTCCTCACACTTTTCAGGATGGCGGATTATTGCCCTCCTCAAGAGTTTTAGAACGCCAGGCCTGTCGCTAAATATGCGCCGAGAGCGGCGCAAACCAGAAAAATGGATTTAAGTTCAATGTAATATATTGATATACTATCAGCCCGGCTCCAAGCTGGCTTTCGTTTCGGTTCATAGTTATGCTTATGTAGTCAACCAAGTGAGTTGATGCAGTTTCCATTTGTGAAAATAAATGAACGTTTATGCAGAATCAGTATTGGTTAAATCCGTTGTGTTTTAAAACACCAAATGCTAAATCGGCCATCTCCAGTCATTACATTCAACTTTCGTTTGTTTGAGGATGTTTTTTTCGAATAAAATGTTCCGAGTTCATTCCCAAATTTTATATTTGTCCGCTTTAATGTTTACGTTTCTAACCACCGTAGTGTAATACCACAGGCGCCTGGAAACTCATTATATATAGCCAAATGCTTCAAAATAGCCCTCATATATGCCAGCCCCCTAATATATATAATAACAATAGAAAGGCTGGAAACTTCAAACGCTCAAAATTTCATACCACGAAATTAACCCTTTACCTAACGTGAAAAGCAGACGACACTTGCAAAAAAAATTCTTGAATAACTAATTTTTTTCATTTTTTGTCTCAAAAACATAGGTTATGACCCCTCGTTGGAACGAGCTCGACGAGCTCGTTCCAACGAGGGGTCATAACCTATGTTTTTGAGACAAAAAATGAAAATATTTTGAAAATTAATTGGCGATTTTTGAGAATAGCGCTGGCCGGTTTTGGCCGTTACGTTGGGTAAAGGGTTAAGTTACTCTCGTATCAAAGTTTTGAATCGAAAGCGGGGACACATACGTGTGTCTTCTGATACTGAAATGACTATTCTTTCAGAATCCGGTGCCCTTTGTAAAATTAATTTGCGTTAATAGCTTTTTCTAAGACGTTTTATTGGGATTTTCATGCTAAAATCTGTTTACAGCCACGCCATTGTTGGGAGTTCTCGGCAGTGAATATCAGTCAGGGATATCGAGTGTTTGACTTGTACTCTTTCTCTGGCGTCAGGTTTTTAGTCTTTGTGAAAAAAATAAACGATCGTATATTTTTTCAAAAGACTGTGTTTAATATTAATATAATATTTTTTTTACATTAATGATGCAATTGAGAATTTTAGAGAGACGTTGCTAATATTCAATATCCCTGACTGATATTTACTGCGAGAACTCCCAACAATGGCGTGGCTGTAAACAGATTTTAGCATGAAAATCCAAATAAAACGTCTTAGAAAAAGCTCTTAATGCAAATTAATTTCACAAAAGGCACCAGATTCTGAAAGAATAGTCATTTCAGCATCAGAAGACACACGTATGTGTCCCCGCTTTCGATTCAAAACTTTGATACGAGAGTAACTTAATTTCGTGGTATGAAATTTTGAGCGTCTGAAGTTTCCAGCCTTTCTATTGTTATTATATATATTAGGGGGTGGCATATATGAGGGCTATTTTGAAGCATTTGGCTATATATAATGAGTTTCCAGGAGCCTGTGGTAATACGAATGTGCCAGTCTGTCAGCAAACACACCAACTTCATTAATCCTGCCACATCCGACAAATGTATACCATTCCATTCGTGTCGTGAAAGCAGAAACATGCACCCTTAGGCACGTGGGTCTATTTTGAGTGGTGAAAGAGGGGCAATAGTTGACCGAAAATGTGTCACATTTCAGTGCCACAAACACGCAATGAGCTTAGAAAAGATAAGTATGGTGCTCGTGAGGGTGTTTGCCCTCTTTTGTCGTGAGGAAAGATCCCCCCCCCCCCAACAAAAGAGGCATAATACGCCAACTACTCCCATATTGACATTTTACCCTCTACTTATTGAGAAAATATACACATGAGCGTAAAAAGTTTCAGGCTATTCATTCTGAAATTTGGACATTTTACATGTATTATCAAAAATTAATTAATCAATCTTTGATAATAAGTGTAAAATGTCCTAATTTTAGAATTACTTGGTGATTTTTTTAGCTAATTTTCTTTATTGAGTTTCCCCAAAACACTACTATTCCTGAGTCCGGCATGGTTGCAATACCTCTTCCCCATTGCTTAGTAGGTCTATGCATGCACCTAATGCATTTCTGTTGTTGAATAAGCTGTTGAGGTGGCAAATGTGATAAAAACCGATCAACTCCGTTTCTTGCCATAAACTCCGTTACCCAGGAGTTAATAGTCGTCGTTACCATAAATCATGTAGTGCACATCAACTGCTCATTCAAGTGTATGCTACCATACGAAAAGGCATACATGATGGTAAATTTAAATCTACACAAACTATTTTCTGGTGTAAATGCAAAGTTTTATATAAGAAAAATGGCATGGAAATGCCATGTTGGTTTTCTTTAGGCCTGTGTAGGCAGAATATAGCGATAATATACAGTTTCTCCTAAGAACCATGCCTCGAAATGATTGTTCTCGGCCATCCATAGACGATTATCAAGAATATTTTCTTAAACAGGTGTGTACGATGCACAATTGATCGGTAACGGAGTTGACTGGACTTGATGACTACTCCCCCAACTGATGTCATGCCCGAGACACAAAGTGAAAACTAAGACTGCCGTATGTATAAAACGTTAATTTGACTTCTAGATAACACAATAAGCCATTAAATTTGTCTGTGGTAAGTAGTTACGAAATCTGATTTTGTGAATCTGAAGATGTCCACTAATTTAAGAAATACACATTCCCCACACGTCCCCGAGTACTGTATTAGCCCCGGGGTGCTCACTGTAATAAGAAATGGATACCACCTGCACGTTGCGGCAGTGAATTGCATTGAGAGCGATTTGGGGTGCTACACAGCCATAAGCAGTGACATTTTGGCCACGACAGTATCAGAAGATGCTGTAAAACCCATTTTCTAAAATGTTATTGGGGGGCTGGAGAAATTGGTGGGTGGGGCATGCTCCCCCCCCCCCCCCTTCCACAGCGACGCCACTGTTGCTGTTGTTATTTATGTAATCTTCAGTTTAATCTCGTTTTATACAGAAATCTATATTATTATTTCTTATACTGGTGTGGTTGTGTTCCCTGTTTATTATGACAGATTAACCTATCAATTCATTTCAAAATCGTTATCAGGCGTGTACACTGCCAGCGTCTATAATTAATGGGCTTTGGGCAGGACCTCCGAAACCAACTGTTTTATACCTTTGCACCAACTGTGGGAGAAACAGAGAAACCCAACTCTCCATTAACTCCTTAAGTTGCAATAAATCAAGTTGAGGCATTTAGGGGATGTGGTGGGCCTGATATTCAAGGCTAGCGAGTCCATGTTGGAGCTGATTTCGTAACAACGACGTCAGAACTAGATTCTGTAGCTAGTGACGTAACTATAAATTTATAAACGTCATATGTTATGGATCAACTCAGTCGAAACAACCGATGAGAACATTTGTTTTAAAAGTAGATACATCAGTATCGTAATCAGGTGACAAAGTCAAAAGATGATTATGGAAGTGGGTTTGCGAATGAGATACCGCCAGATTCAAAAGTTGACGCCACCGGTGACAATATCTCCGGACACCGCCGTGGGTGAGATCCCTAAGGCTAAGCCACCTGTGTGGTCAGATGACATGTGGGTAGCAAAGCAAGAGCTGTACCCTTGGACTATCTGTAAGGGTGGGAAATTGGGATGCAGATTTGCGGTCGGTTTCTGGTACGGCATAGTACGTTTTTCTCGGAATGATTCAGTCCAGCAATGATAGCAAGAGTAACTATGTACGGGCATTGGATGTGAATAGTACACCAATTTCATTCAAAATTGACATGGGTGCAGATGTATCAGTGATAGCAGACACAGACTTCGAAAATATTAATGTGAACAAACATGTGAAGTTACTAAGGTCAAGCAAAACATTGTATGGCCCCAGTAAGGTTCCCTTAACAGTTTTAGGTGTGTTCCAAGGGGAAATCACCCTAAATAAAACCTCATCTATGCAAGATATTGATGTGGTCAAAGGTCTATCACATTCCTTGTTGGGGCAGCCAGCAATTACTGCTTTGAATTTGTTAAATTTCATCAATTCTGTTGATAAGGATACTTATCCTTCTCTTTTTAATGGCCTTGGTTGTGTGGAAGAGCCTTATGAGATTACACCGAAACCCAGTGTGGTTCCATTCGCTGTCCATGCACCCAGACGCATACCAATACCATTATTTGATAAAATAAAAAATGAATTGGATAGGCTTCAAGGTATGGGGGTCATTTCGCCTGTTGAAAAACCAACTAATTGGTGTTCACCACTGGTGGTTGTTCTAAAGCCCCAGGGTCAGGTTAGACTTTACAGAATTGAATAAGAATATTTTGGTTGAGAAGTACACACTTCCAACAGTTACAGTAGAGCATTCATTGGGTCAAATTCAAAATGCTACGGTTTTCTCTAAATTAGATGCAAATTGTGGGTTTTATCAAATACCCCTGTCAGAGAAATCAAAACTGCTTACTACATTTATAACTACATTTGGAAGGTTTTATTTCCACAGGGTCCCCTTTGCGGTCTGTGCGGCTCCAGAGCATTTCCAAAGGAGAATTTCTCAGATCTTGGAATGACTTCCAGGAGTAATTTGTCACATGGATAATATTCTCGTATTTGCTCAAGATCAGTCTGAGCATGATAGCAGACTTAAATCGGTCTTGGATAAATGTTCACAAGCAGGTTTTACATTCAATTCAGACAAATGTGAATTTTTAAAGTCAAATAGTAAGTTTGGGGGCATATCATTTGCAAGGACGGTATTTCTGCCGATCCAGCTAAGTGTAAGGCAATTTCAGAAATGTCAGCCCCCCAAAAATGTATCCGACGTTAGAAGATTTCTGGGTCTTGTGAATCAGTTGGGGAAATTTTCACCCACTCTTGCGACCTTGTCTGTTCCATTAAGAGAATTGTTACACAAAGACAATATATGGTGTTGGTCAGAAAATCACACATCAGCTTTTCAAAAGATCAAAGATGAAATTTGTTCTCAGAGAATTCTTGCCTTGTATAATCCAAATTACGAAACCCTTCTTGCATCAGATTCATCAAGTTTTGGTTTGGGAGCTGTTTTGAAACAAAAGCAGCCAGAGGGCACTTTAAGGCCAGTTGTTTTTGCGTCCAGGTCACTCTCTGACGTTGAGAAAGGATATGCTCAGATTCAGAAAGAGGCCTTGGCAGTGGTTGGGCCTGTGGAAGGTTTGTTGATTATTTGATTGGCCTAGATTTTCACATATTTACAGATAACAAACCTTTGGTGCCTTTATTGAGTACTGAGAATTAAAATATTTCGGTTGCGTTCAATGAGGTATAGATATACAGTGTCTCATAAACCAGGCAAAAAATTAATATTTGCAGATACTCTTTCAAGAGCGCCCTTGGTAACTGTGGTGACAGTTACGATGAACTTTTAGAAGACGAATCTTCATTATTTGTGAACATGGTACTGCAAGCGTTGCCAGCTTAAAAATTCTGTCTGGACAGGATTCGTGAAGTTCAAAACGCTGACAGTGTGTGTGAAACAGTGAAAACGTTTTGTAAAGTGGGGTGGCCTGATAAAAGTAAAGTAAAAGGGGAATTGAAAAACTTCTATCCCTTCAGAGATACTTTAACAGTACATGACACTCTATTTTTTAATGGAATAAGACTGTATATTCCTGCATGCATGCAAGAGGACATGCTTGTGGGAATTCATAATGCCCATCAAGGTATTGTTAAATGCCGAGAAAGGGCAAAATGTTCCATTTGGTGGCCAGGTATTAGCAAAGCCATTACTAATATGGTCAGTCGGTGTCACAAATGTGCCACCAGAAAACAAGCTCAATCAGAGCCAAGGATTTCTTCAGAAATTCCTTGCCGTCCCTGGCAAATTGTAGGAAGTGACTTGTTCACTTACAAAAATTCAAATTATGTGCTAGTTGTTGACTACCTATCCAGATTTATAGAAATTTCTAAACTTGAAGATTTATCCTCTCATTGTGTAATAGAGCATTTGAAGTCTATTTTTGCACATCATGGTGTACCCGAGATTTTCCACTCGAACAATGGTCCACAGTATAGTAGTCACAGCTTCAAGCAATTTTTTGAAATATATGATTTTAAACATACAACAAGTAGCCCAAAATACCCAAGGAGCAACGGTGAGGCTAAAAGAGCTGTGCGGACAGTGAAAGACTTATTGAGAAAGTGTAATGATCCTTACTTAGCAATTTTAACTTACAGGTCTACTCCTTTGCAAAATGGTTTTAGTCCAGCAGAATTGCTGTTTGGCAGGAAACTCAGAATCACGTTACCATTTGCAAGCTCTCAGTTAAGACCAAAATGGCCTGATTGGAATGTTGTTCGTGTACGTGAATCTACATATAAGAAACTGACTAAAACTAATTATGACAAACGTAATAATGTCTCGGATCTTTCCACCCTTCTTCCTGGAGAGAATGTGTACATCAGGGACATGAATAAACATGGAACAGTCGTGAATCAGGATAATAACCCAAGGTCATACATAATAGATACACCCACTAGGCAACTTCGTAGAAATAGAAGTAGTTTGATTTCCTGTTTCAGGCCAACACAGATTGATGTTGAAGCTGATCATGACTTGACTGGTCCACTTGGGGTTGATACGGGATCTCCCGGGTCACCAAACCCTATGATGCCTGGAAATATAAATGTGTTTTAATTTTTGAGATATGGAGCATTTGTTTGTGGTGCTAATCATTATAAATTACAATAATATACATGTATTAAGATGTTGGGGGAGATGTAGTGTTAGGTTTACACGTATCAAGTATGATGGGTACTCCCTGTGTGTGTGCGTGTGTGTTAATGAAGGATCCCTATCGAGCAAGGTCATGAAGGTTGTTGTATGGAGACGAACAAATGCATTTTGTAATGTGTCTGCAATTGATGTTTAACAAAATACATATCAATAAATATGAAACGTTTATGGTTGTTAATAATATATAGAATATACAACCACAACAAAAATCATCTTGACTATCTCCTGTTGGAGAGTGTGGTTGAGGGCAGGTGGGGCGAAAGTAATGTTTCGGTGCGTAGTTGCACCTCATGTCGTAAAACAGCATCGGATCTTATAGTACAGCAAAAGAGACATTACAGAGTATAACTCCTGTTAGTGTATATGTGTGGTGGGGGTCTTAGGTTGTAATATAATTTTCAGTGCAATATATCCCGCGAGGCATATTGCATCGGAAACTATATTACGGCAATAAGGTATTAGAGACATTATAAAGTCTAACTCAGTTCTGTTAGTATGGGTGTGTGTGTGGGTGTGTGTGTGGGGCGGGGGGGGGGGGAGGGGGGGTCTAGTAAGTAGGTGTACCTTATGTCATAATATGATTTCCAATGCTATATATCCCGAGGGGCATATAGCATCGGCAATTATATTAAGATAATAGAGTAAAACTCCTGTTGGTGGGGGGTGTTATATATATAAGTCAGTAGAACTGTAACATGATGTCCCAGTTGAAAATGGAACTAGGTCAAAGTACAATTGACATAGACATTGACATTCCAACAAGATTATCAAGACCAGCAGAACACTCCAATATCATGTAACCTGAATCATAATAAATAGTTGTAGTCAAATGATGAAGACGTGTTTCCCTCTCTACATAAAAATCCTTCTTTAAAACATAACATGGTGTCAGAAGTTACGTGAAATCAAATCTTATAGTAGACTGGACTACAGCAATGGATAGACTTAACCCTCAGCCAGCAGTGTGCCTCAGCGGCAATAAAATTGCAGAGAACTGAAGATTCAAACAACAATTTGAGATTTATGCAGTGGCTAGTGGAAGTGCATCGAAGAGTGCAGTTGTGCAGGCAATGACACCTTTACATGTGATTGGACCGGACGCACTCGAAGTCTACAACTCATTCCAGTGGGATGCAGAGGACGACAAGCACAAAGTGTCGTGCATCATGGAAAAATTGGAGAAATATTGTAATCCGCATAAGCATTTAACATATGAACGGAATGTTTTCAGCACTAGGAACCAAAAATCTGATGAATCTATTGACTCTTACGTCACCGACCTAAGAACAAAATCTAAGACATGTCAGTTTGGGGAGCTCAGCGATTCCTTAATCTGTGACCGAATAGTGTGTGGAATACAATACGATCAGGTGCGAGCACGCCTGTTAAGGGAACCAGACTTAACCCTCAAGAAAGCTAGACATTTGAGGAGCTGCAGAAACCAGTGTCAAGCATTTGAAATTACTACAAGAAAGTCAGCCGGAAGAGAAAATGCATACCGTCTATAGCAAGAGATCCTACAACTCCAGCAAATTCCTCAAGAGAAAACCCCAGCAAAGCACAGGTAAATTTTGAAACCGTTGTGGAAGGCAACATGAGTACAGAAATTGCCCAGCATTCGGACAGATTTGCAAAAAAGTGTAATAAAGTGAATCATTTTGCGAAAATGAGCAAATCACGGACTGGACAGAAAATGCACACATTAGATGAACGTGAAAGTGACCACAGTGATGTTGACAATGAATTTTTTGTGGATGTTGTTGGAAATTCACATAATATTGACATTAACTGTTGGATCAAAGAACATTCAATTCAAACTTGATTCAGGAGCTCAGTGCAACGTGATTTCCAAAAAACTGTTTGACAAAATTAGTAGTGAAACACTTTCTAAAACAAGAGCGAGACTTGTTTCATATTCTGGCCACATGATTAATATCTTGGAAAAAAATCACAACTTACAACGTTTAAAGATCAACATCACGTCATTGAATTTCAAGTGGTACAAGACAATGTAACACCTGTGCTTGGACTAAAAACTTGTTTGGAAATGAAACTCATATGCAAAGATCGTATGCAATAACTAATGATCTGTTGGATAAAAACAGTGCAAATATTCTTGATGAATATGAAGATGTATTCAAAGGATTAGGCTGCATAAAAGGAGAGCATCATATTAAAATTGACTCAACTAAAAAGCCTGTTGTACACCCTTCAAGACGCGTGCCTCATGCACTACGACTGAGAATGAAAGCACAGCTAAAGAAAATGGAGTCTGCAGGTGTCATTAAAAAGGTTCAAGAACCTACAGAATGGGTTAACTCGATGGTAATAGTTGAGAAGCCAAATGGATAATTACGAGTATGCCTAGACCCAAAAGACTTGAATGATGCAATACAATGAGAACACTTTCAGATTCCAATATTAGAAGAAATAACAGGTCAAATGGTGGGTGCAGAATATGTTACAGTATTGGATGCCAGTCAAGCATTTTGGCAAGTAAAACTGGACGAAGAAAGCTCCACACTTTGCACATTTAACATACCATTTGGAAGGTACAGGTTTTTACACCTCCCGTATGGAATAAAATCAGCATCAGAAGTATTTCATAAGCTCATAACGGAAGAGTTAGAAGACATAGATGGTACAGTATCTTACATAGATGACATATTAATCTGGGGAAATACAAAACAGGAACATGATAAGAGACTAAGGCAGGTATTAGAAAGACTTCGGGAAAAGAATATCAAACTACAGAAAGTGAAATGTAAAATTGGAGTTAAAGATATCAAATATCTGGGTCATATAATCTCCAAAGAAGGCATTAAGCCAGATGACTCAAAAAATTGAGGCAATTATGCCCTCACCACAGAATAGAAAAGAGCTGGAGAGATTTTGGGGAATGGTCACATACATCTCTAAATTTGTACCCAACTGTACGATGAAAACTGCAAATTTAAGAGAACTTTTGAAAAAAGAAAATACATGGGAATGGACGTCAGATCATGAAGAATCATTCAAAGAACTAAAATCGTCATTAACACAAGCACCAGTTTTTACATTATTTCGACATAAACCAGTCAAGATATCTGTCAACGCATCACAGAATGGTGTAGGTGCTGTTCTACTGCAAGATGAACGCCCAACTGCCTATGCTTCGAAAGTCATGACAGCTAGTCAATAAAACTATGCACAGATAGAGAAAGAAATATACACCATAGTATTTGGATTAGAGAAATTTCACCAGTATGTGTATGGTAAAGAAGTTTTTTATGGAGACTGACCATGAACCATTAGAAACAATATTTAAGAACTAGAGGCTCTACAGAGCCTGTAATCGCCACCTGGAACTATATATAACTTGAGTGATGTCACGCATGCAGCCCGACTGACCCAGGAATGGCAATGCTAAGACGCAAAATAGTCGGAGCCATTTTTTGTTAACAGTTTACCTAACGAATCTGCCATATCTGCACTCATGATATACAAAATTTGCTATTGAAATTTTATTTTTTCATTTCTCTACTTCAAAACATACCTCATGACCTATTAATGGAACAAACTTGATGAGCTTGTTCCAATAAGGAGTAATAAGCCATGGTGAGAAGTAAATAAAAAATTAAAAAATCTGAGGTTTCAGAAAAATAATTTGTACTGTTGGCTTCAACTTGTGTAAGGTAAAGGATTAAATATGCAGTACATAAAGCAATGTTGGGCTATATGAGTCAATTTTCTTTTTTGCATGTAGTAACTCCCAACCCTTCAAAACGCATTTTGGGAGTAATTGCCTAAGTGACAATTTGTGTGTATGTGTGTGTGTGTGTGGGGGGGGGGGGGGGGGGATGGGGGGGGGGCAATTTTGGAACCTATATTGAAACCTGGCCTGTATTACTAGCTGGAAATACACATATCAACTTTGGTTGAAATCAAATAATCCAAACTGGAGTTATCAGTCGGAAACCAATTGTTTACAGACAGATGGATGGACCGACAGATGGACGGACGAAAGTCATGACTATAGCCCTGACTATAAACAGTCAGGCTAAAAATGCATTTTGTACCAAAGAAAAAATATAAAAATATTGCATGAATGGCCCTGGGTGAGGAGGAGGTGGGGTGGGGGATGAGGGGTGGGAGTGTGTTAGGGGAGTCCATTTTTTTTTTCCACATGTGGTCAGTCTAAATCCTTCAGAATGCATTTTGAGCAGAGAAAAAAAAATACCTAACTGGCACCATGGGGGTGGGTGGTGGTGTTTGTCTGGTTTTTTAACCACAAACATTAACGAAAACTGTAATAAAGCATTTTTGACGAAAGAAAAAAAAAGTGCCTAATTGCCCCCCCCCCCCCCCCCCCACCCCCAGGTTACGTGAGTTTAAACAAAGATTCCTCATGTAGTGACTGTAAATAGTTCAAAATGCATATTTGAGGAAGTAAAAAAAAAAAGCCTAATTGGGGGTTGGGGGGAGGGGAGGGGTGGGGATGGGGGGGGGGGGGGGTATAATTTCTGCCTGGATTTGTAACCACAAACTTTAACCAAAACTGTAAAAAAGCATTTTAGACAAAAGGAAAAGAAGGGTTCTGCATGTAGTGACTGTAAATAGTTCAAAATGCATATTGGAGGAAATAAAAAAAAAATGGCTAACTGGGAGGGGGGGGGGGGGTGTTTGGGTTTTTAACCAAAACTGTAAACAAGCATTATTGACGAAAGAAAAAAAAAGTGCCTAATTGGCTCCCGGCAGGGAGGGGGGGGGGGGTAGATGGGGTACGTAAGTTTAAAAAAAGGTTCCGCATGTAGTGACTGTAAATAGTTCAAAATGCATATTGGAGAAAGAAGAAAAAACAAGAGGCCCCACGGGGTCTGAAGCGCTCATCTTGTACAGAACACTGTCAATCCTTGAGTCCCTCAGGAGTGACAAAAATAATCTGGGCATCATGTCTTTTCTTCAGTTGATCATAAGTAAAATGTAGAGCTCCCCTATGAAGCCCCTTGATACAACCTATGTGGATTAATCTTAGTACCTCTAGAGGGTACTGAATACAAAATTTTTAATTCTTCAGCAAAATGGCCAATTCCGGCTCCCACAGAGAGCCCAAATATTAACCCAGGCTCTTGATTTGAACACAGTTAAATCTGACTTCCCTAGAGATTTCGTGTACCTAATATGAAAGCATTCTGACTGTTGGATCTGAAGAAGAGAAATTGTAAAGAAATTTCTTTGAATTGCACTAAGTTCAAATTTGGGCTACCATAGCGAGCCCAAATATTAACCTATGGATCCGATTTGAACAAACTTGAATCTGACCCCCCTAGAGATGTTGTATACCAAATGTGAAAGCATTCTGACAAGATTATCTGAAGAAGATTTTTGAAGAAATTCCCTCATATTGTACTAAGTTAAATTTCATGTTCCCATATGGAGCCCAAATATTAACCTAGGCACTCAATTTGAACACTGTTGAATCTGACTTCCCTAGAGATGTTGTATACCAAATATGAAAGCATTCCGACTGGTGGATGTGAGGAAGAAGATTTTTAAAGAAATGTCTTCATATTGCACTGAGTTAAAATTTGGGCTACCATAGCGAGCGCAAATATATACCTAGGGATCTGATTTGAACAAACTTGAATCTGATCCCCCTAGAGATGTTACATACCAAATATGAAGGAATTCTGCCTGGTGGATCTGAAGAAGAAGATTTTTTTAAAATTATCCCCCATATTGAAGAAAGTTAAAATTTGGGTTTCCGTAGGAAGCCCAAATATTAACCTAGGGACTTGGTTTGAACATTCTTGAATCTGACCCTCATACCAATGATGTCTCCTAAACATTAAAAGATTCTGACTGGTGGTTCTGAAGAAGAAGATTTTTAAAGAATAGTCCCCATATTACCCTATGTTAAAAAAATTCAGGCTCCTATATTGAGCCCAAATATGAACCAATGGGCTTTATTTTAACAAACTTGTATCTGACCTACCTATGAGTGTTGTATGCTGAATATCAAAAGATTCTGATGATTGGTACTGGAGAAAAGATTTTTTTCAATTTTTGCAAATATGCTGACTCAGCATTTTTTTTCGATGCCCATTACAGAACGCCGTAACATAACTGATGCCAATTATTTTTTACCATTCAATTCTACTGGACCTAAGGATACTTCATACCAAATAACAGCTCTCTGTTCCGTGTGGTTTGGGAAATATGGGCATTTGAAAATATTTCTATTTTTAGCTCCCAGGGCTCCCATGGGGATGCGGAAACTTTCTTTTTGGATGTGTCAAGTACTTATGACCCAATAATACCAGACGGACAATGGACGGAGAGCGATGAGATTAGCTCAGCTTGACTTTGTCAAGATGGGTTAAAAATTGTTTGTTCATGCCATCAATAAAAATATTTGGAACTCCCTGCTACAGACCTGCAGTCTTGAGAGGGTTAAATTAAAGACATGCACAGAGGAATCAGATAAATGTTTTCCAGCATAGAAAGGGTTCATTCAACATGAAGTAAATTATATTTGCACAGTAGAGGAGAGTCCATCATAAGAGAATAAAATCTTTGGAAAAACTCACATTGAAGTCATGAAAGGGTTAAATTAAAGGTATTCAGACAGGAATCAGATCAATTTTTTCCAAGGAACCAGAAAATGAAAGTGTCAATGACACTGTAGGTCAACTTGACAAACTTGAACTTGTTAAGTTATAAATGAAATGGCAAAATTGAAGATCATTGGTACCAATGTCATTTTTTTTGCCAGTGGCAACATTTTTTGACAGAAACCGAAGAAAATCGATAGCTCCCATCTAGAGGCCTCCCCAAACAAGCATGCCAGGTTTCAAAGCAATCCAATCATAAATGTGCCCTGTAGGGTGTACAAAAGGGAAATATTGTGGTCTGACTAGACTAAATTCTAAGAACGTTGGCCGTGGCAACATTTTTTGACGGAAATGGAAGAAAATCGATAGCTCCCATCTCGAGGTCACCGTAAATAAGCATACCAGGTTTCAAAGCAATCTAATCATAAATGTGCCCTGTAGGGTGAGCCAAAGGGAAATATTGTGGTCTGACTAAACTAAGTTCTAAGAATGTTGGCTGCGGCAACATTTTTTGATGGAAATTGACGAAAATCCACAGCTCCCATCTAGAGGTCACCCCAAACAAGCATGCCAGGTTTCAAAGCAATCCGATCATAAATGTGCCCTGTAGGGTGTGCCAAAGGGAAATATTGAGTCTTCTGACGAAACTAAGTTCTAAGAACGTTGGCCGCAGCAACAATTTTTGACGGAAATTGAAATGAAAGTGTCAATGACACTGGAGCTCAACTTGTCAAGACAAAGACATGTACATGTATAGTATGTGACACAGCAATGACAAACATCCAGGTAATGACCTGATAACAAAGGTACATATAAAGTATTGTAACGATCTGTACATAAATACTGACCGTTGCCTGTAACAAATGTATAAAGTATTGTAAAGGTGGGTGACAGTCAGATGCTAAACTAGAAAAAAATCTTTGAGTCCCAGAGTGGGTCTGACTGAACCCCAAAATATTTGTTCCCATAGCACAGTGATAACAAAGGCACCCCAAAACACACTCATTCCTGTGCCAAGGTGAAAACAAAGGTACTCAAGAAGTTTCATGAAGATCAGTTCACAAATATGAGCTGTGTAGAAGTTGTGACAAAAAACTGATTGGACCTAATTTCGGTACAACATGGCCACTGCAGCCATCTTGAATTTTGGACCGCACCCAGAAACACTCGTTCTCGTTCCACGGTGATAACAAAGGTACCCAAGAAGTTTTGTGAAGATCGGTTCATAAATACAGCCTCCAGCCTGAGCCATATTGACATGTGCACTTACAGTGCATAAGTAGCACTGAATAAATCAAAGTTCATCTAATTTGCATAATTTCTGCATGAGAAAAAACCCCGTACTATATGTGATGTATTCCATGTTACTAAACATTCATACAAAAATTTATTCAAATCAGAACTTTCATACAGAAGTTCAGTACAAAAGACTGATTACACTAATTTTGGTACAAAATGGCTGCTGGTGGCCATCTTGAATTTCGGACCACACCCCAAAACACTCGTTCTCATCCCACGGTGATAACAAAGGTACCCAAGAAGTTTCGTAAAGATCGGTTCATAAATACGGCCTCTAGCCTTAGCCGTATAGAAGTTGTGTAGAAAAAACTGATTAGACCTAATTTCAGTACAAAATGGCTACTGGCAGCGATCTTGAATTTTGGACCACACCCAGAAACACTCGTTCTCGTCCCAAGGTGATAACAAAGGTACTCAAGACGTTTTGTGAAGATTGCTTCATAAATACAGACTCTAGCCCGAGCCGTATTGACATGTGTACTTACTGTGTGTAAGTAGCACTGAAAAAATCAAAGTTCATCTAATTTGCATAATTTCTGCACGAGAAAAAAACCCGTATTATATGTGATGTATCCCATGTTACTACTAAACATTCACACAAAAAATTATTCAAATCAGCGCTTTCATATGGAAGTTCTGTGCAAAAATCTGATTGCACCAAATTTTGTACAAAGTGGCTGCCATCAGCCATCTTGAATTTCGGACCAGACCCCAAAACACTCGTTCTCGTCCCACGGTGATAACAAAGGTACCCAAGGAGTTTCGTAAAGATCGGTTCATAAATACGGCCTCTAGCCCGAGCCGTATTGGCATTTGCACTTACAGTGCTGAAAGTAACACCAAAAAACATCAAAGTTAGTCTAATTTAAATAATTTACGCACGAGAAAAAAACCGGTATTATATGTGATGTATCCCATGGTACTAAACATTCAAACAAAAAATTATTCAAATCAGAGCTTTCATATGGAAGTTCTGTACAAAAAACAGATTTCTGCATCGTCAGTACAAAATGGTAGCTGGCAGCCATCTTGAATTTCGGACCGCACCCAAAAACACTCGTTCTCGTCCCATGGTCATAACAAAGGTACCCAAGAAGTTTCATAAAGATCGGTTCATAAATACGGCCTCTAGCCCGAGCCATATCCAATTGTTGACGGACAGACGGACGACAGGCCATGGCATAAGCTCAAATTTGGCTTCGCCAAAGTTGAGCTAAAAAATCAATAGCTCCCATCTAGAGGTCTCCCAAACAAGCATACCAGGTTTCAAAGCAATCAAATCATAAATGTGCCCTGTAGGGTGTGCCAAAGGGAAATATTGTGGTTTGACTAAACTAAGTTCTAAGAACGTTGGCCGCGGCAACATTTTTTGACGGAAATTGAAGAAAATTGATAGCTCCCATCTAGAGGTCACCCCAAACAAGCATGCCAGGTTTCAAAGCAATCCGATCATAAATGTACCCTGTAGGGTGTGCCAAAGTGAAATATTGAGTCTTCTGACTAAACTAAGTTCTAATTAAACTAAGCCGCGGCAACATTTTTTGACAGAAATAGAAGAAAATCGATAGCTCCCATCTAGAGGTCTCCCCAAACAAGCATACCAGGTTTCAAAGCAAGCTGATCATAAATGTGCCCTGTAGGGTGTGCCAAAGGGAAATATTGTGGTTTGACTAAAGTAAGTTCTAAGAACGTTGGCCGCGGCAACATTTTTTGACGGAAATTGAAGAAAATCGATAGCTCCCATCTAGAGGTAACCCCAAACAAGCATACCAAGTTTCAAAGTAATCTGATCATAACTGCGACCTGTGAGGTGTGCCAAAGGAAATTGTGGACTAACGTACGTACGTACGTACGTACGTACGTACGTATGCCGACGGACGAGAAGTGATGGCAATAGCTCAGCTTGACTTTGTCAAGTTGAGCTAAAAATACATCTACAGTATTGAAAAGGTTTTTGGTTTGTTCATTGCATCAATAAAAATCTTTGGAACCCACACTGCAGTCTTGAGAGGGTTAAATTAAAGACATGCATACAGGTATCAGATGATTTCCAGCATTGAAATGGTTCATTCAACATAAATAAAAAATCTTTCTAAAACAAAGAAAAGTCCCAAAGAATTGACAGATTGGAACAGATTGGAATAACAAGATAAACTGTTCACAACAGAATTTTTGTTAATTTTAGAACAATATGTCAATCAAACACTTCTGTGAATGAAAAAATTCTCCAGGATAAAACTACTGCAAAAATGCTGACTCATCATTTTTTCAATACCCTCTACCGGGCACCCTAATTGAACTGGTGGACTTTTTTTTTTTTAACAAATCCCTTCATCCGGTCCTAATGATGTTTCATACCAAATACCAGTTCTCTGTTCCTTCTGGTTTGGGATATATGGACTTTTGAATTTTTTTCTGTTTTTAGCCCTGGGGTTGTCACAGGGCTGTGAAAAAAATTTTTTAGGCATCAATCAATCAATCAATTGCCAAATTTTGCTGAAGTTGGCCCACCGGTTCTTGAAATAGAAATTTTGGGTGGGGGCAAAAATCTCACCCCTCCCATTACAAAGCCAAATATTTCTTCACGAACTTTGTTTGAACAAACTTGATTATACACCTCAAAAGGAAGCTCAAAAGCAAATATCAAGTCATTGTACACACTGGTTCATGAGAAGATTTTAAAAATATTTTGGAGCATTTTCCCCCACTCCCTCCCTATGGAGCTGAGTTGAACAAAAATGCAGTGCCCCTTCGGGACCATCACTCACACAAACTTTCACTTGAATTGGCCCAGTGGCTTTGGAGGAGAAGACCAAAACATGGTGTTGACGGATGATGGATGGATGATGGAGGGAGAGCGATGAGATTAGCTCAGCTTGACTTTGTCATGATGAGCTAAAAAAGGGCCATAACTCAATCAAAAATATTCCGATCGAACTCCAAATCACTGATGCACAGGTCACCATGATGATTGACCCCTGCAGCAAATTTGATTCAAATTGAACAAGACAATTCTGAGCAAACACCTGGACAAAATTGTGTCTGCGGACAGACATACAGACAGATGGATGGACAGACAGACAGACTAGCTGATTCCAGTATTATTCAATTTAAAGGTATGCAATGAAGTGGGATCCACTGTACCATAATTTTAAGAAGTACATTTTCTGATAATCATAATGCTCATTGAGCCCTGTCAAACAAGACTTCGGCTGAAAATCTGAAGGACAAAATTTTTACATTTTCGAAACCAGCATCATGTCTGCACTAAACTTTATTGACAAAATGTACTTAACCCTTTACCCAACAGAATGGCCATAACTGGCAGATGCTTAAATTAAAAAAAATTGCCATTCACAAATTTTTTATGTTTTCAATTTTTTGTCTCAAAAACATAGCTGATGACCCCTCATTGGAAAGAGCTCTTTGATAAGCTATGTTTTTTAAACAAAAATTGAAAAATTTTACTCATCATATAATTTATTTTGCAAGTGTCTTCTGCTATCTACCTCAATAGACAAGCTGGCCTACACTTCTTAGACATTCCCACAATCTCTTATGGTCCTTCTGCTGCCCCCACCCACCCTTCAGGGGACTATTGCAATCTAACCCTGCCTGTGCTGCAGTGCGGAGTTACGATGTTGGGGAGCTGGCAGCTGCTCGTCATTGCTTGGTGGTTCTCTCCGGGCACTCCGGCTTCCTGCACCCATAAAACTGTCACGGTCATGATTAGCCATTGTGCTTAAGTATATGACCTTAAAACAACAATAAACAATACTGTACTGTTTCGACTTAGAATATAGTTTTTTTGTGTTGTCCAGATGAGAACTTTAGTTTGAATCATTTGATCAGAACCAAATTTGGTATGTGCGTTGATTTTTACCAGAGTTATTGTTATTTTTGGTCTCAGAAAACAAGTTTTTTTGGTGTTTTTTGTGTTGCCCAGATGATAACATTAATTTTGATCATTTGATCGGAAACAAATTTGGTATGCAGTTACCAGAGTGGAAATGAAGGTCCAGTTCAAAAGTGGGCATGGTTCATTGTTTTTAACCAGAGTTATGTTCCTTTTTCGAATCAGAAAACACGATTTTGGCGTTGTCCAGATTATAACTTTAGTTTTGATCTTTTGTATACAGCTTACTTGGAATGAAATGCAGGCCAGGTTTGAAAATGGTCACTGTCCGTTAATTTTTACCAGAGTTATGGTCCTTTTTCAACTTAGAAAACACGTTCTTTTTGATGTTGTCTGGATGGTAAATTCAATTCTGATCATTTGATCCAAATTTGGTATGTGGTTTACTTGGGAGGAAATACAAGCCAAGTTCGAAAATGGGCACTTTCCGTTGACTTTTACCGGATTTATGGTCTTTAGTCAAATAAGAAAACTTTTTGTGTGTTTTCCAGATCACAACTTCAGTATGGATCCTTTGTTCGAAACTGAATCTGATAAAGGGCATGCTTTTGAACAAGAATGATGGTCAAAGCTTCCCCACTGGGATTTGCCAATATGCATTATATCAGGAAGGTGGTGGGGGGGGGGGGGGATATATTGAGACACCAGGTTGTATTTTACCAGTAAAATTGGAACTTGTTTGGGGTGGGAAGACTGATATGCATTATGTACATTCAGTACAAATGTGAATTTGTGTTGTTTCATAACTTTAGAATTGGATTGGAAATAGAAGAAGAAAAGACAAAGGGAGACCACAAAAAAGAACAGGAAAGCCTATATTTGTTCGCCCCACAGCATTTAATGTTTTTTGTACGGGTCAGGATACTGGTGCGTAATATTCAAACATAATTTCTGCACATTGTTAGCAGTGTAAAATGTCCATCAAGTCTATATTTTCAGCCTATTAGAAAACAAAGTTCTTTTTTCCTCATTGTGCCAGAAAATATTTGATTCAAAAACACGATGTTAAATTTGGAGGGAACAAATATAACAAGGTTATTCCCACTTATTAACCTGCCTTCCTCCAATTTGGAATTCCGGCTATGACTCTAGTTGAGGCATACAATGTAGTTGATAATTGCCTGATAGAAATACTCTGACATTATTAGTTGTTCCAAGTCCATTTTTGTTTTAGAACCATCACTTTGACAAAAACAAATCTGAAAGCTGCAGACACATTGTGCATCCGGTGGGATTAGTACTGAAATGGTTAACCGGATAACCAGTTTGAAACTGGTTACCTACCTAACCTATTAAAAAAACGTCAACCGTTTATCCGAAATATCGATAGTGATCGTCATTCCATGGTTAAAATGTAGTAAATCTGCCGCTTCTCCTTTGGGATAGATTACACCTCGAAGCAGCGCTGTATGTATTGAGAAATAATCGACTTTAGCGTTCAAGACTTCGTTAATGATCGGCAATTTCCGTGAGTTCTGAGCAACCGCAGAAACTATTCCGTAGTATGTATACAAACGAATGTTGTCGAATACTCGACGTTTGTTTGTATACAAACTACGGAATAGTTTCTGAGAATACTACTTACCATTTCCTATAGTTTTGATCCCAGATTCGGTGAAATAATGGGTACAGTTAACCGGATATTATCCGGTTATAGCTCTCGGTTAGTCGGTTGTGAAAATGAGCCAACCGTTTCAGCCCTAGGTGGGATATAAGTTACATAAGAAGATCACTAAAAATAGGCTTTTGTTGATGAGAGTATTGTGTATTTCTTAAGAAGAAATTTTACTTCTTTCTTCACTTGTGTCTAATGACACTTTCAAGAACCATGGTCATATTGTGTCATAAAGTCAAAACTGTTCTATTGACTGGAGTGGGATACAATTTAATTTGGGAGAAAAAGTGCTGAAAAGGTAACAGTTTTGTCTACAAATTGTCTGTTTGATCGGACAACTCCAGTGTTAACAAAACCATTTATTTATTTATTGATATTTAAGATCACATATTTATGCACAAAAGCTAATCATGACCACAAAAATGGAGGTGAAGTCAAGTTTTGTCAATCGTTTATACACATGTTGCCCATTTTAGAGGACTTCCACCCCTAAGCATTGGTGACTGGGTTCTATTCTACCAGTAAAACAACTAGTTTACCAAAGTGAACCACAGTAAATGAGCACTGCTTCACTTCCCGGGGTTCCCTCAGGAGTACACTGAATTGCCTTTGGGTAATTAATAAGGAAAGAATATTTGGTGCATACAGGTAATTTGACAAGGAAAAGAACAAGGGGTGTGTCCTGAGCACATTTGATGTTGTATCAACCCCTCAGCCCAAGAAATAAACAAAAGTTGGAACCCCGGGGTCATTTGACCAGGAAAAGGACATGTGATGGGTCTAAATCGCACCGTGTTAACCCTTCAACCCGAGCAATGCCTGTTACAGTCTGACATCCCCCTCTCTCAGGCCCTTTTATGTACATATAGCGACAAAATCTAGAAACCCAGGGATAATTTGAAAAGACATTGGACAAGTCATCAAATTGATGTCACATTGAACCTTTAACATGCCATGTGAAGTATTTCACATGGGTCTAAATCGCACCGTGTTAACCCTTCAACCCGAGCAATGCCTGTTACAGTCTGACTCCCCCTCTCTCAGGCCCTTTTATGTACATATAGCGACAAAATCTAGAAACCCAGGGATAATTTGAAAAGACATTGGACAAGTCATCAAATTGATGTCACATTGAACCTTTAACATGCCATGTGAAGTATTTCACACAGCTATATCTGAAATGATGAAGACAAAATGTACTGTCTGGGTAATTTGACCAGGATGTGGACTTGGCATGGATCCCTATTGTGTCTGATGTCACTTTAACTCTTCTATCAGGAGTAACATGGAGCAGGTGAATTAAATTAGCACTTAAAACAGGTGCAACAGTGGGACAATGACAGCATGCACTCATACATTTTCTGAGACATTAAGCTCAAATATGTCTCACAGGGGTAAATTTGTTTGCAGGAGTAACATGGCAGGGGGAATTTTACATGCGAAGTCACATTGACACCGAAATTTGGTACCTAGAGAGGGATTTTATAATTCATGGGTTACTTTATGTGTGACCTTTTGTTAACACCTCAACCCGAGCAACACTTTGTTCATGCGCTAGTATTTGATACATGAATTATTTTGAGAAACTTTAAGTATATTAATTATTTTAAATGTACAGAGTTTAAACATTTACAGGTACTTATGTTTTCAGGAAACACATCACAGTCAACTTTTAAAGAATGGGCCAAGAAATGAAACAGGCTGACCCAAGAAGAGAAAGAAAAATTTGCTATTGTTGCAAAGAAAGAAAGAGATTCTCATATAAACCCCAGAATGCATCCCGAAAAGGTGTCAGTTGTTTGCTATCAGTCAAGCTGTAAGTTATATAGAAGATAAAATAAAATCTGGTATGACATTCAAATATATTATTTCTGTCATTTGACTGGGGAAGGAAATAGACAGAAATTATTTTCTACATGTTGGTGCACATGAAATTTTGATCGATCAAGGGGAGTAATTTAGGTATATCAGGGGTGGTAATGATGTAAAAGTGTCCTGGATGCTAACGAGTCGCTGGTGTGTCCTGCAGTGGTGAATGGAACAGGCCCGAAAAGGAGTGTCACGCTTGCAGAGAAGTTTTGAGTCAGAACGTTTCCAGAGATCATTGATACAAGTTGCATTTCTATGTCATCGCTTCTATTTGATGTTTCCATTATTATCATTTGTTCACATCTTCATTCTTATTGATAAGTGCACCAATTTCTTATGTTATATCATTCTCTTTAATGCATTCACAACTACAACTAATTTCGCATTAATTGGCGTTGTCCGTTAACTTGTATTTGGTAATTTTGTGGGGGTAACCTAATTTCGCGCCACTCTGCAATTTCGACGGCGTGGTTTCAAATTATCCATTCCAACTCATATTTGCCTATTTTCGAGTATTGCCTTTTTTTGCATCGCGACTGCAATGCCTTTGATTGCCGTTGTGCCGTACTTGTAATTGAAGAAGACGTTTTTTGCACCTTCTTAATTATTGTTGGTGGGAAGAGTTTCGGTTTAAAAAAAAAAAATAAAAATAAAATAAAATAAAATAAAAATACAAAATAATTAAGCCAGAAAAATTTTCCCACATCAGAGACTACCTCTGAGTTTTAGAAATGTCAGATTATAAAATAAATATCAACACAGCAACATTTGATGAATTACAATGCATCCCTAAAGTTGGGCCGAAAATTTCAGCTCAAATAATCCAACGAAGGAGGGAGTTTGGATGCCTCTCTGGAGATGACCTCGTCCAAATACCTCATTTCGTGGGTTCAAAGGAACAATGGGCTGTGATAGATTTCTCTCGTCCCAAAGTAGGTGAAAATGTGGACAACTGGATTCCAGCAGATGGGGTGGTGACCCGTGGCTCGACACCCGAGTCAGGTCATCCAAGTCTGCCTGGGTTAACTACAACAGTAACAACACCAGTGGTGGATGCAGGAAATCAACCTTTTTCAACACCCACAGTTTTAACTCCATCGCCTACAATAGATTATGGACATCCTCCTATCCAGTCATTTTTTAGGCCAGGCCAATTATTTTCTGGTACTCAGGCTAAGGAAAAACTGGACTTCTCAACCCTTGACAACCAGGGGCTGACATCAAGTCCTCAGTTACCACCCATAGGTACTCCAGCATCATCAACAAAATATACGCAGGGTTTAGATTCTATATGGGGGCATGGACGTACTGTACAAACCACCGATGTCATGACCACCCATTCACTTGGCACTCACAACTTTGGAGACCGAGATCAGGTTTCAACAGTGAGTACTAAAAGCACATGGGATTCTGTAATGTTTACCGAACCAGTGACTACATATACAACTCTACCCACGAGTGTGAGAGACATGCATGGGACCCCCCAGTTTCCCACCAATGTCACTCATTATCCAAGCAGTTCTGGGTCCAAGACAACATTGGATGAACGGCTAAATTGGATGAAAACTGTTCGGGAAAGAATGTCAAAGCAAAACCAGTTGGATTTAAGCATACATCCCATTCAAGGTGTCACACAGGGACAAGCTGGTGAACAACATGGATTGTCTCAATTATCAGAGTCAAACATTACTTTTGTACCTGTGTCAGTGCAACCATTATCAGCACATTCTCACGTCGGAGCATTTCCGATGGTGCCAAATACATTGCAGACACAGGATCTTTCACAGAAATTCCCTGCTGTTACATTTGGATTATCTACAGTTTTGACAGGCGAGACCCAATCTGCGACACATTTCAGTAGTGTACCCCTACACTTTGGGTCTTTAGGATCGAATTCAGTAAATGTCCAACAAACCCAGCCCTGGCCTCCACTGTCGTTTGTAAACCCAGTGACAAGCTCGATACAGCTCAGTTCACCATACAGTTACTCTCACCCAAGTCAGTCAGCGATGAACGTGTGTTCAAGTTGGGGGCAACCTCCAATCCAGAATGCACCGCTGTACACCATGGGCAACACAACAGTGTATGATAATGCCACGGTTCTGGGTACCTGTCAGTACAACCCAATCGCATGTAGACCACCTCCATGTATGGTTTCCCGGCAGGAAAATAACCTGGCACTAGGGGGTGCAGCAACCTTTTCTGCAAATCTTCCTATCACATGTTCGACAAGTATGCCAGGTTATGCTTATCCTCCACCACCTCCACTTTATCCCGGGCCACCAAATTCGCTCTTCATGCCTCAGCCACTTCCACCACCACGAGACCCCCTCGTTGGTCAGTCAGGAGGTGTGACAACCTATGGTTATCACTTTCAACCAGCAGGAGGGCATGGAGCAGGTGGGGGACCAGGATTTAATTATTCACAGGACCATAGATCCAGGTATGATCGCCTTCCAAGAATGCCGAGAGGTTTTTCATATGATGGTTCTGAAACCTGGAAACCATTCAAAATAAAATTTGGTAGCTATGCAGACTCACAGGGCTGGGGACCCGAAGAGCGCAAGCAAGCTTTATGTTGGTGTTTATCTGGTAAGGCTAGCGAATACTACACACTTCTCACAGAACAAACCCCTGGCATATCCATTGATCAACTACTGGTCAAATTGGAAAGCATGTTTGGTTGTCACGACTTGCCAGAAACAGTGCAACTCAGATTCCAGCAGGCTAAGCAATTACCAAGTCAGTCGCTGGAGGAGTGGGCACAGACAGTATTAACTTTGGCAACAAAAGCCTTCAAAGACTGTTCAAATGAATTCACTTTTCGCCAAGCTGTCCTGAAATTTTGCCAAGGATGTTCGGATTCTCGTGCAGCAGAACTTGTTGCCATGGAGAATCCCCAATCCATGGAAAAGGCAATTAATCGTATTAGATGGTACCAGCATAACTATGCTGCTATTCAGGCCAATAAAAGTCCACGCCGGGAGGTACGGCAAGTTTCATATAATTCTGATGATAGTGATGATTCTTTATCCATCAGAGCCACACACCCAAGAAGGAACAAGACTAAAAACCGGTATTCAGAAAAAGAGGGCTCTATTTCCGACTCTGGATCAGATACGACATCTGGATCTAGGGGTGCTTATACCAAAAAATTTGGTGGGCGTGACTCAGGAGAATTCGCGTCATTGAAAGCACGAACGCTAGCCCTAGAATCTAGCCTTGAAGGTATTCATAAAGTGTTAGATAAACTTTCAGCAGGGTTAGAAAGACTGAATACCGATTCAAAGCCACAAGACGGTTCAGAAAAAAGAAGTGGCGATGAAAAGAAAAACCGGTCACGGTCACCATCACCGGGCAGTGTTACTTGTTACAAATGTCAAGGCCACGGACACTACCAAAGGGACTGTCCGTCCAGGGATCCAGATAACCGTCCTGGCAAAGACAGAAAGGTCAAATTTCAAGATGGTTTAAATGGACAAGGGCGGGGCCGAGAGGTCTAAGTCCTGGCCCAGTTAACAATGACCTCACAAGTTGTATTAATGGCACTAATGACGCAGACACCGAATTGACTATACAAAGGGTCAAGTCAGCCTCAACAATTGAGGTTCCTGTGTCAGTTGCTGGTAAAACTATTGACGCGGTCATTGATACTGCAGCCGATGTCACCATTATGTCAGATCAGCTGTTTTCACAATTGACGCCTTCTCCACCGGTGATAAAATCCCTAAAATTTAGAACTGCAGCAAGAGATGGTCACATGAGAGGTACATTAGTTGGTCCCGTACAATTTTCTATTGGTGATCATGATTTCCATGAAAACATTTATGTTGCGCCAATAGAAAATGAAATGCTACTAGGAGTGGATTTTTTAAAGAAGCATGATGCATACATCAGTGTGCATCAAGGCTCTGTTTCTTTAGGAAAAAGTAGTCTACCTACTTCCCACTCAAGGGGTGCAAATCATCCCAAATGTGCAAGAGTTGTGGTTCAACATGGTACCTCTATACCTCCAAAATCGGTTGTGTTACTACAATGCGACCTCGTTCCACCAATTGCTGATTTCTTGATGGAACCAGATGCAAATCACAGTGATTTTGTGGTTCCTACCTTACATGCAGGGTATGCCAATCCGAAAATCTGTTTCATAAACACAAGCAATGCCCCACAGCATGTAAATAAAGGAGAGTACATCGGGGAGGCGACTGAAGTCAACCTGGTTTTGTCACCTGACAGCGATCTGAATGCAGGCTCAGAAGTTGACCTGGCGGAGACCTGGTTTGGGGAGGCTACCTCCCCGGAAGCCACAGTTCGCCAGTTTGCAGATTCAGAAAGGACTGATAAGGGTATTGCTCATCAGGACATTGGTGAACCACTTGAGCTCCCAGAGCACCTCAGGGAATTGTTTGATCGCTCTTCAAAATTAATTTCTCCGGAAACAGCAAATCATTTGAAGAAACTCCTGCATGAGTTTCAGGATGTATTTGCCAAGGACGAGTATGATTTAGGAAACTTCACAGCTATAGAGCACTCTATACCGCTGGTGGAAGGCGCTCGTCCTATTAAGCAAGCAATGCGACGTACTCCAGCATGCTTTGCAGACGAGGAGGAAACACATCTGAAGAAGTTGTTAAAAGCCAAAGTGGTTGAGCCCTCAATGTCAGAGTGGGCATCACCCCCAGTTCTGGTGAAAAAACGGGACTCATCTATGCGTTGGTGTGTGGATTACAGACTTGTAAATTCGGTAACGCAAAAGGAAGTTTACCCACTACCTCGAATTGATGATTGTTTAGACACCCTGAGCGGAAATTCCTGGTTTGGGCGAGCTGATTGCCTTTCTGCATACCATCAGGTGCCAGTTAAGGAGTCTGATCGTCCCCGTACTGCTTTTATGACAAAGTATGGAACTTTCCAGTTTTTGAAGATGCCTTTCGGACTCTCTGGCTCACCATACACCTGGTGTCGAGTCATGAACCTTGTACTCCAAGGTTTGAACTGGGACATTGCAATCGGGTATATCGATGACGTGGTTATAGTTGGAGAGAGTGAGCACTCGCATCTTGAAAACATTGCCAAAGTGCTAGCCCGTTTTCGTCAATATAAGCTAAAGCTAAAACCTGGTAAATGTGACTTTTTTCAAAAAGGCATAGAATTTTTGGGTCGACGAGTGAGTGAGAACGGCGTGGAAATGCTTGATTCATCCATTGAAGCCGTGAAAAACTGGCCAGTACCACAATGCACAAAAGATGTTGAGAGTTTCTGTGGTCTGGTTAATTACCACCGCTCTTTCATCCGAAACTATGCGGACATCGCCTATCCCCTTTATGGAATTACTGGAAAGAATGAGTTCAAATGGGAAAGGGAGCAGCAGCAAGCCTTTGACAAGCTGAGGGAGATTCTGACATCTCCACCAGTTTTGGCTTTGCCAAACTCCACTGACCTTTTCATTTTAGACACAGATGCCAGTAATTTCGCGATAGGGGCGGAGTTGCTACAACTTCAAGATGGTGAGGAAAAGGTCATAGCTTTCGGTAGTTTCGCCTTGTCACCCCAACAAAGACGGTACTGTACAACTCGCCGCGAGCTTCTTGCGGTGGTACGTTTTACCCGTCATTTTCGCCACTACCTACTGGGCCGGAGGTTTTTGCTGAGAACAGATCACAGTAGCCTTCGGTGGCTCATGAACTTTAAAGAGCCTCAAAACCAATTAGCCCGGTGGTTAGAGGAGCTCAGTATGTTCGATATGGTGGTTCAGCATCGAAAGGGTACTCGCCATTCCAATGCAGATGCATTGTCAAGAATCCCAGTTAATGAAACCTGTGAAGAATACTTTCCAGGATGCAGCCTGGATGAGCTCCCCTGCGGTGGGTGCAGATACTGCACCAGGATCCATAATAGTTGGGCTAAATTTGAAGACGAGGTAGATGATGTCGTGCAGTTAACTAAGGGAACTGTTAAGTTTTTGGATGACAGTGAGGAAACTGTCAACCAGGTCAGGAGTTTCACAGACACTGACAGTAACTCTGAACCAGACTTTCCAGGACTACCCTGGAACCTGGACGACCAATGGGATGATCCCATCGAACCTGTGGGTTACATATGCCCGAACACTGGTTGGACCCAGTCTCACATTGACCTTGAATACAATAGAAACCACCTTCCAGTTTTGAGGGTGAGGCACACTTCCCAAATTGACCCTGAATCACTCCTACCTGATATTTGCACACTAGACGAACTAGTGGATGAACAGCGAAAAGATGCAGACTTGCTTCCTGTCATTGAGTGGTTGGAGTTGGGGAAGGAGCCTGAAGAGGGAGAGTTATTCAGGTGCAGTGAGGCAACCAAGTATATCTGGATCAACAGGAAGAGATTTCTGTTGAAGGATGCACTGCTGTATAAAATCCGCCGAAACGAGGATCAAGTCCCAGTAATACCGAAGAAATTTGCACATGAAGTCTTAACCCTCTATCATGACATTCCAGCATCGGGTCATTTGGGCATCAACAGAACAAGAGAACGCCTCAGGAAGCATTTCTACTGGTATGGCATGTCTAAAGACCTGGAAATATACATAGCGGCATGTACACAGTGTAGCCAAGGAAAAAAAGCGAACAGACACGCACGGGGAGAACAAATAACATATCAGGCAGGTGCACCCATGGAACGGGTGCACATAGATTTTTTAGGGCCGTTGTCTCTCAGCCAGGAGGGGAACAAGTATATCTGCGTGATGACTTGTCAGTTCACCAAATGGGTTGAGTTCATCCCACTACGGGATCAGACGGCTGAAACGGCTGCCTGTGCCGCAGTAAATGAATTTTTTGCGCGGTTTGGTTGTCCCTTACAGTTATTCTCCGACCAAGGTGCCTGTTTCGAATCCTCATTGTTCAAGTCCATGTGTGAAGCACTTCACATTCGCAAGGCACGCACAACACCGTATCGACCCTCAGCGAATGGGGCAGCGGAGAGACAAAATAGAACGCTTATGAATGCGATTCGGTGTTATGTTGATAAAACACAGAAGAACTGGGATAAATATTTACCCCAGTTAGCCGGAGCTATTCGGTCGTCTGTGCACCGTTTAACAGGTTTTACGCCTAACATGATGATGCTGGGGCGAGAGGTGAATCATCCCACTGATCTTGTTTTCAATTTTCAAGCAAAAACAAATGAGTATGGGAATGCAGCCGAGTATGTTCAGAATCTGGTGAAAGAGTCAAAACGCTGTCATGAGATTGCAAGGTCAAATCTCAAAGTTGCTTGCGAGAAAATGAAACGTGATTACGATGTCAAAGTCAATAAGTATGCTTATAATCTAGGCGACCTGGTTTACTTACTCGACACAGCCTCCAAAAAGGGCAAAACTAGAAAACTCTGCCCTTACTGGAAAGGCCCAGGCATCGTTGGTGAGGTATTCACCCCTCATCTCTATAAAGTTCATTTAAAAAATTCAGTTACTGTAATACACCATGATCGCATGAAAAAATGTCATGATCGGTCTTTACCCCAGTGGCTCGTCAAATGCCTGCAGCATTTTCACGACACAGGTGAGATAATAGTTGGAAGACAAAGCGGAATTTTTTGCTTGTGTCGAAAAAAGTCTGGTGGTAAGTTTATGCTGCAGTGTGATTTTTGTGACGAGTGGTATCATGGAGAGTGTGTTGACATAACCCAAGAGCAAGCAGACCACATTGATGTTTATAGATGTCCTAAATGTTAGGACCTCCCACCTAACTATGGGTTATTTAATATCTTCCAGCTCTTCGTGAAGTGATGTCAACCACAAGTGAAACAGATGACACAGCATTGTTAATGTCGGAGCATGAGTCACCTTCACCACTTGGTCCACCAGTCGTTATGGATTTATCTCCTCAGTCCAGCCCACGGACAAGTATGAGTAACAAGACTGTTCAATCACCACCGGTAAATACAGTTCATGCTGTTGCTAATGCATCTGATCAGTCGGCGCAAACACAAGAAACAACTTCTTGGCACCGGTTGTCAGGTTTGCCTTCATTAGCTGATGAATCTGTACTTTCGGTTGGACCTGTTTCTTCTACGTTTCATCAAACTGAACAATTAATGTTTCCAGTAGAGCCGTCGTCAGAAAGAATATTAACCTCAGTGTCATACTTGAGTGGAGACCCAATATTCTCACAATCACCAGAAACGTCTTCTGGTCCTCGGAGTTCAGCAAGGATGTCTTATGCTCGAGGGGACCCCTTATTATCACAGCAGCCAGGAATTTTCTCAGAAACTCAACCGAGCATGGGTGATTCATTTTTCTCATGTCAAACTTTTGGACTACCCGCGGAGACAACCTCAGCTGATAGTCATTTACGTGGGACAGATAGTGGTGTAGTGAAAGTAGCCACGTTGGAAATAAATCCTGGGACAACTACAAGTATTCTGCGGGATGGAAACCCGAAAGGAAATAATACCTCATCCACACCCATTCAATATGGTCATGACGGAGATGCATCTCAGAGTGCAACGCTGCCTTGTGCACAGGCAAGTCAGTTACCATCATCCAACATGGAAATAGACGAGCGAGAGACCACTGAGTGTAAGACCAGCACAGAAAACAGATGCATAGTAGTCGATTGTAAAGCGTCAGTTCGGAACCAGTACAAAACTCATTTTTACAGGAATCACTGTCGGCCTTGTTGGTGGGTTTTCGACAAAGATGAAGGCCCAGTCCCGAAGCGTTTTCGAGATGAGGTCCGTTCAGACCTGTGTAAATTGGCTAGGATGATATGTTCTACTGAGTCTCCTGACAACCGGGATGAGAAGGAACTTTTGAGTGCTCTTCGCCATTCAGTTAATGAACATGACAATCAACTTTCTCTACCACATCCAGTAGTCCTGAGCCAAAGGGCTCTGGTGAACATTAATGCTATTGCACAAGACATGGGCGTAACCGCTCCAGTGGAAGGATTCAGGATCACACCGTACATTAACTCTAATGCCTGCCTTTTCCATTGGCGGGTCCTTGGTGCCATCCTCAACTTAATTAATGCCACCGCAAAAGAGGAATTTACTCGCTCCTGTTCAAAACTGTTCTCAATACACATCATGGTTGAGAAACTGGATCGGGGCCATATTCCAGCGGCAGATATTGATGAATCAAGGGCTCTCATCACCCCAGGTATGCTACCAGAGCAAGCTCCTAGGGCTTTAGTTGCTGCTCTTATTATTCGCGATGAGTATGGAGGGCATTTGGCAACGCAACATGAGGCTCCCAAGAAGACTAGGAATGAGAGGAGGAAAGAACGGTGGCAACAGCGTCGAGAAATGTTCAAGAAGTCTGTGCCAGATACAACCTCTGGTAAAGCAGATGCTGCGAAACAAGACTCTAAACCTCAACCCTCAAGCCGTAAGTCTCGGTCAAGGACATTTTCATCCAGAAAGCCGAGTCAGGAGCGGAAGTCATCACCTCCAGTTAAGAAACCATCGGCTAGAGTACCGGAAAAGGGGGAGAAACCAGAGCCAACGAGGTCAAAGGCAGTTGGAAAGCCAGCAGTAACAACTATTGCTAAGGCTTCAGACGTCAACCCGACTCAGCCTTCGTCAGCTGCGAGGAAGTCTGTACTCCCTGGTATCGACAGTCATTTTCACCTCGACCGTATGCGAGCACATTTCCGCACATCACCACATGCCACTTCAGCTGAGATCATCAGTCATCATTCCATGCAGGTTTCAATGCCAGTGCAGGTAGCGGGGGGAGTACAGGTATACTGCGATCCCCGTACCTGGCCAGATATTCAGCAGCTCCAGGACCACCCACAGTGGAAAATAGCCATTGGGTGTCATCCAAAAAAGATTCATGAGCTGGAGGAAAGGAACAACTTCGAAACATTTCGACAGTTGGTTATGCACCCTGCTGTTGTAGCTGTTGGGGAGGTTGGCCTCGACAGGTCTAAGCATGGCATGAGGACAGGCGACATTCTGCAACAGGATGCTACGTTTCAGCGCATTCTCAGTTTGGTTCGGGCATCAGAAAAACCTGTAATTCTACATATCCGGGGTTCAGATGAACTGGCTCATGACACATCTTTCGTCGCTCTGGAAAAAATCATTACAAATACACACCAAGATCAATATATACATTTACATTGTTTCACTGGGTCAAAAGATATGGTCCGTGCCTGGAGCTACCATCGCCCGAATACGTTTTTCGGATACACAGGCATGTGCACATCATTTAACGAATTCCAGAAGGAGGGAGTTCGAGCAGTTCCACCAAACAGAATATTGATTGAATCGGACGCTCCATATTTTGGCCGATCAGGAACAACTCCTGCAGTTATTGGCAATGTAGCGCTGGGTTTGAGTCGAATCATCAATGTGCCAGCGGAGGAAGTATTATGGCAGAGTGTTAGAAACGCAAAGTCATTCTACGGGATTCAACTGGTTTAAGTGATGCATTGGCCAGTTAAAGAAGATATCCAGGAGTGGAAAGAACTTTTTGTTTTTTTTATGGTATCGGCATCAGGAGATGTTTTTGTTTTGTTTTTTTTTGTTTATTGGACTTGCGTAAACAGAAGTCTGAACTTTTAATATCATCTTGACCAAATGTCACATGCTGATGAAGCTTAATTGTAATTGAATGATTCCACAAGAAAACCTTGTTTTGACAAGTAGATGGATAACAGAATTTTTATTATATGACTGTTGTGATGTTCAGCTCATGGGATTCAATGCTGGGTGGAGGAGATTCTTTTTAAAATGAGGGAATAGTGATGTAAAAGTGTCCTGGATGCTAACGAGTCGCTGGTGTGTCCTGCAGTGGTGAATGGAACAGGCCCGAAAAGGAGTGTCACGCTTGCAGAGAAGTTTTGAGTCAGAACGTTTCCAGAGATCATTGATACAAGTTGCATTTCTATGTCATCGCTTCTATTTGATGTTTCCATTATTATCATTTGTTCACATCTTCATTCTTATTGGTAAGTGCACCAATTTCTTATGTTATATCATTCTCTTTAATGCATTCACAACTACAACTAATTTCGCATTAGTAATTCGTGCTTTTAAGAGTTTTTTCTCGTGATTTCTTTTCATTTTGGGGTGATACGGCAAGAAGGCAACAGCCA
The DNA here is from genome assembly GCA_031216915.1 of Pictodentalium vernedei. Taxonomy (NCBI): domain Eukaryota; kingdom Metazoa; phylum Mollusca; class Scaphopoda; order Dentaliida; family Dentaliidae; genus Pictodentalium; species Pictodentalium vernedei. The sequence continues at coordinate 167,036,799 of CM062297.1, forward strand.
TTTTAGTTCTCGCAAATCAATTTCGACTCTTTAGCTAAAATTTATTGAACTTTCTTTGTTAAACCAATGGCATCAGCAGATGATATTAATCTGAAGTTGGACGCTCTTTTGGAGAAGTTTGACAGCACAAAACGTGATTTGGAACATTCCTTTGAAAAGAAAATTTTCGATTTGAAGCAGGAATTTCATGCTACTGCCAGTGACGTTAAATGCTTGAAGATTGAGAGTGAGTATCAGTGGAAACGCGAAGGCAACAAAATACAATACAATACAAATTCAATGGTGAGAGTCTTAACAGCTTGAAGCAAATAAAGTGGGCCATAAATAATGGAAAAGTTGAATGCCTGCCGAGTTGATTGACAATGTTATTTCTGCTATTGAAAAGTGCAATAAACACATTAAGTTGGCAGATTCCTCAGAGGGTGGATGGGAAATGGTTCGTCAATATGTCACTCATGACTTGGCAGGAGACTCGGAGGATGAAAAAAGAATTGACAGAGCAGAAAGCAGGGCCTGTAGAAAGATTGAATCTCGACAGAACAAGGCTAAAAAAACTAGGAGCACTCCCATCAAGATTATTGAAGAATTAAGATTAAGTGTAAGTATGTACTTGAACGGTATTAATTGCACTCTTGAAACCCCCTGATAAATTGGTAATGGGAAACCAGTCATCAGAGCTAGCGATAATCCAATAAAATTTTGACACCTACTTAATTGTTAATTCGACCAGTGTTTTTCTTACGGTATCTCTGTCTCCTATCTTGCAAAACCTGAGACTGCGAGTCGGCCTTCTCAAGTTCTCGCAATTAATTAAATGGTAAATTCAGTGTTTAAAACCAACCGTCGGGCACATTAAATATAATTGAAATTTTAGGGGTTCAAGTTGGAATATCAATACCAAACTTCGGATATGTATTATTTGTACTATTTTCAATCAGAAACCGTTCATCTGATATTTTTAGGACAAGTACTTCATTTGCAGACTCTTTGGCCCGTCTTGCGAAAAATGAGTCCGTAAGTTTGTGAACGCTCTATACAGTCAACAGTGAGATTTTAGGAGTTAACGTTGAAATATCAACACCAAACTTCGGATATGTATTATTTATACTGTTTTCAATCAGAAACCGTTCATCTGATATTTTTAGGACGAGTAGTTCATTTTTGGACTCTTTGGCCCGTCTTGCGAAAAATGAGTCCGTAAGTTTGAATTCGCGCTATACAGTCAACAGTGAAATTTTAGGGGTTAACGTTGAAATATCAACACCAAACTTCGGATATGTATTATTTATACTGTTTTCAATCAGAAACCGTTCATTTGATATTTTTAGGACGAGTACTTCATTTGCGGACTCTTTGTCCCGTCTTTTTTAAAATGAACTTTAACCTCAAGGTCAAATTATTCTGAATTCGGGGTTCTTTTCTGACAAGTTCATGTCCGGGCTGTAACTTTTTTTCCCTTAATAGATAGGGTTTTTTTTAGGACGAGTAGTTCATTTTTGGACTCTTTGGCCCGTCTTGCGAAAAATGAGTCCGTAAGTTTGAATTCGCGCTATACAGTCAACAGTGAAATTTTAGGGGTTAACGTTGAAATATCAACACCAAACTTCGGATATGTATTATTTATACTGTTTTCAATCAGAAACCGTTCATTTGATATTTTTAGGACGAGTACTTCATTTGCGGACTCTTTGTCCCGTCTTGCAAAAAATGAGTCCGTAAGTTTGAAAACGCGCTATACATTAATAGGAAAATTTTAGGGGTTAAAGTTAAAATATCGATACCAAACTTCGGATATGTATTATTTATACTGTCTTCAATCAGAAACTGTTCATTTGATATTTTTAGGATGAGTAGTTCATTTGCGGACTCTTTGTCCCATCTTGCAAAAAATGAGTCCGTAAATTTGAAAATGCGCTATACATTAATAGTGAAATTTTAGGGGTTAAAGTTGGAATATCAATACCAAACTTCAGATATGTATTATTAGGACCCCGCCGAGAGGCGGACGCCCTATAGTGATCGCTCCGTCCGTCCGTCCGTCCGTCCGTCCGTCCGTAATCTTTCTCTCTTAATAGATAAGGTTTTGATATTTGACATGTGGGTATATTATCTCAAGATGATGTGTCGCGTACCACGGTTGCCATGCTTTGACCTTGAACTTTAACCTCAAGGTCAAATTATTCTGAATTCGGGGTTCTTTTCTGACAAGTTCATGTCCGGGCTGTAACTTTTTTTCCCTTAATAGATAGGGTTTTGATATTTGGTATGTGGATAGATTATCTCAAAACGACGTGTCACGTACCAAGGTTGCCATGCTTTGACCTTGAAGTTTGACCTCAAGGTCAAATTATTCCGAATTCGGGGTTCTTTTCTGACAAGTTCGTGTCCGAGCTGTAACTTTTTCCCTTAATAGATAGGGTTTTGATATTTGGTATTGGGTAGATTATCTCAAGACGATGTGTTGCGTACCACGGTTGCCATCTTTGACCTTGAACTTTGACCTCAAGGTCAAATTATTCGGAATTTGGGGTTCTTTTCTGACAAGTTTGTGTCCGGGCTGTAACTTTTTTCTCTTAATAGATAGGGTTTTGATATTTGGTATGTGCATAGATTATCTCAAGACGACATGTTGCGTACCGAGGTTGCCATGCTTTGACCTTGAACTTTGACCTCAAGGTCAAATTATTCAGATTTTTTTTTTCTGACAAGTTCGTGTCCGGGCTGTAACTTTTTTCCCTTAATAGATAGGGTTTTGATATTTCGTATGTGGGTAGATTATCTCAAGATGATGTGTAGCATACCATGGTTGCCTGCTTTGACCTTGAACTTTGACCTCAAGGTCAAATTATTCTGAATTCGGGGTTCTTTTCTGACAAGTCCGTGTCCGGGCTGTAACTTTTTTCCCTTAATAGATAGGGTTTTGATATTTGGTATGTGGGTAGATTATCTCAAGACGACGTGTCGCGTACCAAGGTTGCCATGCTTTGACCTTGAAGTTTGACTTCAAGGTCAAATTATTCAGAATTTGGGTTTTTTTTCTGACAAGTTTGTGTCCGGGAAGGGATTATAATCAGATTTTACCTATTGCTTGAAATATTTTAGTATTACGGTTCACATCAGTTTATACCTAACATCGGTTAGTTGCTGCGGGGCCCGCAGAGATGGATTCCATCTCCATGATATCTAGTTTATACTGTTTTCAATCAGAAACCGTTCACTTGATATTTTTAGGACGAATAGTTCATTTTTGGACTCTTTGGCCCGTCTTGCGAAAAATGAGTCCGTAAGTTTGAATTCGCGCTATACAGTCAACAGTGAAATGTTAGGGGTTAACGTTGAAATATCAACACCAAACTTCGGATATGTATTATTTATACTGTTTTCAATCAGAAACCGTTCATTTGATATTTTTAGGACGAGTAGTTCATTTGCAGACTCTTTGTCCCGTTTTGCAAAAAATGAGTCCGTAAGTTTGAAAACGCGCTATACATTAATAGGGAAATTTTAGGGGTTAAAGTTGACATATCGATACCAAACTTTGGATATGTATTATTTATAACCCAAAGAACCAGAAACCATTCATTTCAGGACATTAACCCCCAAAGTTTACTTGCGGTCTCTTACGAACTCTTACGGTCTCTTTTTCTACCTGCGGACTCATTTTAGAACTACCGCCGAGAACAACCGAGAACAAATTAAAATAATAAATAAAGGCAAAAATAAATATTAATTGTTAGCATATAGGTGCTCTATGTTGTATATAAAATAAGAAAAGTCAAATTTAGAGCTTTTGGACAGACTCAGTCTGTGGTGATGGGGATTCTTTATCAATTTCGTTGTCGCCGCCAAACCGAGAAGAGACTACTCGCCGAGAACAAGATTGTGACTGTTAATTAACACCTAGAAGAGACTACTCACCAAGAACAAGATTGTGACTGTTAATTAACACTGACTGCGTGTAGTTTCATTTGTTCTCGCTAAGTAGTCTGTTCTCGGTGTAAATACAAAATTAATAAATATTTCCCAACACACAGACTTTAAATTTGTTTTTTAAATATAGAAACACAATTCCCATCACCATTTACCAGGGCTTAGGTTGTTCCAGATTTGGAATCTTACCCGTCATCGGAAACAGAACTATATGCGTCACCTAATATACTCACATATTTTTGAAAGTGGACACTGTATGGTGTTCACTTAATGGTGCCAGCTGTCCCTGTCTTGGGTTGTTCCATAATTGGAATCTTACCCGTCATCGGAAACAGACCTGCGTCACCAATGTCCAGCGACTTGGGACCTCACTAAGACCAGACGTTGACATTTACTGCTAACGCCACTACTCATTTTTGAGTTCTTCACTCGCTTTTGCTGAAGTTAGTGCATATGAAAACAGGACATCACCTCAAAGAAAATTGATTATCAATAACTCAACATCAATGATCGTCATATGCTTGGCTGGTTTAAAATTGTTTTGTTACTAATTTGTACATAATATAGAATAGATACTTTTATTTTCATTTTCAAATTTTGTTTTGTTCTCGGCAAGTAGCCTCTTCTCGGTTCTGCGCCGAATGTTGGAATTAATAAATAATCCCATTCACCATAGACCTGGCTGGTTTAAAATTGTTTAAAATTGTTTTGTTACTAATTTGTACATAATAAATAGTAGATACATGCCTTATACGCTAACAATAAACTTTTATTTTCATTTTCAGATTTTGTTTTGTTCTCGGGAAATAGCCTCTTCTCGGTTCCGCGCTGATTGTTGGAATTAATAAATAATCCCATTCACCGTAGACCTGGCTGGTTTAAAATTTACTAATTTGTACATAATATATAGTAGATACATGATACATGCCTTATACGCTAACAATAAAACTTGTATTTTCATTTTGAAATATTATTTTGTTTTGTTCTCGGCAAGTAGTCTCTACAGTAGATACATGCCTTATACACAAACAATAGACTTCTATTTTCATTTTTAAATTTTGTTTTGTTCTCGGAAAGTATCAGCCGCTTTTGTTTTTACTAAAGTTACACGCCAATTGGTGAAAAAGTGGCGAGCTGAAGAGTTAAGAATTCTTGTTTTTAAATGACGGATTACTTTGCGTTAAACATGAAACTTCCCCGTGTGTGGATCGAGTTAAACGCGACTTTACAGATAGCAGATTCGTCCCGAAAACTGAAAAATGTTTGTGGACACCTACCCGAAGCCTAGACTTTCTAGGTTTCCGTGTAGACACTGGAAACTTTACTTTAGCAGTCCCGACGAGTAAAACTCTGAATCTCAAACATCACATAGAGAATATCCTTTCGTTCAGGTACTGCTGTCATATCAAAAAAGTAGCATGTGCTGTAGGTCAAATTATTGCAATGAAGCTTGTGCTGGGTCCGTTTGTACAGTTTATGACACGCTATGTTAGCATTGACGTTTTAAATTCGCCTTCATGGTATTCATATATTAAGTTATTTCCCGAAAGCATAAATCAGCTACAATTTTGGCTAGAAAACATTGACAACCTTTGAATTAAGAAACTCTCTTCGAGCGTCACTGTTGACAAAATAGTTTATTCAGACACAAGTAGGAAAGGTTTTGGGGGTTATTATGTACAGTTGCACGATTTTGTGTCAAATGGTCAGTGGGCCGAGTGCGAGAAAACACGAGTTCAACGTGGCGTGAACTGAAAGCCGTTTACTATGTATTGAATAGTCTTGTTGTGTCGCTGTCCTCCAGCAGTATAAAGTGGTTTACAGACAATCAAAATGTCGAGTCGCTTTTAAAAAAGGGTAGCATGAACAAAGATTTGCAGGACATAGATTTTGACATTTATAATGTGTGAATAAAACATAATGTAATTATAGAGCCACAATGGATCCCTTGGTCTTTAAATGAGAAAGCAGATTATGTGAGCAAAATAACGGATAAAAACGATTGGGGTGTGAGTGATTCTTTGTTTCAGTGGCTCGATAAACTTTGGGGTCCTCACACTAGGCCCTTATTTGTGACTTGAATTGGATAGTTCCACCTGTGTATTTATTGAATAAAGTTTTGAGAAAATTATTGGAGGATCAATCCAGTGGCACCTTAGTGGCGCCTCTGTGGGTTTCATCAAGTTTCTGGCCTTTACTGAGCCCATATGGGCAATGGGCATTTTTTGTCAAAGACTGGATGTATTTACCTACACTGATGGGGTTTTACACCCCCAGCCGATCTCCCGGGGGCATGTTTGGTGAGCGAAATCTAAACTTTAATATGATCGCTTTGAAAATTGACTGTCGTCCAGTCTGAGTGCCATATATTCGTTTCATATATTCTTTTCCAGGCTTAATAATTGACTCCTACAGAACTGATTTGAACCTGTTAACACAGGAATTGCAATCTCAAGTGCCTGGTGTGATTTCTTTGTTGAAAGACTGCAGAGCTGAAAGCATGATTAAAAGTTACTTTTTAGGGTTTAACAGGTGGCGACACTGGGCCACAGAGAATAAAGTTGTAGACATTTTACCTGCCAAGCCGCTGCCATTTTCCATTTACCTCCTTTCTCTCACACAACAATTATCGTCGTCTGCTCCTGTCGTCACTGCTTTTTACAGTGTGAGACACAAATGCATCATCTCATTGGCAAACAGAGTCCAATGGATCACCCGTTGGTACAAAATGTTCTTGAAGGTGCAAAAAGACGGCTGGCTAAACCGACCAATAAAAAAAAGCAGTACAGTTAAAACCAGAAATCCTGTCATAAAACGTGCATAAATGGCACGTTGATTTGCACGTTAATCTACGCGTTATGACCATAGGAAGGCTATCAAAATCTGTACATATGGCCTGTGCACAAACAATGTTTCAGCCAATGGACCTCCGGGTAACCCGGGGGTCCATTGGCAGAAACATTGCCTGTGTTTTCTATGAGTAACCAGGAGAATCTGCCATGCTATGGATGCCATTCGATATGGCAATTGCGCGCAATTTCCACGCGCAATTAAGCCTAGATAAGCGCACTATTCGTGACAGGACTTCTAGTTTTAACTGTAACTGTTGATATGCTCGGAAAATTATTTGATAGTACATCGGAGAATCTCACTGTGTTCAATCAGAGAACGTTGGCATTGTGCCTGCTGTCCTTTTCGGGTTTTCTTCGGAATCAAGAATTACGTTTCATCAAAAGATCTGACATTGTTTTTTCTGCCAGTTACATGTCTGTATTTATCGAAAATCTAAAACCGATATATACAGTGATGGTAGCTGGTTGATCACAGGCAAAACTGGCATGAAATTGTGCCCTGTTTCGGCAATGCTCTGCTATTTAGAAATGGCTGAGATTGGTGAAAATTCCGAAGAGTATGTTTTTCGAAATCTCAACAAAATGGCCTCTGGCTATAAGCTTATGAGCAGTGACGTACCAATGTCGTACACACGAATTCGTGCAGTGTTTAGAGAGGATTTTGAGCCAATAGTTGACGATATTAGTCGGTTTGGGCTCCACAGTTTGCGAGCCGGTGGCGCGAGTGCTGCCGCCAATGGTATTCCGGATCGTTTATTCAAGCGTCATGGACGCTGGCGTAGTGAAACTGCAAATGACGGATACGTGAGAGATGCTATTGAAAAAATGTTACATGTCTCTATGTCACTGGGTTTGTGAACAGTGTGACCGTCTTGGCTTTTTCTTGTCGTATCGCCAGACATGCTACTAAATTGTTTCTTGTTTGTTCAGATAATATGCTGGGGGAGCGTAGCAAAATTTATGTTGCGGGCTTATGGAAAAATATTATTTCTGTCGTTTGACTGGGGAAGGAAATAGACAGAAATTATTTTCTACATGTCGGTCCACATGAAATTTTGGTCGATCAAGGGTGGTAATTTAGGTATATCAGGGGCGGTAATTCGCACTTTTAAGAGCATTTTCTCGTGATTTGTGTTCATCTTGGGGCGATATGGCAAGAAGGCAACAGCCATTTTAGATTTCATTTTTAACCCTTTGATATGAGGATGAGGTGTACAAACTCGGACTTGATATATATATATGCGTTCTTTCTTTTATTACAGTCTGTGTGTTGCTTGTTGATTCCAATAGTTTCAAGAGGAAATGGAATATGGAATATTGTGGAAGCTATTGACTTGCACTTCTGAAGAAGCTGAATAATCAGTTTTGGCTGGAGAGCCATTAGAATACTTGAGCCTGTTGTGGATGGTTGGAAAGGTATGTGCTTTTTGCTGTAAATAAAAGTGTATTGTCGTATCGCCAGACATGCTATTAAATTGTTTCTTGTTTGTTCAGATATATGCTGCGGGAGCGTAGCAAAATGTATGTTGCGGGCTTAAGAAGAACTTGAATATCACAGCTATTATTATCCCCCGCGAAACGAAGTTTGCGGTGGGATGATATAGAAATGGGTTCTGTCTGTCCGTCCATCCATCCATCTGAAATGCCTTTGAGCGTATATATCTCAGTCATTGTCACCCAGATTTTGCTGATATTTGGTATGCAATTGAACCAGGATGGGGAAATAGATATCCACTAAGAACCGTTATGGCCCACTCATTTTTTTCAGAGTTATGCCCCTTTTTTTACTTTTGGGGGTGCTGTCCGTCCGTCCGAAACGCTTTGAGCATATATATCTCAGTCATCGTCAGGCAGATTTTAATATTTGATATGCATATGAACCAGGATGGGGGGGGGGGGGGGGGGAGGATATCCACTTACAACCGTTATCGTCCACTCTTTTTATACAGAGTTATGCCCCTTTTCGACTTAGAATTCAGTTCGAAATGCCTTTGAGCGTATATGTCTCAGTCATCATCAGGTGGATTTTAATGATATTTGGTATGCATATGAACCAGGATGGGGGAAAGGATATGCACGAACAACCGTTATCATCCACTCATTTTTTTATCCAGAGTTATGCCACTTTCCAACTTAGAATTCCGCCCGAAACGCCTTTGAGTGTATATATCTGTCATCGTCAGGGGATTTTAATATTTGATATGCACATGAACCAGGATGTGGGAAAGGATATCCACTTACAAGCGTTATCGTCCACTCATTTTGTCCAGAGTTAGACCCCTTTTTGACTTAGAATTCCGTCTGAAAAGCCTTTGAGCATATATATCTGTCATCATCAGGCAGATTTTAATGATATTTGGTATACATATGAAGTAGGATGGGGGATAGGATATCCACTTACAACCATTATTGTCAATTAATTTTTTCCCGAGTTATGACCCATTTTCAACTTAGAAGTTTTGCGTAAGCTCCCCTGGCAGGGGATACTGTGGTTTGACCACCCTAGTTTTAGTTTTAGTCTCACTTATTTGTGGATAATATAATAATCATGTTATGTTGATTTTTGATTACCAAACACTTTATAGGAGGTCAAATACCAGGGGAATTTGACCTCATTTATGGGAACAAAATATTGTACATATTTCACTTACAGTAAACTCGACATCAGTATAAAGTCAGCTGTTCAATCTGGGTCACTTCCTAAACTACGCAGTTCTGCGCAATTCTCAAATGGAACAGCTCATATCAATTACACTGGTCAATTCGTCGTGATTGAAGATTCGTTGTAACGATGAATCGCCCAAATTACGATCACAACAAATCGTCTTTTGGGTTTTCGACGAAACATCCAAGGCATGGATCTGTAACACTGAATTATTTTTAAATTTTTGGCCAGCTGATTTCAATCTACATGTACTTTCATGTGGGATCTTTTGAAGTAACATCAAAAAGTGTTAAAAAACAAGCTCACGCTTATTGTTTTGATTAGAATAAGACATGTATGATGTATGCTGATGAGTTTTTAATACCTCTTTGATGTGACATCAAAAATATTTATAAAAACACGATTTGTGAATATATACCCGCAAATTTCCACCGAATGCCACATTTCAGTTATTTCCCTGCATTTAAAATTTCCATGGACTGGCATGGAACATTTTAGAATTCCTTGGAAATCCAAGGAAATGGCATGTAATTTATGTGATTGGTAAAAAATTCCTTGCTACCATGGAACTTGTTCCATGGAATTACCATGGACAGCTGATGTTCACCATTGACATACCTTGGACAGAGCCCGGAAATGGCACGGAAAACTGGACTTAGAAAATTTATCAGTTGAAATATTTTTCATTTTTGGACTTAGAATATTTTCAGCATGGACAATCTGAATGGGAGCACGGAAAAAGACTTAGAAAAATTACCCTATGAATATGATTGGACTTACAACTTAAATATTTCTTGTGTTTATGTGAACATGTTTGTCGCTGAATCTTATAAAGAGTTGCTTACGCGCCTTGTATTTTTCGTGTTTTTTTTACATGCGCGACGCAACAGTAATCGTGCCTCGTGCCGTCGTCGCGGTTTTCAACGTCTATCTTGAAAAACTCGAATCAGGTCTTCACTTCTCAGAATAAAGAGAAAGAGCCAAAGTTAACCTTGTTTTCAAACTTCAGAGTCGCGATATCCATTTTTCAGAACAGCTGCTCTAATTAGGCTTAGTATTGCGTTCGAGCGTGGCATTTACCGCAAGAATAGGTGACAATTTTTTTTCTTACGCATCGTATTTTACAAGTTCGTCTGTTTATCAGATGCGATTTCCGGCTTTGCAGAACTGGAACTTGTCACTTGTTCCACATTTGTAATGACAAATATATCTGTTTCTACACGTAATTATGAAAGCTTGAACTCCAAAGCCAGCGTCAAAATCACAGCTGAACTTGGACAGAAATTTAGGGTTACAATGATGACCTATATGAGCGACTTTACTTGATCAAGTTTTTATGGTCGGCATAATTTTTAGAGTCGGTCAGGTTACCCTAGACAGAGGTAATTGGGGCTAGGATGGGTTATAGGACTATACATTCAGTCCTCTCAATCAGGCTTCGTTCTTTGTTAACCAATATGTCGTTGACATCAAGCCCCCCCCCCCCCACCCCCCGCCTCCCATCACGTCGCGTCAAAGACAGCTACCTAGCCTAGGCCTATGCATCGTGAATTATTCAGTAAATTCAACAAGAATAAATTGAGTGTACAGTCTACTTACATTCTTTACGATTAAAAAATCCACTGCAAGAATTTATATAAATAAGTCCTTCAAAGATGACCAAACGCAGAAAGACAGAGTTGGCTTGGGCAACCGTTATTCTAAATTGGGGTTAGGCTGTCGTACCATTTTGCACGTGTAGACCTATAGCCTATTAAAGTTGACTTCCTCTCAGCCTACTTATCAATTTCTGTTTAAAATCAGTTTGACGAAGAACAATCCGCATTGAAACGTATTTTCGCATGAAACCATTTCATAAACCACATGCCCAATATATTATCCAGTATAGTGCATGGGAGAACACGTGCAAACTTTCCCCAGATCTATTATGGGCGCTGTCATTTTGAATAAATAAGCCTAATGGCTGACATCGTCACCGTCGACCCGAAGCATGCACCACAGAGAAGTGTCTAGTACAGACACAAATTTTCCTTCTTTCTGAAACAAGCAAACATTTGGGTTCTAGTCGTTTCGTCCCATGGTTGTTTCGTCCCAAGACGTTTCGTCCCATTTTGGGCGTTTCGTCCCATTTATTTTGGTCGTTTCGTCCCATGTAGATTTTTCACTTTGGTCGTTTCGTCCCATGTGGATTTTGCACTTTGGACGTTTCGTACCATCCGAGATTGGCTAGGTAATCTCAAATTTGGTTGATTTTTTATGATTATTTCTCAGTGAGACTAAGCAAATATGGATATCATTGGAACCGGCTTGATCCGTTAGTTCCAATAATATACGCATGGTTTTACTGGGGAAAATGTAAGACATTTCAGGCTCATTCATTTGTTGTGCAGTTTTGACCGATTTGTTAAAGGGTTAAGTCACAACGGGACATATAACGACGACGAATCGGGTATTATTGTGTATTATTTCCACTTTTTCTTTGAACTCATCATCAAACCTATCGCCCTCATGGGTGCAATGATATTTCTTAAGGAGCTCAGCGAAAAGGATGTTGTAAAATATATAGTCAAGCATATAAAAACAAGTCCCCTAGGTTTGAAAGGCAGCAGTCGGTCCTATTATGCCCATACAGACATATCAAAGAGACGCACTGGTGTTTATACAAACAGCTGGCTTGATCAATCACACACAACAGAAGGCTGTACTTACAACAACCAGCAAGTAAAAGTGTTTGACAGACCGACTTATTCACTCAACAACAACAAATATATAATTACAATCCTTATCAAAATTATTGAAAACAAACAAAAAATTCTGTGAGTCCACATTGAGATTAGTAACAAAATACATAATGGTTTGTTTGATCGATCGACAAATTCACATTAAACAAAAAAGAACCTAACAAACAACAGTTACACGTTTGTTACAGAACAAGATAAGTTTATAAATTAGGGAAGCTAGGCGTTTTCACGTCAATCTCGGATGGGATGAAACGTCCAAAGTGAAAAATCCACATGGGACGAAACGACCAAAGTGAAAAATCTACATGGGACAAAACGACCAAAGTGAAAAATCTACATGGGACGAAATGACCAAAACAAATGGGACGAAACAACCAAAATGGGACGAAACGTCCTGGGACGAAATGACCATGGGACGGAACGACCTGATCCCAAACATTTGGGGTGATCTAAATGTCTTTGCTGAAAGAAATTACCCATGTGAATATATCGAGGTACACAGGAAAGTGCACCAGCGGCGCGTGCCCTCTTATTTTTGTAACTTAAAACTATTTTTCACAAAAACCATTTGACGCAGGGTACACGGTGCATGTTACCCACGATTACACATGGGCACCCACTTCGGGAGTATATGCATGTTATCGCTGATAACATGACATATATATACCGTAGTCCATCCCAGGCATAGGCCTATAGCTTATCTTCACAAGTCTCATGCCAACTGTTAGTCTAAATTTTTTTTATTTTGTCCTGCACAACAGAGTGGGAAGGCCCCATACCCCTTCTCGTGTGTGCATCAATTCGCCACTAAGCACATGGGATGATGCTTCGCATCATGATTGATAAGAGGCGCACCTTAAACCCAGAACCTTGGATGCCAAGTGATCATGATTATAGTTGGGGTTTAACCGTGTTCAGGTGACAACCCCCTATAGTCTTCCCCGTTTTCTTTTCTGCGCGTAAACATGTTTTGGCGAAAATATAATTTCTGTTCTATTTTGAGCAGTTTCACCAACAAAAAGCTTCGAACTTTTTCCTGGTAAGAGTAAAATGTTTTTGTTTTTTTTTCGGGGGGGGGGGGGGGGGGGGGCTCAGTGCCCAATGAACTTCCTTGGATCCTGCATGATGCTCAGTGGATATTCTTTATGGTGACGCTCGTGAACCTCTGTCGGAAAAACGTTTAGGCCTATAGGCCATTTCCTCTGAATGCTAGGCTATAGGCAGAGTGCGTGGTTCGTGTAAACTATCTTCAGTTCACAATTAGATCTTTTTATTGTTCTTAACTTATTTATCTACTTTGTGCCGCTACGTTGGGTAATAATTAAGCAACCTTCCCCTATAGACAGCCAATTCGCCTACAAAATACAGGACCAAATGGTTGCCTTGTAAATTGCGGAGAGAGAAACAAATAATGGGAACATAATGATGTATGAGAGAGAACAGCCCGTGTTTCAGTGTGGATGGCAGCTTTAAATTGGGGCTAGTTGGGCGTTAGAGATGCACGAGACCACAACAGCGTCGACATATAGGCCTATAGTTGAGTACAAGACGAGGGTTCCATGATAAGCTATATTTTTTTGTCTATAGACCTATGTTCTACACACCCTGGGGTAGAGGCCAACTTCCTCCTTTCTCAGACTTGAAAAACGTAGCCCTAACCCCTCCCCCCCCCCCCCCCATAGGCCTACCCGAAGAAACCATAGCCTAATCTCAGCGTTTCCCCTATATGTTTAGAAATCAAACACGCCTACATATAGCCTGTTATAACAAAGGAGTGCCTTATCAGTAAGAATATTGAGTCTTTAAATTTTACCGTAACGGTAGGCCTATATAGCCTAGCCCTCTACGCCCCATGGACCTGTACACCTACATATGCCTTCATGCCTTCGCACGAGGAGCTTCTTCGATGTTGAATTCTGTAATAGCAAATGCTCATATCATTAAATTGCAATCGAAACTGACCAGGTCATTCTTCCCGAAAATCGATTTTATCTTTAGGTCTAGCCTATACTTAGCCTAAATGAAAATCCTGCGCCAGGCTAGCCAACTATAGGCCTAGATTAGGCTATGCATAACAGCCATCGTTTGATTCGTTTCACAATGAGAATAGGCCTATATTGTAAACTAGCGTACCCCACCTTAATGATTCTATAGGCTACACAATGCCAATTTGATATTATAGATCCTCTATATAGAGACAGGCACGAGGAACTGAATAGGCTATCCACTCTCTTTATTCGAGAGCTTATAACCTACAGCCCACCTTTGGTGTTCGGACCAGAGAAACTATTCAGGACGATTGGTCAATTGCTCAAGAGTCCAGATAATTTGTAAATCTGAAAACTCTTGTGAACTGAATTTATCCCCGTGGGAACCCCGGGAAGTAAGCAGCACTTGTTTACTGTGGTAAACCAGTTCCGCTTTACTAGTAAAATAGGACCCAGTCACCAATGCTTGGGGTGAAAGTCCTCTAAAATGGGCAACATGTTGATCAACGATTGACTAAACTTGACTTCATCTTCATGTTGTGTCACGATTAGCCATGGTGCATAAATATGTGACGTTAACCACCAACAAACAAACAAACAAAATTGTGAACTGAATGCTTCTTGTTGGGGATAAAACATTCCAACATACAAGAATATCGCCCACTTCCCGGGACGTGGGGGGGGGGGGGGGAGCAAGGTGAAAATACTTGTACTATTTCATTCAATTCTGCTTTAGGAGATTAATAACATCTTCCACCCTCACCCCACCTCAACAGAAACACAAAGACCGTGATGTGGGTGATTCAAGCTTCGGAGATTGAGAATTTGAGTGACAATTTAACTTTAAAACAGTGCAGTCTGTTGACTAATGCACATCAAACAAAGGCAGTTGGGCTACAGATCAGATGCAAAATAGATCTTGGGCATAATGGGGCCTAAGTGAAATCCCGCTGTGCCCGTAATCTTATAAAATTAGTGGATACTGCCTTTCAATCTTATCAAAGAGGTACTATGATTATGAATGCTTCCGTAGCGGCTGTACATTCACACTTGTGACGACCCATAATCTCAAACACATCAAACAAATCTGGTTTCAAAACGCGCGCGTGCACTCCTATGACGTTTGATGACGTTAAATTTACCGCATTTCTTTTGACTCTTTGACCTTGAATGGTGATTTCGCGTCAGTTCAAAAATATTCATTTTTATGTCTTACTCGAAGAAATTTTTGGCTCTACATGAAGACTGTTAGTGTTAAGTTGTTAACAACTACGTCAGGACGATGACCAACATATTTATATTCTGGTTATGATGACAAACAACAACACACCACGCATCGAGCTGAAGAACTAACGTCTGCAAAATTGGAGTTTCGAAAAATACCAGCGTCGAGTTGACTTTGGAAGTTCACATATTTGTTCAGCGTGGAATAACTACAAATGTCTGGTGAGTATTTTTGGGGAATTATCGAAGCCCTATATTTCTGTTTTAGTTTGATCAAACACTGAATTTGAATTTAGTGTAATTAGGCTGTCAAACTCTTGCGAACCACTAACCATCGTCAACATTGTGCGCGTGTCGCAAGGTTTCCTTAATTTCAAAAGTGAATGTTTATTTCCTCAAGTGCAGTTTGCAAGTTCATGAAGGTCTTTTGGCTTTCAATACGAGATGTCGCGATCCCCAATTTACGTAAATGCACACGATACCTATTTTTTTCTTCTATTGTTGCGGGGCCCCAAGCAAAGAAATTAGACAGAATGTTTTGATTTTAGAATTTAGTTGCAACTTGCACGTGAAACGAAAGTCAAAACACTGTATTGTTATAAATGAAACCAATCACAGTTACACAACATCTGCACAATTCAAATACAATATTATACATTTCAAAATTCTGGGAGAGTGCCAAAGCTTACTGTTCTCACAAGTGAAGTGAAGTGTCACTGTCAGTGTCGTGCCACAGGAAATCGACAACAGAATGACATGAAATTGTCTTTGAATTGAAAATTAAAGAAATGGACAACTGATATTGATAATGCCTTGAAATGCAAATGTCAATAAATGATGCTTCAGTTTTCACTGCAACTTGAAAGCAACACCATGTCAATTGCACAAGAAAGCTTTTTTTATTGGACAATTACTGAATTAGGTTGAATTAAATTAATTGTTTGCCCCTCCTATTTTATCACCAAGTATCATCTGAAGGTGGTGTTTCACTGTTTGGGTCTTTTAAAATTATGCCCTCACTTTCGAAGAAAATGGGGGTATACTGGATTACATACGTCTGTGCATCCGTGCGTCCGTGTGTGAGTCCATCTGAGAATATTCATAACTTAAGTATTATTTTCTATAATATTTGTTGGTCACAGGTATGGGTATGCCCACACTAGTTATTATTATTTTTTTTTTTAATTATTACTTCTTCACTTAGAAATTGTGTCTGTCCTAGCCAAATTTTGTCTGTTCAGCCTGTATCGAAGGTTCTGTTGCAATGAAATTTGCCGTGAACACTGCTTATGGTATAGGCTTTAAAAAAGGGATTCAACGATATTTCTCACATTCTTCTTTTTAGAGTTATCCCCCTTTTTTGACTTAGAAATTACAGGAAATAGACATTATTTGTCTGTTCAGCCTGCATTTCAGGTATGGGTTATCGGATTTCAGTGAAATATGGCATGCAGTTTGCCTATGACAAAAGCTTCTGCCTCATTACATTAAACTTCCAAACACCAAACAATTTACCATACCTTTTGACTTAGAAATTGTTGAAAACTTTCGAAGAAAATGGTGGGGGGGGGGGGGGCGTATACTGGATTGGGGTTATCAGATTTTAGTGAAATATGACATGCAGTTTGCCTATGACAAAGGTTTCTGCCTCATTGCATAAAACTTCCAAACACCAGACAATTTACCGTACCTTTTGACTTAGAAATTGTTGAAAAGTTTCAAAGAAAATGGGGGAGGGGGGTATACTGGATTGCATCCGTCTGTCTGTGCATCCGTCCGCCCGTTCGTACGTACGAGAATATTCATAACTTAAGTAAATCATTATGGAATTAAATGAAACTTAGTTTGCTATTAAATTGTAACATTGCCCAAGACTAGAATGAATTTTGGTATTGTTAGATAATTTTTTTTTATTTTATTAGATAATTATACCCCCACTTTCGAAGAAAATGGGGGTATACTGGATTGCATGCTTCTGCCTCATTGCATAAACTTCCAAACACCAAACAATTTACCATACCTTTTGACTTAGAAATTGTTGAAAACGTTTGAAGAAAATGGGGGGGGGGAGGGGTGATGGGTGTTAACTCGATTGCGTCCGTCCATCTGTGCATCCATCTGTCCGTCCCTATGAGAATATTCATAACTTAAGTAAATCATTATGGAATTAAATGAAACTTAGTATGCAATTAAATTGTAACATTGCCCAAGACTAGAATGAATTTTGGTGTTGTCAGATAATTTTTTTTTATTTTATTAGATAATTATACCCCCACTTTCGAAGAAAATGGTGGTATACTGGATTACATGCGTCCATCTGTGCGTGTCCATCCAAGAATATTCATAACTTTTATAACTTAAAGTTAATTACTATTTTCTATAATATTTGTTGGTCATTGGTATGTCCACACTTGGCGGTACACCACATGGGGGTATGCACCAAATGACAGTCCAGCTCTTGTTATCCCAAACCACTGGTCCAGTTTTAATGAAATTTCTCATGAATAGTGGTTATATATTAGCATCTGTGTTTTTTTTAAAATAGGGTTTCTGCTCATATTGAGGAGAGGGTGGGGCCAAAATGCTCCAATTTTTAAAAAAATATTCTCACAAACCAGCAGTAGCAGAGACTTGATATTTGGTGTACAGCTTCCTTTTGAGGTGTAGACTCAAGTTTGTTCAAGAAAGGTTTGATGGGCAATATTTGTCGTCGTTGCAGGAGGGGGGCAAGAATTTTTGCCCTACCCAAAATTCCTATTTTCCAAACCGACAGGCTGATTTGAACCAAATTGGATATGAATTATTAGTGGGTCATAAGTACCTGATTTATGTGGGGAAAAAAAATTCCAAATGCCCCGTGGGAACCCCACTTCCCAGGAGCTAAAAATAGAAATATTTTCAAACGCCCATATTTCCCAAACCACACCAAACAGAGAGCTGTTATTTGGTGTGAAGATTCCTTAGGAATGGAGTGATAAAAAAAAGATTGCCATCGGTTTTTGGGGGTGTTCTGTAGAGGGCATTGAAAAAATGCTGAGTCAGCATATTTGCAAAAATTATTAAAAATCTTTTCTCCAAAACCAATTATTTATTTATATTTTTTTATTGGTGTTTAAGGTCACATGCTTATGCACAATTGCTAATCGTAACCGTGTCAGTTTTACGGGTGGAGGAAGCCGGAGTACCCAGAGGGAACCACTGAGCAAGGATGAGCAACTGTCAGCTATTCAACATTCTAATTCTGTTCAAGCTCCGTTCAAGCAGGGTTACAGCAGTTGAAGACATGTGCACCATCGATGTGCAGTACGCCTTAGTACACAACAGCATCATCGTGCCCCCCCCCCCCCCCCCCCCCATGTAGGCAACTGGGATAAAGTGCCTTACCCAAGGACACAACACGGTGTCGTCCTGGACGGGCATTGAACTCGGGACCTCTGGTCCAAATACTCCAAAACGAATGGTCAGAATCTTTTGATATTTGGTTTACAGCATCCATATGGGGGTCAGATACAAGTGTGTTAAAATGAAGCCCATTGGTTCATATGTAGGCTCAATTATACTGGAGCCCATATTTTTAACTTAGAGCAATATGGGGAATATTCTTTAAAAATCTTTTTCCGAACCACCAGTCAGAATCTTTTAATGTCCAGATTTTTCAAACCAAGTCCCTAGGTTAATATTTGGGCTTCTTATGTGCAATAAGGGGGATAATTTTTTAAAATCTTCTTCAGATCTACAAGTCAAAATGCTTTCATATTTGGTATACATCTTTAGGGGATTCTGGGTTCAAATATTCAAGTGTGTTCAAATCGGGTCTGTAGATTAATATTTGGGCTCGCTATGGTAGCCCAAATTTTAACTTAGTGCAATATTCTTCAGGTCCACCACTCAGAATGCTTTCATATTTGGTATACAACATCTCTGGGGAGGTCACCTTCAATCAATTTTGTTCAAATCGAGTGTCTGGGTTAATATTTGGGCTCCCTATGGTAGCCGGAATTGGCAATGTAGTTGAAAAATTAGAATTTTGTATTCAATACCCTCCAGAGGAGTGTACCTACGATTAATCCACATAGATTGTATCAAGGGGCTTCACATTTTACATTATGATCAGCTGAAGAAAAGGCATGATGCTTGGACTATTTTTGTCACTCCTGAGGGACTCAAGGATTGGCAGTGTATCCTATAGAGATGGATTGCTTAATGTAGATTCATTCTTGGACTCTGTTTATATCGTGTTTTGTTCAAGGTGAGTACTTCAGGCCCCATGGGGCCTCTTGTTCTCTTCTCTGCTTTAAACACTTTTGAAGGATTTCAAGTGATTTTATGCAGCCAAACAAATTTTACCACATAAGTGGTTGGGGGTGGGGGTGTGCCTTTGGGTGTTTTTTTTTCCACTTCAAAATGAGTTTATTAACCCTTTACCTAACGAATCGACCGCATCCGCCCGCGTAATATGCAAATTGAGCAGTTAAAAAAATTAAATTTTTCAAAATATATTAACAAAACCATATCATGTGACCCCCTCATTGGAACGAGCTCATTGAGCTTGTTCCAATGAGGGGTACAGTGTTGTTGAAATTTTTTGAAAAATTAAAAAAAATGTTATTTAAAATAATAAATTTTGATATTGTCTGCGTTGGGTAAAGGGTTATAAACTGCATTACAATTTATGGTAATGGATGGTTCAGATGTACCATTTTTCGAACAATGAAGTAACACAAGCTATAATAAGATATAATTGTCACGGTGGGGGTGGGGGGGGGTGGGGAGGAAACCCTTCCTTCCAAATATTTGTGCCATAAAAAGTGCTATTTTTAGGGGCTTTAATATGACTACCAAATAGGTACCAGAATCAGTCTCAGTGCATTGATTGAATTAACAAAATTGTCTCTTGGAGTACCCACCGACCTTCCACCCAACCAGTTGATGTGAGAGGGACACCTCCTCCCATACCACCCCACCTCAAGCCTCTGGCCTTTGTGGAAATAAAATGTACCTGTCTCCTGGGACAGGTAGAAATTTGAGAACATTTCGATCCTTCGGTACCACAGTCCACAGGGGACATAACTCTGTTTGCACCCATACTATTTTTTAGCTCACCTGAGTGAAGCTCAAGGGGAGCTTTTATGATAATGATCACTTTTCTTCCGTTGTCTGTCCAGCATAAACTTTACATCATCGACTTCTCGTAAACTAATGAACTGAACCAAGTTTTAAATGCAGGTACCTCATCATATGTCAGTTCATACAAGTTTGTTCAAATAAAGTTACCACAACCATGCATCCCCCACAAGGGGCATAACTTTGTTAGACCCCCCCCCCCCCCCCCACAAAAAGGAAAAATTGAAGAAAAAAAAATTTCAGACCCACCAATCGGCATCCTTTGATATTTGGTATTCAGCATGCTTAGGAGGGCCAGACCGAAGTTTGTTCAAATCAAGACCCTGGGTGTATATTTGGGCTGCCTTTGTGCAATGTGACAAAATGTCCTTGAAAATCTTTTTCAGATCCACCAGTCATAATCTTTTGATATTTGTTGTACAGCATCCTTGCGGAGGTCAGATTCAAGTTTGTTAAAAAAGACCCAGGATTGATATCTGAGCCCAAATTTGAACTTTGGACAATAAGAGGAATATTCTTTAAAATGTTCTTCAGATTACCCTGTCAGTATCATCTGATATTTGGTATGTAGCAGCCTTATGGGACAGGCCTAAGTTTTTTCAAATAAAGTCCCCGGGTTCCTATTTGGGCCGTCCTGGAAATGAGATGGGTGCAAGTGCAATTGCTCCCGTCAGCACCCGTGTTTTCTATTTTACGAGAGCTAAAAAATTCACTTGTTAAAAAATATTGTGAAGCATTAAAAAATACTGTGCGGGCAATGTGTGTCATTTTGAGAAAGTAGCACTCTGTGGCCAGTGGCAAGTTACTGTCATAATTCAGCAATTCCTTATACTTTTGACCTTTGAACACTAGTGGTATCTGCCATGCCAGTTCAGTGGCATTGGCAGCAATTAGAAGAGCCCATATTCATTATTTGGGGTAGACCAATAAATATTTTCAACATGCAGCCTAGAGGCTACACATTGAAAATACTGATTGGTCTTCCTCACACATTTACTGAACAGCCATCCTATTTAATGAAGTTATGACATATCATGTTCCTGGCTTGGAAAGCGGCTGCTCGCAAGCCTGAAAATAAGCAATCTGTCATTTGCAAAATAAGGTCTCCATCTGTAGTGTAAATTTGCTGATGCTATCAAATACAGTTGACCAGTTTATCCTCTGGGTTCCTCTTTTTGTTTAGGTTTGAGAACCTCCAGAGGGTGAATTTTGTTATGCTACCCTGCTGGGCAGGGTAGCATACTAGTAACCAAATTCACCCTCTGGAGGCCTCATTTTGCAGATGATAGTCTGCTTATTTTCTGGCTTGACCGCTCGGGTTCAAAGGGTTTAAAAGGTTTCTGGGGTCTGGTGACCGCATTCCCTCGAAAATTCATATACGAACATTTTACGTGAGCAATTTACTTTCGTCTCTGATTTCGTGGGAGCTTAAAACTGCACCAGCACTATTCACAAAAATCGCCAATTAATTTTCAATATATTTTCATTTTTTGTCTCAAAAACATAGGTTATGACCCCTCGTTGGAACAAGTTCGTTGAGCTCGTTCCAACGAGGGGTCATAACCTATGTTTTTGAGACAAAAAATGAAAAAAATTAGTTATTCAAGAATATTTTTTGCACGTGTCGTCTGCTTTTCATGTTATGTAAAGGGTTAATCATTTCCAGCACTGATTTGGGCTTCTTACGCGAACCCAAATTTTACTTTAGTGCAATATGGGGAATACTCTTTCAGAATCTTCCTTAAATCCACCAGTCAGAATCTTTTCATATTTGGTTTTGAGCATCAATATTGGGGGTGCATCAGATTCAAGTTTATTCAAATCAAGTTTATTCAAATCAAGCTTCTTGTGCGAGTGCAACTTTTAACTTAGTGCAGTATGAGATTTGTTTAAAATTCTTATTCTGCACCACCAGTCAGAAACTTTTGATATTTGGTGTGGGGGTGGGGAGCTCAGACTGAAAGTCCCGGAGTTCATATTTGGTTTAAAATGGGGGTCTCATTACGAGAGTCCAAATTTTAACTCACTGCAGTGTAGGAATTATAAAGTTCTTATTCTGAACTAGCAGTCCAGGCCTGTCGATTTGAGATGAACGGCCATTTGGCTTGCGTGGAAGTTACCTAAAATGAAAAGCACACAAATGAAAAGTGTGTTGCGCTAAATTGTCATCAAGCCATGCAAAATTTTCACCAAGTTGAATGATCCAGTATGAATGAATGGTGGAATGATGTTATTTGCCGACAGAGCAGCAATACTTAAGGCATATGGAAACACCTATGCTGATGATTGGTTGATGCTCCAAATCCTTTTAAACTTGTTCTTCTTAGGATGTAGCATAGGTACAAAATCAGGAAATGTTAATAATTCTATTATTCATGTCTCTGCTACAAATAGTGATTATGGGTCCCATACTCTTCTGCAGCATGTTAGCCCATGCCAAGATTAGGCTAAAATTGCAACTAATTTGTATCTGAATTGCTGCAACACAGCCTCATTATTGTTCCAAAGGATTAATTTTTATTCATCAGTATATTGCCCATAGGAGCAAGAACTTGGCTATGATACAACAGTTCATATATCAGAATAATTGCAACACATATATATGTAGGTTATCTAATTGGTGACCTCAATCAAGTACAGGGGAATGAATGATGAGTTACAAAAGCTCAGACCAGGTGAATTATAAATGGGTTACACAAAATTTTGATAACAGCCAGCAGTCAGAATCTTTTGATATTTGGTTGAAAGTGTCCATAGGGGGTTCACATTGAAATTTGTTGGAATTAAAATCAAGTCCCTGTGTTTATTTGGATTTCCTTTAGTAGCCGAAACTTTAACTTTGTGCAATATAAGGAAAATTCTTTTAAATTGAATTTCAGTTCTTGCAAGGCATGGCATGGGATAATTGGGATTCTCAAAAGAAATCTCATGAATCCATAGGTACACTGAGATTTGATAGTACATTTCATCTTTGAAACAGAGATGTTTGTCAGTTTGTGATTTGGGTTCTTTAACTTCTTTATAAATTTTGCAAGTTCCCTAAACCTTATTTCTTAATGCACGCATTTTTCATTCATTATTTCTTGCTATAGGCATTTTTCATACATTCATCATGATTAGTGTGTTTTTCTTCTAAAGTATTATTCAGCACTCAGACATATTACTTTTTTCTTTTCAGAAATGGTCAACAAAAAGTACCCTGCTATAACAGCAATGATGATAAATATCTAGCTTGGGGAACTGCTGAAGCCAGTGAGACATAATAAGCACCCTACTTCTTGAAACTGTGAAATACTGGAAAATTAATAAAATGGTTTCCAATTTCCAGGCCTTGAAAATTCCTAGTGCAATGGTGGTTTTCTTCAGACTGAACTGGAAAGTCTTGAAAAATATTATTTTTGTTGCTCCGTGTGCATGCTGTGCCTTCTTTTGAGTGTCACTGTTTCCATTCTTTTTGGATGAGTCAGATGAACACAAGGTGAAAGTGTCACAAACTTTTCTTTTTAAATCATGGAACAAACAAACAACCTCTCCCACCAATCATCAAATTTACAATAGTTGGAAATTCAAAGCTCTGACTTTGAAAAAGTTGGAAATTTCATAAATTTCATAAGTTGCTAGTGGAAATTTTCCAAACATGATGTCTAAAATTTGGCTAAAATGTAGAGTTTTTGGACTGAAAAGTAGTGAATGTTCTCCAAATATTGATTTAAGAGTAAACATTCCTCCCCCCCCCCCCACCTCCAATTGATTACTAAGAACCTCCAGTTAGATAATTTAGTTAAGGGGTGTATAAAGGGGAGCCCCCCGCCATCACCCCCCCCCCCCCCCCATGCAATCGAAGTCCTCTTTAGGGCTGTCATGATTTTTTAAATTTAGGAATCGATTAATCGTCACAAATAATTGATTATTCATACCTAGATCAACCAGACCAACCCCCCCACCCCCCTCTCTTTGAAATCGTTAAAACATTCAGGTCAGTTGACCTACCTTAAGTAAATAACGAAGACGATCCTCTTTTAGGTACATTCAAAGCTTTGTTGTTCTGAACTTTTGAACCGTCAGTGTAATAATCCAGACCGGGTGTCAGTTGTGAACTGCGACCAGTCTTAATTATTACACTGACAGTTCAAAAGTTCAGAACATCAAAGCTTTGAATGTACCTAAAAGACAAATGCTTCTAATGGCTTCTTGAGGTTTAATATCAACGTTCTTGATCTTTTTACCTTAAAATTTAGAAACAATAGATTTTTCCTGATATTTTTTTTAAAAAAATTAAATGTCTAAAACGGGGTAAAATTTACCGATTCTTCGACAAAGAAAAATACTAATCAATTTCGGCGTGACCAATCGACAATCGATTAATCGTGCGTGACAGCCCTAGTCCTGTTTGCAGCATCCATGTCCAGAAGCTGATATTCTCCATTCAAACTAAACTGGATGGCAAAAGGCCATAAAATAATATTTTGCTGTGGTGTATGTTTTTAAGGATGTACCACACCAAAAAATTATTTTATGGGCTCACCAACAAAGTTTGGACAAATCAGTACTGAATATGGTGTACAGTTTGCCATTTTATGATTTGGTATTCTACCTGTTCAATAAAAATTCACATGCAACTGAAAAGTACTAGAAAATTTTTGTCATTCAGTCCTGGAAAAGTACTTGAAAGTTTTACGTTTAGTGCTGTATAAGTTTGGGAGTTTAATTTACTCTGGCAAATTGTGTGCAAACCAATACCATGGAATATTCAATAAAAATGTAGTCATCAATTAGTGTTTTACTTTGAGGTGTAGAGTTGTGCATCCTACAGGTGTCAGATGACATCATTTGTATATTAGGTAGTGGATTTAGTACCAGAGGCAATTTTTAAACTGGTTTGAAAATGTTTTGTTAAAAAAAAAGTAACCTTACCTAACCTGCAGTTGCCCTAAAAGTATCAGGCGTTTGCCTTAAAAACTGCCAAAATTTTTTAAGCGCCCATACTTATCCTGGATTTGCCCTGCAGATACCATTCCCTTACCTTGAAAATTGCCAAGTGCCATGGAAAAACTCATAATTCTTTATTACTTCTTCAAAAGTAGAGCATATGCTTAATCCTCAGAGGAATAACACTGTCCACTTAATTTCATTGCAAAAGATAACAGGTGCTTCAGGCAACCAACCTTTGGGGTAAGTCAGATTCTAGGTGCCTTGTTAGTTGTTTCTAGGTATTGCTTAGCTGCCGTTATAGGCAACCAAGACTTAAGTAGAAGCAACTGCAAAGCCACAGATGTTTACTATAAAAAGTTTAGGAAATAAAAGCATTATTTCATTTCTGTGTAATCCATGGGTATACCAATTTCATTAGGGGCTTGTCAATAAAGGGAGGGCATTTGGGGGTTTATTAGCCCCCAAGCCTGAAAAAAAAAACAAGAAGAATGTTACTAAGGTAACACATGCCCCCCCCCCCCCCCCCGTGTGACCTTCACCTTGCAAATGCGACGGAAACTATTATATGCAACACACCTTCTGACTGTCCTTAACATTTGTAAAAAGTTTAACAATTGTACTATGATTCGTTTCTGAGTTATGGCTGAGACACGAATATTGACCGATTTTTAGTGTGACCTTGAAATGTGGCCTTGACCTTGAAGGTACGAACCCAGCTATGGTGTGTGACACATCCTCCCATGGTCCTTTATAATTGTGTGAAGTTTGATGACTGTGGCCCTAACAGTTTTCGAGTTATTGGCTCGGACACACTGACACACACACGGACAGACACATGCACACTTCAATCACTATATGCCACCCGTCTTAAGTCGGGGGCATAAAAACAACAAATATTTGGAAACACACAGGTAGTAGTTGGAAAATGCTCACTTGAGGTGATGGAGGGGAAAATGATTTTATTTGGTAAAAGAGTGTGATGTTTAGTGGAGGGGGTTGAACAGTTCTTTTTTCAGAGGCAATCGGCACTCCCCTCCCTCACCTGAAAAACCAAGCAAGACCCTCAATCCATGCCCCTGAGTTCCTTGGATTTCCATTGTCAATGGCCATGGAAAACCATGGAAAGTCAGTCTTCTTGCATGGTATGTATTTCCAGGGTCACCTCTTTAAATTTTCCATGGAATCCATGGACCCAAACCATGGAATTTGTCCGAATACTCCGTGGTAAAAATCCATGGACAAGCATGGAATTTTATGTTCAGCTTTTTCCATGGAAGTAGTCAGAACTTCCATGGACAAGCATGGAATTTTATGTTCAGCATTTTCCATGGAAGTTGTCTGAAGTTCCATGGACAGAAACCATGGAATTTGTCCGAATACTCTGTGGAGAAAATCCATGGAAAAGCCTGGAATCTTATATTCAGTCTTTTCCATGGAACTGACTGGACTTCCATGGACAGAAACCATGGAATTTGTCCGAATACTCCGTGGTAAAAGTCCTTGGAAAACCATGGAATCTTATATTCAGTCTTTTCCATGGAATTGACTAGACTTCCATGGACAGAAACCATGGAATTTGTCCGAATACTCCGTGGTAAAAGTCCTTGGAAAACCATGGAATATAAGGCACAAACTTTTTCATGGAAACTATCTGAACTTTCCATGGTTTTCATTTTTCCTTGGTCAAAGAGGACCACGGAAAGTTGTCTGAATACTCCGTGGAATTAATTTCCAAGGAATTCCATGCAATTTTCCATGCAATCCACGGACATTTTAAATGCAGGGTTATTACAGTGGTAGAAACAATAATGAATAGATGATAGAAACAAGACTTTTTGGCATTTAATATCAGAGCTGTGTGACAAAGGGTGGAAATATATAGGTTTTATGTACGTTTCTTGTCTCAAAAATATAATTTATGACACCTCCTTGAGGCGTGATAAGTTATATTTTTCAGATCAGAAACAAGATATTTGGGGTGTCTTATAACAGAGCTGTGCGACGAAGGCTGGAAATATATAGGTTTTATGTACGTTTCTGGTCTCAAAAATATAATTTATGACACCTTGAGGCGTGATAAGTTATATTTTTCAGATCAGACACAAGATATTTGGGGCGTCTTATAACAGAGCTGTGCCACGAAGGCTGGAAATATATCAATGGTTTAGAGGTAAAACCCTGTATCTACCAAATTTGGCGAAAATTTGTTTTTCTTATGTTCTAACAAGCAGAGCGAGGTCTATTTTGTGCCGAAAACGGCATATTAGTATCCCTTAGCATTGTTAAGTTATTGACAGAAATTTAACCCCGTATCTCCATATCTACCTGAATATTAATAAGTAAAAGACCGCAAACAAAGATAATGGGTTTTACCATAACTTAGTAAATATGAAAGACTGGTCCAAATTTCTGGTAAAACCCTCTATCTGCTTTTAAACTGTTATGCCAATTCATTCTGAACATTAAATGTGTATTAATGTACAGCTAAATGACTGTATTAAACTTTACATTAATCTTCCAGAACGTTAGTGTGCCATATGGCCAACTGAAGTCATGACAAACACATGCTTATCAAATTAATGGGGTTTCCCAAACTAAAGACCAGATTGTCCCAGAAGAATGTGTCAGCTAAATTCAATAAAATGATGATAATGTCTGAATTTCCTCAACACAGGTTATCAATCTCAACCTCTGAAAACCAAATAACTGATAAAAGTGTCATTCTATGTTGTTTTATCATGATTTACTTATATCACAATACCAACAGTAATGTATGCTGTCTAACTAATTACCTGGGAAGGGAAGTTGGGGGTTTATTCATGGCACATTGAAAGTTTTTAGTTTCCTCAAATCTAGATTCCATCAGTTTGCTTGTGCAAAGAATCTTGGAGTAGACTGACTAATGCTATAATGGTTTGAACATAATAATTAAAATCAACAAAAGCCTTGACAGAGAAAACTTGGAAAAAGAAAATTGCAACCAAAAGGTGAGTACAGTCCCATTTATCAATTTAGCTGATACCGTTTTCTCCAATTATTCCTGAACTATTGTTTTAGAAACCATCTAAAAAAAAGTAAGTATTGTTTGTTCCAAGGTGTCGGGCCAGATGTTAAGTCAGTGTGCCCCACACCCCTGTGGGGATCTCTGTCAGAATTGTTTGCCTCTTTTCACAAGAATGTGTGTGCATCATTGGAGTGTTTTGTTCATTTTCCCCAATATTAAATTTTGTCGGAAATTTTCAAACATCCCCCACCCCCATAGGGAATAGTCTGGTTTAGGGCCTGCAAGATGTATATTATGGTTCTATCCCATTCACACCATCATTGCAAGGGCAGAAACCCTACGACAGGCTATTAATGTTATTCCAACTTCTTTTATTTTCATAGCTTTTAATCAATCTATTTTGAAACTGAAATCTTGGGTCTTCCCCAGTAGTTCTAATTTGGCGGTGGATGGAATCTTTGTGTGTATGAGTGGTGGTAGTGGGCCGGGGGTGAGGGGGTGAGGATGTATGTGTGTGTAAGGAAAGGAGGGTATTCGTGAGTGTTGAGGTAAGTAAAATTGTAATATAGTATGGTAATTATGCCTCAATGTGGCATTTCACTCCCTTACTCACAGCTACCTCCCAATTATAAGTATACCCAGATATACCCAATGACTCATAATTATACTTGGTTGCAGGAAATTAAATGTTCCCTTGTCACCTATTGTTTTAACATCACACACATTCAGATTATCAATGTTTGGGTTGATACTAAAATGTTTTATTTGCTCACTCCGACAGCTGGGGCTTAATTATGCGGTTATTGGGTGGAAATTGGGGTAATCTGGTATCTATGATACACTGCCTCGATAGAAATGCTAATATATTCATCTCTTCCTCTCTTTCAGGTAATGGACTTCCCAGAAGCTGATGACGCAGCTCTCATTGCGGCTTCAATCGAAGTTCAAGGACAAAATGTTAAATTTGACAGCCCGATTGAGGCAGAAGATGATATTGAATTCTGTGCAAAGTCAGTGCTTGATGAAATGATTTCATTGATAGTCCAAAGAAATCAAGAAAATTCATTAAGGTCAGGAGCAGACAAAGATAAAACGGAAAATATGCAGTGCTCCGTGAATTTCATAGATGCTGAACTTATGTTGGCAGCACAAGAGGACCCCGAGGCATCATCAGATGCAGATGTAGATACTGAACTCGGTGATGTGAGTATCAAGATAAATGAAGATGAAGGCTTCAATACTTCAGACGACGAACCCTTGATAAAACTTAAGCAGGCTTATGATTTGGAAACTTCCGACGATGAACCGTTAAGTAGTGTGAACAAACCCAGTGATGTTGATTATTATGATTCTTTGTCCGATCCAGTCTACGAACCGGAGTGTGATGTGCCAAATTCTACAGATTCTGAGTTCGTCGAAAGTCCCGATGAGTTACTTCAAGAGATTGTCATTATGAAGAAGAAACTGCATAAGAAAAAACATATTCGTCAGAGGAAAACACAAAAAGAGCAACCCCAGAAAATCACTGAGGGGGGTATAGCTGAACTACCGAGAAGGGCACACAGCTCACCAACAAGAGAACACACTAGATTACATGACCTCTTGGTAGCAAATGATTTAAAACATGTCCAAGTAGAGTCTGACGGAAATAGTTTTTTCGAAGCTGCAAGCCTACAACTGGAATCATATACTGGACGTGATATTCGGGACATGGTATGTAGGGAATTAGAGAATAACATCAGTCGTTACATTAGTTTGATTCAACATGAAACAAGTTCCGACCAAAATGACTGTTATTTAAATTTTGTGTCTAATTTGAACAGCATTAAGGAGTGTGGAAATTGGTGTCCAGAATTCGAAACTATCATACCTTTGGCATTAGCCGAGGTATTTACGAAACCTGTGGTAGGGGAGACCGGGGCAAGTTGCAACAGGGGTAAGATGCAACACAGGCATTTACTCACTTACAAATGAAGCTGATTGGCCACTAAAGTCATGTGATCATAAAGTTCCCATAGATGCAAGAAACAGATGTGTTAGCCGCCATTTTCCTTTCAACCCAACAGAAAAATAGATTAAGGACAATTTTTGACACTGTGAGTAATTTTTCAGTATTGTACATATTTTGTTACTGCTCAACTTAGAGAGAAAATCATTGATGTGATTTATATTTTATTGAAACATCATGGATTAGTGAACAAGTCTGTATAACAGAGAAAATATAAATATTCTTGGCTGAACTAAAAATGTGCCTGTTTTGGAAAGGCATTGGGCTGGGGTAGGTTGCAACAGTGTGAATGGGGTACATTGAAACAATGTTGCAACTTACCCCTTGCAATACATTTTGAGAGTGCAGTAAGTTTGTTACTATTGTGCATATTATTTTTAACTAGCCATAGTAACCTACAACCTTCAATATAAGTTGGATATAGAATGATACACATATATGAACTAAGTTATTTCCCCTATCACATGAAGCCGTGACGTGTTTTGCAGTAACTAAAGAATATCTGTAGTCAACATATACGTGCTCTCTCTCTCTCTCTCTCTCTCTCTCTCTCTCTCTCTCAATTGACCAATAGATCGATCGTATACCACGGTACAACATGTTAATGCTTTACTCTACATAGCTTATGCACGAAAGATACAAATTTCTGAAAGTTAAAACATTCTATTTACACCTTCATTGAAAGTCATACAAACATATATATCATTAGAACTAGCTCCTTGAGTTAATTTCAAATGATATATACACCTTTGTATGGTTTCATGAGCAAATTTGCCTAATTCTACCAATTTTTGAAGTGCAATTTGGTTATGTTTGATGTAGGGTTAACCACAGTTGTTCTCACAATTAATGCATATTGTGCTTTTATACTTGCAGATGCGCACTTACAAGAAAAAGACCGAGAGGGGTGTCACCTCTGAAGATGTTATAAAGAGGGCGGCAAGTGATGTACTTGACTGAGGTCATTCATGTCGATGTGTGGCTAAGGACTATGATATGCATTACAGCACATTGTCTCGTTACTGCAAGAAACTGAGGATGTCGAGAGGGAGTGAAGATGTTAATTTTAGTGTTGGATATTCAAAGCACAAAATGGTGTTTACTGAAAATGAAGAAGTTGACCTATCGAATTACATTAAAAATTGCTCAGATATTTTCTATGGTCTTTCGTCAAAAGAGGTTCGAAAACTGGCATTTGACTTCGCCTTAAGAAATGAAAAAGTTGTTCCCCAAACATGGAAAGACCATAAGATGGCAGGGGCCGATTGGTTTACAGGCTTTTTAAAAAGACACAGTAACACTTTGTCTATCAGACAACCCGAAGCTACCCCCATGTCTAGGGCTACAAGTTTCAATAGACATAATGTTGGAAATTTTTATGATAATCTGAGTAGTCTTTTAGATAGATATGCTTTCTCCCCTCAAGACATTTACAACTGCGATGAAACGGGCGTGACAACTGTACAAAATCCATCAAAAGTAGTTGCTGCCAAAAACATGAAACAAGTAGGCCCGCTGACATCTGGAGAACGCGGTACTCTTGTAACACTTTTATGTACTATAAATGCTGTAGGAAATAGCATCCCCCAATGTTTATTTTCCCGCGGGTGAACTTCAGAGATCATTTCATACGTGATGGTCCTGTTGGTTGTGTAGGGAGGGCTCACAGATCTGGTTGGATGACTGAAGAAAATTTTCATTTCTATTTGACTCACCTTGTAAACTTTTCACGTTGTTCAAAGGAGAAGCCTATACTTTTGATACTTGACAATCATGACAGCCACATATCGTTACGCAATGTAGATTTATGCAGAGAAAATGAGATTCATATGTTGTCATTTCCTCCGCATACATCTCGCAAATTACAGCCACTTGATGTTTGTGTGTATGGACCTTTTAAGAAACTCTACAATGCAGGTTGTGATTCGTGGATGAAAAATAATCCAGGAAAAGTCATGACAATTTATGACATTCCTGGAATTGTGCGCGACTGTCACCCACGTGCTATGGTCATTTCTAATATAATTGCAGCTTTCAAAAAGAGTGGAATTTATCCTTTTGATCGCAGTGTATTTACAGATACTGATTTCTTACCATCTCAGGTTACAGATAGGCCAATGGAAACCATTGACAGCAATACAGTAACAGCCTCACAACAACTGGATAATGTGCAAACACTTACAAAACCACCAGGCACTGAAGTTAACACAAGTTTGAACTCCAATCAGCATGCGAAAACTCTAGATGCCACTCATGTTACAACAGATGTTGGTTCATCAGAATATGCTGGTACTTCAAATCAGGATATGACACACTTAGCTGATACAACAGCACCAGGCACTGAAGTTAATGCAAGTTTGAACTCCAGTCAGCATGCGACAACTCTAGATGCAACTGAAGTTACAGCAGATGTTGGTTCATCAGAATATGCTGGTAATTCAAATCAGGATATGACACACATAGCTGATTTAAACCTTAATGAACCAGGTGATGGTAAACAACTAGCTATGGGTAGTCCTCAACCAGAGAAAGCTGCTACTGCATTGCCATATGTTTCTCCCGAACAGATAAGGCCTTACCCCAAGGCTAAACCAAGACTTAGCAAGAAGGGTGGCCGTAAAAAGGGACGTACACGAATACTCACTGACACACCCATACGAAACGAAATTCTTTCTGACGAACAAGAAAAGGCATCACGGAAATCACTAAAAGGCAAAAAAAACAGTAGCAAAACGCACACTATTCAACAAAATGTCCGTAGGCCTAAACCACCTTCCTGCTAAGAGATTGAAGAAAGATCATACAAGTTCAGATTCTGAATCTGACATGTGTATGTCTGAATCAGATATGCACATGTCAGATTCAGAATCTGATATGGCAGAGGAGTCTGATTACAGTGATGAAACAAGTCTGTCGCTGGATGATTTAACTGAAGGCGGCTACATACTAGTTGATTATACAATTTCAGATGAAATAAAAGAGAAGTATGTTGGGGTAATTCTTGACGTGGGTCGACAAAAGGAGAAGGGAAATATAAATGTGAAATTTATGGAAAAATGTCCGTCGTCACAGAAATTCCAAGGAAATCTCCACTTCATATTTCCAAAAGAGGAAGATATTGCCAAAATCTCCCTTGAAGATGTTGTTATGAAATTACCGGCACCAATGAGTGCTGGAGGAACAAAGCGTTGTTCGAATCGATTTTATTTCGAGTATGATTTGTCCAATTACAATATACATTGACATAACTGTTTCGAGTGGTTAAAAGCAGTTTTATCCTACTAAACATGTTTTACATTCCCTGCATTTTTAGCTCCCGTAGAGGAGGATCTTTAATTCTACAGTGGAACCTATGAGACCACAGTTTTTACAAGACAAAAGTGGTCTTCCAAGACAAGTGGTTTAACAGGACCATCTGTCTTGAAAGACCACTTTTGTCTGATAGAAAACGCATGTTGTCCACACAAAATATATTGTCCCCAAAAGACACCAATACAGTGGATTCGGGAGCTTATGAGAGATAGGCCTAAGCATGTGTGGAGACTGTTGTGAGACCATCTCGTGGCTTCTGTGAGCAGCCATGATTTGCTTCATTGAGAGAATCATGGTTGCTCACAGAAATCGCGAGATGATTTCACAACAACCTCAAAAAATAAATAACAAGCTTGAGAACAACTTTTAATCCATTAATTCAAGCTAAAATGAGGATCCCAACACTAATCAAGTCATATTATCATTCTAGTTTTAATTTTCAAGTTTTATTTCAGAATTAAACGTTCCAAGAGAAGATCTGAACAAATTTGAAAGCAAATTTTGCTGAAGTTTATTTCATTAAAAATTAATTGCAAAGTTATCTGGTCTTAACTCTTTTACAACCTGCAAGCATGTGCATAAACAACTAATGTGTACGCCTAGACTCTGTAGGCCTAGGGTTGTAACAATGCAGATCTCTACAATGTGATGCGGATCACGAATCTCTCCGCGCGAAGCGATGCAAATAAAACCAAATATGAGGGGTTGAAATGTGGGTATTGTAACATAATTTAATTTGCCATATTGTCGTGTGAGAACCAGAAAGTCCTATGTCTCCTATTAGACATAGGGCGTTCCTGTTCTCACTCGACGATACATCAGCCCTTGTGTTACAGTGTAGGGCCAAATAAACACGGAAAGAGTCACGATGTATCACTCCCTGTTGAGACATTGCAATGCATTTAACCCTTTACCTAACGTAACGGCCAAAACCGGCCAGCGCTATACATGAAAATCGCCATTCACTTTTTTTAATATTTTCATTTTTTGCTTCCAAAACATAGGTTGTGACCCCTCATTGGAACGAGCGCATCGCGCTCGTTCCAATGAGGGGTCACAACCTATGTTTTGGAAGCAAAATATGAAAATATTTAGTTATACGAGATTTTTTTTACGAGTGTCGTCTGCTACTAGCGTTAGGTAAAGGGTTGTTAAGCATGTTACATGTCAAATGCATCCTTACAGCCCTAAGCATCTGCATATACAATTACATATAATATATACATATAAATTGTTGCGAGCAGACAAATATCAGAAATTTCATCCGATTCATGCACATGTTTGGCCCAACTTCTGAGCTACTGACCTTTTGTATGTGTATGTACACAAGTTGTATTGAATATTAGCGTAAAATTAACCTTTTCAGACATTCCATACAATCTTATACAGCGATGCTATTTACCCCAGTATGTGATTCAACTTACCCCAGGAAGGGGTAAGTTGCAACATTTTTTTTCGCCGCTTTTTTATTCCCGTTTTCAGGGGGCCACAAGAACTGGTTTAAAACATCACAAGCCATATGATAAACAAAATTGGTGGCTAACTAAATACGTTAACTCCACACGTCTACCGAGTATGTGACATGAGATATGTGGTTTAAAAAAAAAGTGATGCAACTTGCCCCGGTCTCCCCTAATCTATACAAACAAAACAATCCAACCAGTCATGAATTTTGATCCTGACACAAAATCTACCGATTGTCACCCTATAAAATTGTGTCACATGAAGGATGGTGATTCGCAAAGCCAATATGGCGCATGTGTAAGAATTCCGAACCATGCTCCACCAAATGAGCCCTGTATTTCGAAACCATCGTCACATACTCACATAACAGATGTCAGCGACTTGAGTGATAATGGAAATAAAAGCAACTCATCAATTCCCATGGACACAACAGAAGAATGTATGACGCCCATATATGGGGGATCACCAGATAAGAGGAAAAGTGGTTCCATGAGTTGCCCTCGCAAACGAGCATCATTCCTTACTCCACCAAAGAAAATGCGCTTTCGAAAAATGTATGCCACTCCAGAAAATTGGAAGTGCAATATCAGGAAAAAATTAAAACTCAGTGGGAGAGAATATGTCAATTCCAAAGGACAAACTATATCCAAAAAGTCTGTAAAACCCATAAGCTGTGAGAAGTGTAGGTATAAATGTACGGAGAAGATAGTTCATGAGGATAGAGAAGCTATATTTAAGCAATTCTACAAACTGGACAGTTATGAGAAACAAAATCATTTGTATGTGCATGTGTCATAGAATAAACTACACGGACGTACATCGATTCAGATATGGTTCCGGTGGCCAAAAGGAGAAAGATTGCAAGGCGATATTCATTCACCTGTGAAGGCAATAGAATCACTGCTTGCAAAGCTTTCTTCACAAAGACATTAGATATTGGTGAGGCTTACATTGATCATGCCTTATCTTGCAAATCTTGTGGGATATTCACAGGCCGAGAGAACCGTGGGAGACATACACCTCCCAACAAAACCGACCAGGCTCAACTTGACATGATGCGCCAACATATCGAATCGTTTCCAGCTGTTGAAGCACATTACACACGTTCAACAACAAAACGAAAATATCTAGAGCAAGGACTAAATATAAATAAACTGTATGAGTTTTGCAAATCCAACAAAACTCGGCCCGTGTCAAAGGGAGTGTACAGAAAGTTCTTCAACGAGCATTTCAACTATTCGTTTCATATCCCCAAAAAAGACCAGTGCCTTTTATGTACAAGATACGTCAGAGAGAAAGCGTTTAAAACTAGTGTCTCAGCTGAATTAGAAACAGAGTATCAGTCTCACCAGGCACGAAAAGTGAAAGCCAGGAATCAAAAAACGGTTGACAAAAAACGCGCATCTTCAGATAACAACATCAAAGTAGTCTGTTTTGATCTCGAGGCCGTGTTACCAACGCCTTGTGGATTAGTTAGCCAACTCTATTATAAGAGGAAGTTGAGCTGTTACAACCTATCCATCTACTCAATGGGCGACCAACATGGCTATAACTATGTTTGGAATGAAACAGAAGGGAAACGTGGTTCATGTGAGATTGCAACCTGCCTTTATCTTTACCTCTCATCATTACCTATACACATCCAACATGTTATACTCTTCTCAGACAGTTGCACTGGCCAAAATCAAAACAAGTATGTCGCTGCATCCATGTTGTCATTCGTGAGATCCCACACCAGCTTGGAGACAATAGATCATAAATTTCTTGAAACTGGCCACACTCAAATGGAGTGTGATTCAATGCATGCTGCCATTGAATTTGCAAAGAAGAAAACATCTATTTATGTGCCTAGTCAATGAGATACAGTTATGAGGATGGCCAGGAGGAAGAACCCATATCAAGTAATACCCTTGAAGTTTGGGGACTTCATTGACTTCAAAAAAATTGCGCAATACTTGTTGAAGAATTCCAAATCAACCACTGATGGTACGAAGGTCAACTGGATGCAGATCAAATGGTTGCAGTACAGACGATCGGCCCCAGATTCAATTTTCGTCAAACATGATTATGACGATGAATCTTTCCAAGAAATGAGGTGTGTCGGGAAATCGCGGCGTCACCAGAGCACAACAAACCCGTTGCCCAAGCGTTACAAGAAACCAATAGCAATCTCAGTAGCAAAGAAGAAAGACCTTGTGGATTTGTGTTCATCTGGGGTGATTCCAGAAGAGTACCATCAGTTTTACCAGAAGATGAACTGTGAGATGCCTGTTAGCGACAACTTACCCCAACCGGATTGTGATGAAAGTGACTATGACACAGATGACGAATAATGAATACTGTTTGTTGTGAGATACACTGTTCATATGGGTGTGATTATACCCAATAATTGAATTAATTAGACTAGTTTAGTTTATGTGACTTGTTGACATGAACTGGGATGTTTATTTTAATTGATGTGACTGGACACACTTGCAGGAAATCTTCTCAATAATGTAAGTAAAATATTCTCTATTTTTTGAGTAATGTTGCTCGCAGACTTCAAATGGGTTGTCAACTATTTCTTTAACTCTTCAAACTGATAATTATTAAGTTGCAGCGTTTTGTAACCCTATCTGATACTACCTCCAACTAGTAAGCTATATACAATTTGTGTTGCATGTCATTCATAACCATGCCTTGCATATTCTGGAAATAACTTCTGTTGATTGGGCGAACCGGGTTAATAATTAAAAGAAACATTGAAGAAAACTATACTACATCGCCCCATATAGTAAGCTTGGCTTCAGATGTTTAAATTATCACCCCGTAAACCCAATCGACACAGTTATGTCTTGTGATTTAATCTTGTCATTTCAAAAAGTGGGCGAAATTGAATATTATCAGGGAAAAGTGGGTGAAGAGGTGCACATTAAATATATTCCATGAAAAGCATTGCTGATATTATTAGAACCTCCCCACCCCAGGAAGTAAAGCAGTGTTTGTTGAATATGGTAAACAAGTTTCGTTTTACTGGTAAAAAGGGACCTGGTCACCAATGCGTGGGGTGGAAGTCCCCTAAAAAGGCAAAATAGATGCCAACGATTGGTTAAACTTGTCTTTACACCTTTGTTGTGGTCACAATTTGCCATAGTGGCAGAAAAGTGGCATTCAACACTGATAATGAATTAATGAATTACTGAACTTAAACTGTCGTGAAATGTTATTGCTGGATAAGGGGTTATGTTCTCATTTTGAACTCGCGAGTGTAATAATATGTTACAACATAAACAGCTATCTATCGTTACTGTATTTTTCCTCAAATTATTTATACTGAGGGATTGAAAATGCCAAGAAGCAAAATGCAGTAAACCCACTTACGCAGTTTTAGCATTACTGTATAGTGGTGGAGTGTATAGTGGTGGAGATTGTCTTTGTGTTTTGGCAAAACCACGTATCTCGCTTTACGATATTTTTCCTCATTTTTTTCTGATTGAATCATTATTATTTGCAGGAGCATAACATTGTATATCCTGTTACCTTGTTTTAGAATAACTTTATATGTTATGTGTTGCATTTCTGTTATGCTAAAACTCTGTATTTAACCCGCAATTAATAAATTATAATTTATGAGAAGAGCATATTCACCTGATATATAGGGCATATAAAGATTATTAGACAATAGATATTTGAAGAAATCTACAACAACAGAATTCGACAAAGTTATAAAGTGTCTCTTACTAGCTAAACCGAAGTTTAAAAATGTGATTACTCAAAAAGTCAAAAAAAATCAGATACAGGGTTTTTGCTCTAAACAGTCGATATAGGTTTTATGTACGTTTTTTGTCTCAAAAATATAATTTATGACACCTCCTTGGTGCGTGATAAGTTATATTTTTCAGATCAGAAACAAGATATTTGGGGCGTCTTGTCTTCTTATGAATTAATAATATTTTCTATTTATTCAATTTCAGGACAGTTATACACCCCTGCATATATTGTAAGAGGGAAGTGCGCCCCAGACAAGAAGCACTTCAGTGTGACGATTGCAATCGTTGGCAACACCGAACGTGTGGAGCAGGCATCACTCAACAGACCTACAGGGATTCAATTAAAAATAAAGAAGATATTGACTGGTCCTGTGTAGAATGCAGTTCAACTCCTGCAGCGCCAACACATTCGACGCCGATTCATTCTACGTCACCGTTAACATCCGCTTTACCAAATATGCAAACATTTCATTTAGTATCATCGACGTATGACTCTTCATATGCAGAAACTCCAGAATCTTTACCTGTGCGTCTGCAGCTATCGCCTCAGAATCAAAGTGCTTCT
Organism: Pictodentalium vernedei; assembly: GCA_031216915.1. Classification (NCBI taxonomy): domain Eukaryota; kingdom Metazoa; phylum Mollusca; class Scaphopoda; order Dentaliida; family Dentaliidae; genus Pictodentalium; species Pictodentalium vernedei. The sequence continues at coordinate 167,076,357 of CM062297.1, forward strand.
TCATCTGTACATTTGTCATTGCAGTCACCAACAAGGACTTTTACGCACTTACCTCAAACTTATTTATGAAAGGACCACGTCCACATTCGTGCACTTCAAAGGACACTGCTCTCCCCACAGCTAATGTTAGGGCTTACATTAGGACTGAGGGCCACAATCGCCCATATGTATCAGGATGTACTCTTGTCTCTTGTTAAGGAAGCCCTGCAACAGCATCTTTGTTGTGATGTACCAACAACTTTAATTTACATTGTGTTCATGTGCTATTGTTCTGATTTATTTCAAAATATAAAATAATTAAAAATTAAATATTAAATCTTGTTATTTGTTGTCACAACCAGCTCAAATTAGCGTTAAAGATTCCAAGTCGGAATCTTCGACGAATCGTCCAAACAACCACGGAAATTACTGATGAATCGTCCACTGGACGATTCGTCGGCAATTTCCGTTCATGACGAATCGTCCAGATTCTACGACGAATGTGCAATCACGACAAATCGACCAGTATTCCAGTAAACTATCATGCCCGGTCAGAGCGGATAAATATGTGAATACCTCTGACCGAGATGACCAAATTAAATTTCACCCCTAACTTTCTTTGTTTCAGGCATATAATTAGTAGTAACAACCGCGGATGTGCCAGCCTGAGCACATCCAACTATATAAGTTAAGTATTCAAGCAACGCGTCCTTTTCCGCCATTTTGACGTGTCCAACGAAACTAATCAGTTCAAAAAAGTTTATTAGGCATTTTTCTGTGACCATTTCGGCTTCCTCGTACCTGACGGTTCGACCATTGCACGGTAAGTGTATTTTTTCTTCTGTAATACTTCACCATGTCTGTTATGCCTGATGTTGGACCCATTAAAATATTTGTTTTGGGTCATTCGTTTATCGCACGCCTGGGACAATTTTTGTGTCAGGATGTTCGATTTCCGTCCTGCTATAATTTCGCCCTTGCACTCCATCTGTCCTCCCACAACGGGCGGGAGGTGGTCTGCCGTTTTCACGGACGAGGTGGTTCCACTGTCAAAAAGTTTAAGGCTTCAGATCTGCATCTTATAGGCGATTTTCGTCCACATTTGGTGATTCTCCAGTTGGGCTCCAATGACTTGTCGGCCCTGCTGCGCAAATGGTTGGTAGTGATCTCGACGACTTGGCTTCCCAACTGTTGACGGAATTTGGTGTGCAGGCCGTTTTTGTGTGCCAGGCCTTTTACCGGTCTAAAGTTTCCACCTCTTCCAGACATGGCAAGCCCCTCCCCGAATATAACTTGCGGGTGTATAAATTTAATTTGTATTTGGACACTGTCCTTCCTGCCACTTCTTCTGCCATACAGTTTTGGAAACACAAACGTCTCCATGGGGGTGGCCTTGCAGTATTTATATGATGGAGTGGACTTTAACTATCGGGGCATGGTGCGGTACTGTCGCAGTATTCGGGGAGCTATTTTGTTCTTCTTAAATAATCTTTGCTAATGTCTACTCCACCCCCCCCCCCCCCCAGCTCCATTTCATTTTCCACCTACTTTCTCCACCTGGAGTTTACCTGCCCCCATTTTCCGACACTTCTTCGGGTTTGCTCTTCGAGCACAACATATGAAACAAGAGGCCCCACGGGGCCTGAAGCGCTCTTCTTGTATAGAACACAATTTAAACAGAGTCCAAGAATGAGTCTACATTAAGCAAGCCATCTCCATAGGCTACACTGTCAATCCTTGAGTCCCTCAGGAGTGACAAAAATAATCTGGGCATCATGCCTTTTCTTCAGTTGATCATAAGTAAAATGTAGAGCTCTCCTATGAAGCCCCTTGATAGAACCTATGTGGATTAATCTTAGTACCTCTAGAGGGTACTAAATACAAAATTTTTAATTCTTCAGCAAAATGGCCAATTCCGGCTCCCATAGAGAGCCCAAATATCAACTCAGGCTCTTGATTTGAACACAGTTAAATCTGACTTCCCTAGAGATGTTGTGTACCGAATGTGAAAGCATTCTGACTGTTGGATCTGAAGAAGAGAAATTGTAAAGAAATTTCTTCGAATAGCACTAAGTTCAAATTTGGGCTACCATAGCGAGCCCAAATATTAACCTATGGATCCGATTTGAACAAACTTGAATCTGACCCCCCTAGAGATGTTGTATACCAAATGTGAAAGCACTCTGACAAGTGAATCTGAAGAAGAAGATTTTTGAAGAAATTCCCTCATATTGTACTAAGTCAAATTTCATGTTCCCATATGGAGCCCAAAAATTAACCTAGGCACTCGAATTGAACAACCTGGAAGCTGACCCCCCTAGAGATGTTGTATACCAAATATAAAAAATGGCCAATTCCGGCTCCCATAGAGAGCCCAAATATCAACTCAGGCTCTTGATTTGAACACAGTTAAATCTGACTTCCCTAGAGATGTTGTGTACCGAATGTGAAAGCATTCCGACTGGTGGATCTGAAGAAGAAGATTTTTAAAGAAATTTCCTCATATTGCACTAAGTAAAAATTTGGGCTACCATAGTGAGCCCAAATATATACCTAGGGATCTGATTTGAACAAACTTGAATCTGACCCCCATAGAGATGTTGCATACCAAATATCAAAGCATTCTGACTGATGGATCTGAAGAAGATTTTTTTAAATTACCCTCCATATTGAACAAAGATAAAATTTGGGCTTCCATAGGAAGCCCAAATATTAACCTAGGGACTTGGTTTGAACAATCTAGAATCTGACCTTCATAACAATGATGTATACCAAATATTAAAAGATTCTGACTGGTGCTTCTGTAGAGAGCCCAAATATGAACCAATGAGCTTTATTTCAACAAACTTTTATCTGACCCCCCCCCCCAACCTCCTCCCCCCCCCTCCCTGACCCCCCCCCCCCCCCTATGAATGCTGTATACCAAATATCAAAAGATTCTGATGATGGGTTCTGGAGAAAAGATTTTTTAAAATTTTTGCAAATATGCTGACTCAGCATTTTTTCGATGCCCATTACAGAACACCCTAACATAACCGATGGCAATTTTTTTTTACCATTCAATTCTACTGGTCATAAGGATACTTCATACCAAATAAAAGCTCTCTGTTCAGTGGGGTTTGGGAAATATGGGCGTTTGAAAATATCTCTATTTTTAGCTCCCAGGGTCCCCATGGGGATGCAGGAATTTTTTTTTTTTTTTTGCATGGGTCAAGTACTTATGACCCAATACTACCACAAACCAAATTTGGTTCATACTGGACCATCAGTTCAGAAAAGAGAAATTTTGGGCGGGGCCAAAAATCTTACCCCTCCAATTACAAAGCCAAATATTACTTCACGAACTTCGTTTGAACAATTTGATTCTACACCTCATATGGAAGCTCCATAGCAAATATCAAGTCATTGTACACACTGGTTCTTGAGAAGAAGATTTTAAAAATATTTTGGAGCATTTTCCCCCACTCCCTCCCTATGGGGCTGGGCATGCTGAGTTGAACAAAAATGAAATGCCCCTTTGGGACCATCACTCACACAAACTTTCACTTGAATTGGCCCAGTGGCTTTGGAGGAGAAGACCAAAACATGGTGTTGACGGACGACGGACGGGAAGCGATGAGATTAGCTCGGCTTGACTTTGTCAAGATGAGCTAACAAAAACAAACCAGAATTTACACTTATACCTCAACCGAACGCACCAATCGTGCTCGACCCTGGACGTGTATGTCAGATATTATGGCCCATTTCATGGTCTTTGACTGTGATTTGTATTGTCCACATACTCCTTTGGGATGGCAATGGGCCTGTATTTTGAGATCCTCGTCCTCGCCAACCATGCAGTCATACTTTGTTGTTGTTTGGCACCTTATATGGTTAATGTTATGTTAACCCTTTATCCACAAACATATATATAAAAAAAACTTGGGGTGCCTTTGGTTTTGGGTGGTTATTTTTGGCAGTTGGCCTGTGTGATTGCCATGCCTTCCACCTGTGCACTGCATGTGTTGATGTGTTGTGTGGTCACCTTTTGTTTCTCGATGGCTGGTTTTCTTCCGGTGTGCCCTCCGGGGAGGGGGGGGGGGGGTAACCCTTTTTGCATGGACAAGTTCACCAGTCCTTGGCTGTCTTGGTTCTTTTTTCTTTTGCAGCCATGCCACGGAAGAGGAAGCGATGTCAACTCCAGGATGGTTTGTCAGACACCACGCCACAGACCACAACAAGAGCTCGGCAGCGGGCCACGGTGTCTCCTCCATCGAATACACTGCATCAGTCTCCCTGTGTTTCGCCTCCTGCATCATCACAGCCGCAGCCTGGCTCATCAGCATCTACCACTCTCCAGGAGGAGACTTTGCCGGCTCCAGCACACTCGACTCTGCCTTCGGCTACCACCACTTCCAGCAACACAGCAACCGGTTCCTCCACTTTTGCAGACTCCATTACTGTGGCGGTCCATATTCCGTCCAATTTAGTTTCCAGTGACGCCTCACAGCTTACTCGCAAAGTTGCCGCAGCAGTGCAAGACGTTGTCTCAGTTGACAGTATGGACGGTAACTTAGGTGCTAACATCCTCCCTGGTTTAGGTTCTCAGCCAGACACTCCTTCTGATCCCCCATTGGATCCTGGTGGGCGTTCTTCAATCGATGGGTCACCGCGTCGAGAGTATCAATCTCCTTCATTCATCTCGGCCTCTGTGCCATTGATGGCTAATATGAACCCTAAGCTGAAGGCCCAGATTTGGGCCGACGAGTTTGTCAACTTGGGGGCCCTCTTACCACAGCATGCAGCTCATCAGGACTCATATTCTTTGTCTATTATTGCTGATTCACAGGGCTCCCCTTTACTTGTTTGGTTGCCGAAAGCTCCGTGGGCTCTGACATCACTCAGTCAGTGGTTGAGTGCCTTCGAAGTTTTCCAGGCAGTCTATCTTGAACGTTTCCCCCACGCTGCAGGTGCTCTACTGAAATATCAGTCTAACATTAGGCACTTGTCTGCATTGGGTTTTGACTGGTCATTCTATGACCAGCAGTTTCGCTTACTTCTGCAACAACAACCTGCTCTCACTTGGGACAGTTTTCACTGGGAACTGTACATGCGTGCAGCTCCTGGTGGCTTCGCCCCCAACACCACCAAGCCTCCACAGTTTAGCGGGGTTCGGTCAGGCAATAGTTCTCTGAAGGGTAGGCGTTCCATTCCCCAGGGTTTTTGCTTCCGCTTTCATGAGGGCAAAACGTGTGAGGGGAACTGCAGTTATTCCAACACCTGTTTCAAATGTCAGCAGTCCCATAGCTTTACCCAGTGCTCCTTTCGTTTTATGGGGTGGCGCATCTCAGGGACCTCGGGGATACAACCGGGGATGGTTCTCTCGACCAGCTGCCACCACTTCCACCGCCCGCCACTCCAGTTCAGGTCCGGAAGCTAAATAGTTTATTGTCGGGATACGATCCCACACTTTCTCAAATACTGTTGGATGGTTTTACTTTTGGCTTCCACTTGGGTGCCCAGGGTTCCCCCCCCCCCCCCCCCCCCCCAGGGGCGGTCAGTCACCAATCTGAAATCAGCGCACGAGCTGCCAGACATTGTGTCTGCCAAACTGCGGAAAGAACTTGAGACCGGGCGTTTCTAGGGTCCATTCATCAACCCCCCATTTGACAACTTGGTCCTCTCTCTCGCCCATTGGGCTGGTTCCCAAAAAGGACCCTGGCACCTACCGCATGATTCAGCATCTCTCCCACCCCAACGGTACTTCGGTTAACAATTTCATTCCACCCGAGTTTTTGTCCGTCCAGTACAATACTCTTCAGGATGCCATCAACATTATTTGTTCACTGGGGCCGGGTTGTTTTCTAGCCAAAACTGATATCATGTCCGCATTCCACCTTCCCGTTCATCCTCAGGACCAACATTTGCTGGGTTTCCGATGGCAAGGTCACTACTATTACGATCGTTGTCTCCCAATGGGCTGCTCCTCTTCTTGCCGGTTATTTGAACTGTTCAGTTCCGCCCTGGGCATCTCACACTCATTTCGCGGTTCAGAATATTCTGCATGTGCTCGACGATTTTTTCTTTGCCGCTGAAACTCCTACCACATGTCTCCGCTATCTGCTTCGTTTTATTGGCCTGTGCTGCGAGTTGGGGGTTCCTATTGCTGATGAGAAAACTGTTACCCCCACACAGTGCTTAGTTTTCCTAGGTATTGAGCTGGATACTGTATCCATGTCTGTCCATTTGCCAGCTGACAAGCTATCACATTGCCGGGAGGTCATTTCCTCATTTCTTCACAGCAAAAAAATCTCCCTCGTGGAGCTTGCTCCGCGCGGGGAACAAGTTGTCCCCTTTTACGTGTGGGGGGGGGGGGGGGGGGAGTGGGGTGTCTGGCATTTAAAACTCTCTGTCTGAGGCTTATTGGGGGCTCATCTGGGGCATCGTGCAGAGAGCAACAACATTCCTTGCATGCTCTCCCAGCTGATACCCTGACCTCCCTTTTTACGGGTGTGTCCATCACCGCTTACCTACCATATCCTCCCTGCCGTGATATGGTATGTTGTTCACAGTATTTCATCCACAGACTTTGATATTCAAGGAGATAGTCACCGCATCACTATTCTATATGCCGCTGTCGTACCAGAGTCACTGTGCAACTCGATCGGTTATCGATGTGTTGATATTTCTACATGCTTGACTTTGAATACATACTTTATTGGGCGATCATGATTTACGCATGGTCTGCCGTTACACTAACACTTGTTTCCATAGGACAATTGGCCAGGCCACCATGCGCATCCGTGCCTGCCACAAACTGTTCAGGGTTCTTCACAACCTGCTTGCCATTTTCATTACCATTTGAACCATTACAGGACAATACCAATCATTTATCATCTATTTAATACATGTAGCAGCCTTGTTATTGTGCATGTTTGCCTTGTTTGTTACATATTTACACTTTTTCTTTTCGTTTATCTGTTTACCCCCCCCCCCCCCCCAAACCCCCCCCCCCCCTTAAAACCCCTGATGGCCTTAACACTCTCCCTGTATCATCTCGGGGCCGTCCAAGGCCAGTTGGGTCACCAGGTTGCTAGCGACGAGCGCCTGTCCGCTCATTGTTGAGATCCTGATGCTGCTCGGATTTGCCACCATCCTCGAGTTTCTCTTGTCCTGCAATTCCCATTTCCGGTTGTCCCTATCTTTGGCTGTTCCATTGGCCTTTCAATATTACACATCCTCCATGGTCACTTTCCCCCGGCAGCGTCGGGTTGGCGGGTTGATACCTTTCCTGTCGCAATATCAAGGCGAGGCGACAGATGTAGGCATCAACTTTGGCGTAGTTTCCGCCTACCTTTGCTCTCCATAATCAGAATTCTCATCAACATTCATTCGCATTTCAGGTTTATTAAAAGGGGATAACTCCATTAATAAGTTCAAAGGTTGTATCGGGCACACTGCCACATTTCGATATTTATATAATTATTAAGTGTAATAAAAGCAGTGTGCCAATATGGCAATTTGTCTTCGGTTGTCTTTCGAGCAAACAAGCTCGCTGCTGTGGGTCATCCACTTACTATTTTGTGGTCATAAATAGGAGGTCAAATACCAGGGGAATTTGACCTCATTTATGGGAACAAAATATTGTACATATTTCACTTACAGTAAACTCGGCATCAGTATAAAGTCAGCTGTTCAAAATCTGGGTCACTTCCTAAACTACGCAGTTCTGCGCAATTCTCAAATGGAACAGCTCATATCAATTACACTGCAGTAAACTATCATGCCCGGTCAGTTCGGATAAATATGTGAATACCTCTGACCGAGATGACCAGATTAAATTTCACTCCTAACTTTCTTTGTTTCAGGCATATAATTAGTAACAATCGTGGATGTGCCAGCCTGAGCACATCCAACTATATAAGTGTTCAAGTGTAACAGGGTGGGGTGAACGACTCCCCAGGGGCTATAACCCTGGCCGAAATCTCCCTGTTGTTCTTCAGATTCGTGAGGATCTGGGTCAACTAGCAAACCATGGATAAAATATAACTCAACTCTAGAGGTAGAATAGCCATTAAGTTATGTGTTGTGGTCTGGATGAATACACAATAAAATAGGAAAACAGTTTATACGTGGTTTATTATGAAGCCAAAAATAGTATGATATGAAATGAACATGAATATGAATGACGGATCAAAAACCACGGGTCCACTCCACTTTTACCAAAAAGAGGGTTAAATTACACACAAAATATGTTCAGTAAATCTGGATGCTCGCCCAGAACTCGGACCTGGAGAGAATCACTGTCAGAAACGTTGATTCTCACCAGGGCCGAGTTGAACGGGTCCAAAAATTACGGGACCCCTCACGGTTAACCTTTTTACAGGTTACAAAATGTCCCCATGACTAAGCTAGTGTATAGGTTTGTGTTTGGACAGCTAGTCAAAGCTTTACTCAAACACAAAGTGGACGACGAATTATGAGCGAGACCGCTCTTATATAGGATAATTTCGCAGGGAAAGATTTCAAATACTGCAATCTGATTGATCCCTCGCTTTCACCTCGACGAATGAAACAACATAACAATGCACCACGGCGTGAACCAATAAGGTACATCGATTCATTTCAAACATGGAAATGACTTGAAGCCAACAAAAATAGAATTAAACCTCCGTTATGTGCAGACGAATTATAACAGAGTAATTTAGAACTTCTCTTGTATATTATATTTCAACTGCTGTTACCAAATCCGTTACACTTCCCCCTCCTTAAAAAGAAAATGTGTAACATTTTCAGAACCATACAGCAGTTGTTAAATAGATTTATGGCAAATCTTTAATATTTTATAATTTTCATTTAAAATATGGCGTTCCACATAAAACATTCTCTATAATCACGAGACCCGGCTCACCATGCCAATAACCCTGAAAACATTATATGCAAAATTTAAATTCATAATATGAATGAGATGAACAAGGTGTTACAAAATTACACATGATTCCTCTGCCGACTATTATATAGTTTAAGTTATTGTCTCTTTTTAGAAATTCTGTAAAGTCTTGATCTTGTCTCTCTGCTTCTTCGGAAGTAGTCCTCTAATGTTCACTGTTGGAATGTTTCCAATTCCTTTACACTACTCGACAACAATATAATCATCTTGTTCTTCGCAGCATGCTAAACCATACGCCGTTCTGTTCTGGAGAAATGAAGTTCTTTTACATTACCACCCTCATCTCGGATCTGCTGCAACATGTTCATCAGATTCTGCTCTCTCCGCTAGCAACGAAAGGCATAGCAAAATTGCGTCAACAGAACCAAGAATTCTTTTCTGACACACTGCATGCTACATCGCCCTACTCCGCTGCCAGCTTCTTGTGGTGGTGTACACCCCGTTAATGTTAAACAGATATTCTATTTCTACTTGGAGGAGCAAACAAATTAAAATGTACAGCAGTAACAGCAATACTAATTGCTTCCCCTGCTTTATGATTTACTGAAATTCCAAAATACGAAATACTGGATATACTGGTTAATTTCCCAATAAGATAGATGAAATATCCAGAATACAATTAATGTAGATGAAATTCTGGATAAAATTATTTCTCTGGATGTTACAATTCCGCCAATAATTCTAAAACTATTCAAAATTTAATTGTAACGTTCTAAAGGTCAACAAGGCCACGTGGTTTCCACTAATCAAACACATGTGATAGCTCCCCGGCTCTTCCACTATCAACCATATATTAATATCAATGGGACATATCAATATTCGAGCAGAATAAGCGGCTGTATTCAGCCTTTTGATACATATAGACTGCTCACAATTGTGCCCCATTTTAAATTCAATGGTCAGTTTGGAAATTATATTTTAGGCTATCCATGGACGGAGAACACAATTCTCAACAACCAACTATTTTACACTACCATTCAAAAAAAAAGTTTTTACATTTTAGTAAACGAACGAGAGATTGGCCATTACCCATAAAACAACAAGCCTCAGGATTGCAATATTTCCTCCACTATAAATTACTTGCCCTATATAAGACACTCCAAATGTACACCTCTAAGGTTAGTTCAATTTGACATATCAGTAACAGCTTCAGTTTTCGCCAGAGGTAAATGATGTATCGCAATGACATCTACAAATATTATCTACGTAATATTAAAATAGCACCCAGACTACTGAAGACAAACCACCTATTATTAAAAGAACCCAAGACGCCGGAAGCATAACTTAAAAGAGAAATATACAAATATTTACAAACTCCTACACGTCGCGATTACTGTTTAATAGAAAAGGTTTCACATACGTCAATGCCTATTGTCAGTAGAAGATCGGCATACCAACACACTGTGTACTACCTACTTTAAATAAGCAGACTACGAGGTCTTATTTCGCTTCCTAGGAAAAACATCCTTTCTGGTCACTACCGAGGGTTACCTACAGTAACACAAAATACATCCAAACTAATGAGCAATGCAATCATCTAGCATTTTAGCTTTCACTATCGACTTACTAAAAGATTCTTCCTTGAATCAAGTTTACGTAATAGCTAATAACTTAACGAATCTCTAACTTGGGACTGTTTATTAGATTTAAAGTTGACCTTAAACATTTTCAGAAGTTGAAAGAAAAATTGTGGGCTTAAATCCCGCATGAACCCAATGTTACTTTGTACTAAAGGGCATATAACTCGACTACCCTTCCTATTTACCCACAGTTGAGTTGCCTCAAACGCCCCATAGACTGATTAACCAAATGGGTTATCTTCATAAAGAACCTGGAAAGTGTAGGAATTTCAGAAAAATTATAAATCAGCTACAAACATTTTTTACTACTAACACCGCTCATTGCTTTTACGAATAAGCTTCTTGAGCTACATTGGCGCTTCAAATGTCAAATAATATGGCTGAACATTTAATCTTCAATACCTTTACCAGTCTCAAAACAAATCCATCTACAACAACATGGTAAAAAGCCTTTATCAGGTATTTTTCAAATTCGTATCATAAGTGTTTGGACTGAGTTGACTGATCACCTCAGACCCTCTCAAATTCTCTGGCTCAAATTACTCCGATCGTCGACCAGAATACAAAATATGTATTGTGTGTGTGTGTGGGGGGGGGGGGGGGGGGGGGGGGAGGGGTGTGTGATATTTCGGCCCCTGTTTATCCCAGTATAGTGACATCTTGGGAGTTTGGTGCAGAGTAAAATAAGACAACAGAATGAACAGTCTATAAACTTAGACTTCATCTCACTCATAGAATGACTTTGTCTATCAAACTTTAATTACACCAAGCTTATGAGCTTCCACTTCACCAGCAGTGGTATACATGGGCCCATTGTGCCACTTAAAACCACTAAGTTGGATTCCAAAAGTTTACAATTGCATCCATCTGGGGAGAAGCCCTTGCAATTGTAATAATACAACAAAAGCTACTGAAATTATGCATACCAATAATCAAGCTCTAATTTCCCCATGAATTAAAATCATTTTGATTGTTCAAAGAACACAGACAATGTAAGTAGCTGTAATAACCAGATCCTGGTAGCCTCGCCAATTTGTAACAGGGTGGGGTGAACGACTCCCCAGGGGCTATAACCCTGGCCGAAATCTCCCTGTTGTTCTTCAGATTCGTGAGGATCTGGGCCAACTAGCAAACCATGGATAAAATATAACTCAACTCTAGAGGTAGAATAGCCATTAAGTTATGTGTTGTGGTCTGGATGAATACACAATGAAATAAGAAAACAGTTTATACGTGGTTTATTATGAAGCCAAAAATAGTATGATATGAAATGAACATGAATATGAATGACGGATCAAAAACCACGGGTCCACTCCACTTTTACCAAAAAGAGGGTTAAATTACACACAAAATATGTTCAGTAAATCTGGATGCTCGCCCAGAACTCGGACCTGGAGAGAATCACTGTCAGAAACGTTGATTCTCACCAGGGCCGAGTTGAACGGGTCCAAAAATTACGGGACCCCTCACGGTTAACCTTTTTACAGGTTACAAAATGTCCCCATGACTAAGCTAGTGTATAGGTTTGTGTTTGGACAGCTAGTCAAAGCTTTACTCAAACACAAAGTGGACGACGAATTATGAGCGAGACCGCTCTTATATAGGATAATTTCGCGGGGAAAGATTTCAAATACTGCAATCTGATTGATCCCTCGCTTTCACCTCGACGAATGAAACAACATAACAATGCACCACGGCGTGAACCAATAAGGTACATCGATTCATTTCAAACATGGAAATGACTTGAAGCCAACAAAAATAGAATTAAACCTCCGTTATGTGCAGACGAATTATAACAGAGTAATTTAGAACTTCTCTTGTATATTATATTTCAACTGCTGTTACCAAATCCGTTACACTAGCAACGTGTCCTTTTCCGCCATTTTGACGTGTCCAACGAAACTAATCAGTTCAAAGAAGTTTATTAGGCATTTTTCTGTCCCACCTTCCTCCCCAACTTCCTACCCTCGGCGTAGTTTCCGCCTACCTTTGCTCTCCATAATCAGAATTCTCATCAACATTCATTCGCATTTCAGGTTTATTAAGGGGGGATAACTCTATTAATTAGTTCATAGGTTGTATCGCGCACACTGCCACATTTCAATATTTATGTAATTATTAAGTGTAATAAAAGCAGTGTGCCAATATGGCAATTTGTAAATTTAACCTGTTAATTGCATGTTGATTAAGGTCACCTTTCAAGCAGCAGAGTTGTAAGAAATATTTGGATAAATAAACATGTCTCGAGTGAATTTTGAAAACTGCGATATCGCATATCTGTTGCAAGGGTGTGATTGTTATGCGATATTGGAAGGGATGCTCATTTTCCACCAAAATCCCTAAATCTGGTGGCTTTTTTGCTATACTTTTGCAAAAGGTGTGGAAAATTCCTGACATTTTAGCTGAATCATGTGTTTTTAGACTGAACATAAGATAACTGTGGTAAGCAGTTTTGGGTGGACAAAACAGTAGACCTGCGGCAACCGCGTTGTGTCCTTGGGCAAGACACTTCACCCCGCTTGCCTACATGGGGGCACGATGGCGCTGTGTACTAAGGCGTACGTCGATGGTGCACATGTCTTCAACCAATCTAACCCTGCCTGTGCCGCGGTGCAGAGTTCAGAGTTACGATGTTGGGGAGCTGACAGCTGCTCGTCGTTGCTCGGTGGTTCTCTTCGGGTACTCCGGCTTCCTCCGCCCGTAAAACTGTCACCGACATGATATGACCCTGGCTCTTAATGTGTCGTTAAACTCAAATAAAAAAAAAAAAAAAAAAAAATACCCCTGGCGCTAAAACACCCCTAGCGTTTCCTTTTGCGGAGGCACTGCGCCTTCAACAGGAAATTCAGGAAGTTGATGTTAGGTTGTTTGGTGTTAAGGGGTTAACGATGGATAAGATTACTGGCTCCCACCAGCGCCAGATTTGGGCCTTCTGCCCCCAAGTAGTGATCTTGGTTCTGGGGGTAACAACCTATCCTCTTCATCTCCTGAGTCAGTTTCCAGAGAAATCCAGGATTTTTGTGTACTATTTGGAACGATGTGTTTTTGTGAAGGAAATTTTCGTGTGCGAAGTCCTCCACCGATTTTCCATTCAACTTCCCTTACCTGGTCGAGTTTTTTCTACAGCTCCCACTGAAGTGGACCGTTTCAATTGTAAGGTAGACCAATTGAATGCTCACCTTTCCCAGGAATTAAGGGGCTATGTGGCGTCGGTGCATTTTTGATGCCAGAGACACTTGGCTCTATCTGTCCATTCCAAAGTCTATGATGGCGTCCATTTGAATCCCTGTGATATGAAGGCCTTCTGAAAAAACATCCGAGACGCTATTACTTCAGGTCTGAAGGCTATTAAAGCGCGTGCTTCTGAGTGATTCTCACGTTGTGTTGCACCCATAATTCCACTGTACCTTTTCCATGTTAATCAATACATAACATAACTGTAAAACAAACAAAGATACAACAAAACGCTCCTTTGTCCTTTGGTTTCCAGTTCGCATTTTCATTGTGGGTTTCCGGTTCCTTCTTTTGGGTAAATCAAGCTGCGCTGTCTGTGTGTCCTGTTCCGTGTCGCTGTTTTTCATGTCTGTTGCCGTCCACATCCCGACTTCTTTGTTGCTATGCCCAATGGTAAGTGTTTAAATTATTATAACCCAGTGGGGGCATTTGTGCTGGTGCACAGCACGACTCATTCGTTATCATGTCCAATTAATTGTAAGCTTTGTAAATTTATGCCCCAGTTGAGGTATTTGTCTGTTTCGTATTATTTGCATTACCGCTGGTCCTAGTTTTTTCACCTGAGACACCACTTCCTTAATTCCATTCGGTGGCAGTTTACGAAGCCATATTTCTCTTTGGACCACACCGCTGGGCCGTTTTCGTAGCTACTTTGGATGGAGTTGCTTTCATATCCTGTTTCCTCGCATTCCGTTTGTGTCCTGTATTTTTGCGCTGTCAATGGACACTGTGATTTTCAGCATTGTCCTGTCACACTCGCGTCGCATTTTTGTGGGGCGGCGATTGGGCACCCTACTGAGTTTCATTAAGGGGTCATCCAACAACGTCGGTGGTTTCGGGTTAATTGTCTGTCCACACCTGGTTTTCTCATCGTCACATGCGCGTGCAGCCCCCCCCCCCCCCCTCCCCTGTGGTGTAAGGGGAGGGGGGGGGGGGCAGGGTGAAGGGAACTTGTTGCACGATTGGCTCCCATTGATTTTCCTTCTTTGTTATGGTCGTCATTTGGCCATTTCCATAAGTCTGTGCTTTTAATCGCCAGAACCTACGTTCAAATCCATGAATTTACACCCCCACTCCCCCTCCCCCCCCCCCCCCCCCCCCCCATTTTGTCTTTAAATTTGGTGAACATATTCTCATGAAATTCCCCATTTCGGCCAATCAGTAAATATCACTATCAGACTGACACACGTTTGCGCCCAGACGTTGGGTGCATTACCCACCATTTTTGCATGGATATTTTTTGCAGGTTCTTCGGTGATTCGTGCCACCGACATTTTTATTAAGCACCATGTGCTTCTCGGCTCGTTTCTACACTGTTTCACTACCTGCGAAACGTTTTATTTCTGGGCATCCCAATACCCCTCCGTGTCTGTTTATGTTATCTCTCAGTGGGTGCCCAATACATTTTGTTACTGCTTTGTTTTTCACCGGTTGGAAGTTCCATTCTAACTCCATGTCAGTTTCTATTTTTCAGAATGCCTAAAGCAAAGCAGAAGACCCGCGGTGTCGGAAAATCAGCCACCAATACCAGTCAGCATGGTCGGGGCCGCCAATCAGATGTTTTGGACGATGGTCTGTCACATTTGTATGCCATACCTGAAGAGTCAGTGCCAGGACAATCTTTCACACGAGAGACTACTCATGATCTTACACCACTACCAATTTCTACCCGGACACGTCGTGTTCGCTGCACTAGCGGCTCTTCTGCTCCACCTATACACGGACAATCTCAATCTCAGTTATCCTCTGGGCCAAATTGTGACATTGACTCTGTTTCAGACAATTTTGATCCGATCCACAACATCAACGAGATACTACGGTCTTCAAACCCCATTCGCAATACTGACTCTGCACCAGATGTTGTTCATCCAAGACTTACTTTACGTGATGTTGCGCCACCTTCAAATGGACCAGTACTTCCACCAACAAACTCAGGTAGTGTGCGCTTTACTCCATCTACCAGTGACTTTTGTTTCAATGTTTCTCGGGATGTGCATTCCAGTAGCCACCCAAGCGGAGGGACAGGGCTCTAACGTGTTCAACAGACAATTGCAAATAATACCAGAGACCAAATGCTTGCCACTCCAGCTGGCATGGGACCTCAACCATCCACCTCCAGACAGTTGCTAGCTGACAGTTCTTTAGACAGTGCAATGCCCCTAAACCCTGTTTCACAGGTTTTGACTAACTCTCTATTTTCCAGTGGTCCCCCTATTCCATCTGAATCGTTGCATCAGACGTTAATTCAACAGCAGCAGACCACTTTGGATTAATTATGCAAGGAGGAAGCTGCAGCGCAACCGAACACAGGTAGTCAGGGTATGCCTAATTTCTTGTCACATACTATCCCCCCTGCACATCACGATATGGTTCAGCCATTGCCTTCAGTTATGGGCTTAGGCCCAACTAGCCCCCTTAACTCAGGCTCCACCCTCCACTCCATTCAATCAGGCTGCCAATGTGCTATCATATGGCGTTGGTAGTCCTGGGCAGTTTATATCTGCGTCAGTTCCTTTGGATGGCTTGGTGAGTCCAGCAATGAGACAAAAAATTTTGGACGAGGAGTTTGTCAAATTTTCCTCTTTGATCTGTAGTAGTCCTGAGGCTACCCAGTACACGGTGACGCTTGGTTCAGGGGGCCAGGAGCTTTCGGCCCTTCAATGCATCCCAAAAACACCAAAGCAAGTTCATACTATTGATCAATGGCTCTCCGCCTTCCAAGTATACACAACTGTTTATTTTCAAAAATTTCCATGGCGAGCAGCCCAGTCAATTAAATACCAGTCACTCATTTGGTCCTTGGCAGATGACAAGGGTAATTGGTCCCTTTACGACCGCCAATTTCGTTCTCTCAGGCAATTTAACACCAGTCTTTCCTGGGATTACATACACATGGAGTTGTGGATTAAGGCTATCACTAGCACCTCCCAACAGCCCAAGCCTTTTCGTACCCAGTCTCAGTCAGTTAGGCAACCACCTTACCAGAGGCGTAGTAATCGCCAGACGCAGGTTCCCTTAGGCTTCTGTATCCGTTTTCATGAAGGCAATGGCTGCTCCCTGCCCTGTAGGTTTGAACACAAATGTTTTCAACTTGACCAGGAACACTCCTTCAATCATTGCCCTAATCGTCAGGACTGGTTTCGCTCTCCCTTTCGGGGTAGATTTGGCCGACGCCCCGGGGCCAAAGGAGGGTACAGAGGGGCATCCACCACCCTAAAGACCGTAGATGAAGCCCTTGTTACGCCTGTTTGTGTCACAGCTCTTCAACTGCTTTTGCACGGTTGCCCGTTCGATACCAGTGATTTAGTCAAAGGATTCTCTGAGGGGTTTCGTCTGGGCTGTGACGCAATGATTCCGTCTCTCTCAGCCGAGAACCTCAGATCCGCTGCTGATTTTCCAGGCGTACTCGAACCCAAACTGTCAAAAGAACTTAGGGTGGGCCGCATCTCTGGGCCTTATACCAACCCCCTTTGGATAACTTTCACATCTACCCCCTTGGGGGTCGTCCCCAAGAAGATGCCAGGAGAATACCGACTAATTCAACACCTTTCTTATCCACAAGGGGCATCTGTCAATGATGGTATATTAGCCGAATACGCCACAGTTCAGTATGCCACCGTTCAGGATGCCATCTCCATTATCAAAAAGTTGGGTCCTGGTTGCCTTTTAGCCAAGACCGACATTAAGTCAGCCTTCCGTCTCATTCCTGTCCACCCGCTCGACCACCATCTGTCAGGTTTCAAACGGCATGACCATTACTATTACATCAAGTGTTTGCCCATGGGCTGTTCTATGTCTTGTAAAATCTTTGAGTCCTTCACTACTGCCCTAGAATGGATTGCAATGCACCGGTGCCATATATCCAATGTTGTCCATGTTTTAGATGATTTTCTCCTCCTTTCACACACAGAACAGGGGTGTGCTCTAGGTCTCCGACTGTTTCTACAGCTCTGTGATACTCTCGGCGTGCCTATTGCCCATGACAAGACGGCCGGGCCTTCCCGGGTTCTGGAATTTTTAGGCATCGAATTAGATACCATTCTCATGGAGGCCAGGTTACCCCTCAACAAACTTCACAAGTGTCAACAGGAAATTCATTCTCTACTATCAGGAAACAAGACGACACTTCGTGTATTGCAATCCATTATTGGGCCATTATTGGGACCCTTAACTTTGCTTGCTCAGTGGTTCTCCCCCGTCGTGTGTTCCTGCGTTGTCTGATCAATCTTACGACTGGAATTCAGCGTCCACATCACCACATTTGGCTCACTAAGGAGGTGAAGGAGGACTTGCATATGTGGCTCGATTTTCTAGAGACCTTTAATGGTAAAATCTTTTTTCTAGATGAGCTATTGATGGCATGCGACTCGCTTCACCTCTTTACCGATACCTCCAGTACGTTAGGTTTCTCGGCAATCTTTGGTAGGTCCTGGCTCTATGCAGCATGGTCTGCACAAGCGAGAAATTTGAATATTGCAGTCCTGGAGCTATACCCCATCATCTTGGCCCTGGAAATTTGGGGCCTTAAGCTGGCGAATAAGAAAATAATTCTTTACTCCGACAATGAGGCTGTAGTGACAGTGATCAACAAGCAAACATCCAAGGATGTTCGCTTGTTGACCCTGTTACGACGATTTGTTTTACTCACTCTTCGCCATAACATTTTGACCAAATCAGTTCACATACCCGGCAAATCCAACATTCTAACAGATCAACTTTCTCGCTTGCAGGTCCAAGATTTCCGCAGGTCGGCTCCGTGGGCAGATGCAGATCCAACAGAGATTCCAGCAGCGTTGAGCATCGAGAACTTCCTTCAACTGTAGATTTTATAATGTCACATGCCTTATCCACAACACTCAGGCCAGTTATAATCGCTCTTGGTTTAAATTTACCACCTTCTGTGAACTTAATCGCTTACCACCAACCCTACCTGTGTCTGTCCATACTTTAGCCCTCTTTTTCATCTGGGCTATATTATCTCCTCGGTGAGGGCAATCTTATCGGGGATCAGTTTCTTCCACAAAATCAATGGCTTCCCAGATCCCACTAAGGGGTATTTTTTCCATAGCTTACTCAGCGGTTATAACAAACTGCGCCCGTCTCTCGATGTTCGTCTGCCGGTAACACAACCTCTGTTGGGTCACCTTCTCTTTGCCCTTCACCACTGAACGTCTAATTCTTATCAAAGTTGCTTATTCCGAGCATTGTTTGCTACGGCATTCTATGCTTTCGCACACATAGGGGAGCTTTGTGTAACCTCTCAGCAGCAGCATGTTTTTCAGTATCGTGATATCCTAGTAGGTCCCGATGACATTCTGTTTACCTTTCATAGTTTTAAGCACAGCACTCCTGGGTCATTTCATACTATTCGCGTGAGCCGGCAATCTCCACCCTCCGTTTGCCCGGTTCTTCTAATACTTAATTACATATGTTCCCGGGGATTCTCCCAAGGCCCCCTGTTTTTGACCTCAGAAGCCAAACCAGTACCACGGATTGTTTTTGATAATGTTTTCCAATCTGCTTTAAAGTTTTGTGGCATGGACTGTGCCCGTTACTAAAGTCATAGTTTTAGAATTGGGGCTGCAACGTGGGCTGCACTGAGAGGTTTCACAGACACCCAGATTCGTGTGATGGGTCGCTGGAAATCAGACGCGTTCCATAAGTATATTCGAGCACCATCTTTACACTAAGCATTTAATTGTTGGCATATCCCTGTCTTTCATTGACGCAGCATAATGTTACACCCTGGCTACCTGAGATAGGGTATCATGGAGGCTCCACTATTGGCTGGTTGCCTCCTTATTGTCCTTTCATTTTTTACACATAGGATATGTACATTATTTTATTTTCAGCATTTTCATATATTCAGGTTTCTCCTTTCTGGTGATGCCATTTTTTCAGGGTTTATTCATCTTGTCTTCCTAATATTACTGTACTTAATGTGGAATTATGCATTGGTGTTTTTATTGCAAGATTTGTTTTTGCTGTTACTTTTAGATTTGTCTTAACACTTCATGGAACATGAATAGAAGATGTCTGTTTTTTACATAATTTAAACAATTTATTTTTATTTCACAACATATCATGTTGCACATCTTGAAACAAGCTCACTCATAGATGGTGTCACATTAACGGGGTATATACTTGCAAGAAAATGGAAAATATAACCTTTTTTGTTGAATTTTTCATAATAGGATTTTCCGTTTGTTGGTCAATTGGTTAAAGCATACAGGGAGTTTTTCATGAATACAGTCTATTTCTTCTAATTTAACTTATAAATGATATATTTTCTTTGTCGGTGTGATGTACTTTCCTCATTTGGGGTACACGTCGGCTGGATGGCCATAAAATGTGATGGTGAAGAAGTGGTGTTTGGGTCGGAGAGAGGCATCTGCATTTTTAGAGACGCCCAATTAAGGAACTCATTTTCTGATGCTGTTCATGGTAAGATATTTTGTGAATTTTATGTTTAGGCCTAAAAAAATAAAAAATCTGTTTCTCAGGCCCTCCCACATGGTCCTTTTGGCTGCCGCATGCTCTCTTTTTATAACCAATTTAAACTTAAAAAAAATTAAAATTAAATGGTTTATGTCTGATAAGTTAAAAAAATTGATGAATTTGTCCCTTGAGTGCAAGAAGGCTTTGCAATGCTTTAGCATTGCAAAGCCTTCTTGCTCTCAAGGGATGAATGCACCACCACTCATGCTATTCTGTAGATTATGAGGCCTAAAACTTGAACCAAGAACATGAACTTTTGATGGCAAAGAAGTAATTACTGAAATAAAAAATAAAATAAAAAACCGCTCGCCCGCATGCAATTTCACAAATAATGGCCTGAGAAACATAAGATTTACTTTGTGTGGCCTTATCCAATGAACAATACTGTACTAGTGCTGTTTTAAAGGTTTACATGCCACACAGGCACATTGGTTACAGGATTGGACTTGAAGTTAAAAGGTCAAATTCAAACCTGAACCAAATCACCTGTGTAACTGTATTGTATCCCTGACTTAGGGCATGGCAGTGATACACTTACGATCCTGCGAATCCCAAATATTTGGTAGAATCGAATCTTGGAGCGGAGCCTCTTTAAACTCTTTTTCTCTCATCCGGTTACCTGTACAGGAAACCCAATGAAAGCAGAGTTAAAGAGGAGACACTTGGCCTGATTTTGAGAACTCTGCCACGATTTGAAATTTCCAAATCAGCACATCTCGAATTAAAACAAACCAAATGATCAAGACATTTTCAAATCAAATCAAATTTTGAAGCTTTGCAGGACCCAAAGAAAAACCATCAGGGTGGCCATCCTACAACTTTTCAAAACACAGATGGAAAAATCCCCTACCAGCGAGGATAAATTTGCACCCGTAGCTGGTGAAGTTTATTATTCACAGTAGCAGAGACATCACTAAAACAGCAAATACCAGGAAGAATTCCCCAAGAGTCTTCAAGAACCTCCATGTCAGTTTCCTGAAGCATAAAACAGACTGCACAGTCTGTCTTACAGAAGCCCTTTTCAGGGCCACTCAAACACTTGAAAGAGAACTTGAACACAACACATAAACTTGTCATATGCTGTAAAATTATTTTTTAAACTGTATTGGCCTTACCTTTTACCAAATGTGGATAGCAGACGACCCTTGCCAAAAAAAATTACCGAATAACTAAATAAATGTCAGTTTTTATCTCAAAAACCTAGCTTATGACCCTTATTGCAATGAGCTCGTTCCAAAGAAGGGTTATAAGCTATATTTTTGAGACAGAAATTGACAACATAATGAAATTTGAATGGTGATATTTGTGTATAGCGCTGACTGTTTTGCCATTACGATGGTTGAAGAGTTATTTATTTATTTATTGGTAAGGTCACATTTATACACAATGGCTAATCGTGACCGCAACATGGGAGATAAAGTGAAGTTTACTCAATCATTTATACCTGTGTTGGTCATTTTAGAAGACCTCCACCCCAAGCATTGGTGACAGTCCTATTTTACCAGTAAAACAGAACTTGTTTACCATAGTGAACAAGAACTGCTACACTTCCGCCAATGGAAATTATTCATTTAACTGGAGTATTCAGTTAACCAGGTTTTGGTCTCATTTCTGTATTCTGAGTTGAATGAGGTTTTTATTCTATTATTTGTTGTTTTTATTAGATTGAATGAGGCCAAATAGGTCCACCCAAATTGCAAATTTGTTGCAAAGCATAACCAGCACAAGCAAAGTTTCAGCCAATGGACCTCCGCCCTCTGGGTTAAACCCGGAGGTCCATTGGCTGAAACATTGCTTGTGTTTTTGTTGATATGTACAACATTTGAAAGTTATAGCTTGGGTGATAAATCCACTCCACAGGTGATCTGGTTACAATCCACTATCCACGAACTGTATATATATTTAGGAAACTAAAACTAAATTTCCTCACTAAATGCATGTGAGTAGACTGATCAATATCTTGTTATCAAGGGGTTTTCTGATGTATTTTTGTTTTCTTTATAAAAAGAATTCAGTGAAAAATAAAATTAAAACATTCTACCACATCAGTTATTTCATCTTGTTCACTTCCTTATTTAGGTCCTGACAGAATCCAACCTGAAACCATCAGCAGAGAAGAGAGGAATACAAGAACCAGGAAGAAAGTGCAGAAGCTATTCCGACAACTTTGGGGTAAATATGAATTATTGTAGTATTTTGAGGAAAATATTTTGTTTGCAGATGGATGAAACACCAAATTTGTTGTTTTTTTTCAGAATGTTTAACCCAGCTGCAGTTTTCCACAACAATCAAAGGATATGGAGCAGGAAACTTCTCTCTATGTATTCCAATACCAAGTTTCATAAAATCTATTTATACCAGTTAATGTTTTCACAAACTGTGTGGATGGAAGAAGAACTGGTCAGGTGGATGGACAGATGGGACCCCCTTTCTATACCAAAATCAAGTCATTGCACCATTTGCTTTGTGAAACTAGAGGGGGCTGCCAAAGGTGGCTAATTCCCCCCAAAATACTGCCTTGATACTGTAATGCCTAAAGTTGAACTAAGTTTGTGACCTTGACCCTGAGAATAGACATTCCAACCAGATCATATGTGGGTCATGATGGTACATGACACATTGCCTGATGATGATACACCCACATGCCAAATATCATGAGCCAAGGTGAAAAGGTAAAAAAGTTCTGACCTGGATAAGCTTACTTGCAAAAAAATCAGTAATTCGACCTTGAGGTCAAGGTCATATGTGGATCATGATGGTACGCGACACATCATCTCATGGTGATAACCAACATGCCAAATATAACAAGCCTAGGTCAAAAGATAAAAAAGTCGGACACAAATTCTGTTTGCCACATAGGCCCTAGTCACGTCTGTAAACATAAAATGCATGTCCATAATATTAAAAACTAGTGATTTTTGGAGAAAATAATTTGGGGTGATAGAAAACCCTAACCCTACCCTTTACTGACCCTAACCTCACTTTGCCCCATCTCTAAACCCCACCCTAGAATACTGAAAATTTAATGACAGGTTACTTATGTGGCTAGCTAACATAAAATGTAAGTCCATTATATTAAAACAATTGTTTTTTGGAAAAGTTTTGGGGGTGGTAGCAAACTCTAAGCCTACCCTATACTGACCCCAACTCCAACTCTAACCTCACCCTAAAATAATGAATTTTTTTTATGTCGCTAGCCACTTAAACAAAATTTTTCGCCCAAATGGGACTTATGTGTCTTGCTAGCCATATGTATATCAGTTTGTGAGTGCAGACAGATGGACGATAGCATGACTATTTGAGAATTGTAAGATAAATCTACAATCACCAATATGTTTATGTACAAATTGTTGTATCAGCGTCTCGCTCATGGTATAAAGCTATATCTTTTGATTTGTCTCTGATATGGCCTCAGAAACAAGAGCTCATCTCTGAAACAACTTTTTGTACATAAACATAACATAATGGTGGTAATATATCATTATTTGAAGTTATCAGAATATTGTCATGAAACGATATTGTTTTCATTTTGTTAGTGAGTCTGAATGTTTATTATTACTGACGAAAATACTTGAGGCAAAGGGTGAAAAGGAAATCGGTGCAGTGTACCATAGAATGTCTGAACACCCCTTTTAGCTGTCACATGATCTTCTCATACATCCCACTGAACTTCGTACACCCCCAGGCCTGAAAATAAGCAGTCTGACATTTGCAAAATGAGGTCCCCAGAGGGCGAATTTGATGATGCTATCCCATACAGTGGGCCAATTTAACCTCTGGGTACCTCTTTCTGTTTAGTTTTGAGACCCTGATTCAGATTGAGGTTCACAGAAGGTAAATTTAGTGATGCTACCCTGCTGTGCAGGGTAGCATCACTAAATTCACCTTCTGGGGACCTTATTTTCTGGCTTGTACACCCCACCAGAGTTAAATGTACCATACTGGATGCATTGGTTACTGGCCAATCAGGAAGCTTGTATAATTTTAAAAGGGTAATAAAACCTACTGTCATCACTTGATGCCCATCAACTGTCCATCCATCCATCGCCCATTATTATGCTGCATATAAGTATTCTTCTTGTCGATGACTTATGATTTGATAAACTTCTCACCATGGTGTATTCCAAATGCAAAGTATAAATAAAGTAAAACAATTTTGTTGAGGATGTTCTAAAAAATTGTCACTCGGTATTTCTTTCAAGAACATATACTAAAATTTTATATTTATTTATTTTGGATTTTCATAAAAATGATGCTGCAAATTTTCTTAACAGAGGGCAATACATGGACAAAACCACTGATATAAAAATGAAAGTGTCAATGACACTGTAGCTCAACTTGTCAAGACAAAGACATGCACATGTATAGTATGTGACACAGCAATGACAAACATCTAGGTAATGACCTGATAACAAAGGTACATATAAAGTATTGTAACGGTCTGTACATAAATACTGACTGTTGCCTGTAACAAATGTATAGGTAAAGTATTGTAAAGGTGGGTGACAGTCAGATGCTAAACTAGAAAAGAAAACTTTGAGTCCCAGCGTGGGTCTGACTGAACCCCAAAATATTTGTTCTCATAGCACAGTGATAACAAAGGCACCCCAAAACACACTCGTTCCTGTCCCAAGGTGAAAACAAAGGTACCCAAGAAGTTTTGTGAAGATCAGTTCATAAATACGAGCTGTATAGAACTTGTGACAAGAAACTGATTGGACCTAATTTTGGTACAAAATGGCCACTGGCAGCCATCTTGAATTTTGGACCGTACCCAGAAACACTCATTCTCGTCCCAAGGTGATAACAAAGGTACCCAAGAAGTTTTGTGAAGATCGGTTCATAAATACAGCCTCTACCCTGAGCCGTATTGACATGTGTGCTCACATTGTGTAAGTAGCACTGAATAAATCAAAGTTCATCTAATTTGCTTAATTTCTGCACGAAAAAAAACCCCTTACAATATGTGATGTATTCCATGTTACTAAACATTTATACAAAAATTTATTCAAATCAGAACTTTCATACAGAAGTTCTGTACAAAAGACTGATTGCACTAATTTTGGTACAAAATGGCTGCTGGTGGCCATCTTGAATTTTGGACCACACCCAAAAACACTCGCTCTCATCCCACGGTGATAACAAAGGTACCCAAGAAGTTTCGTAAAGATTGGTTCATAAACATGGCCTCTAGTCTGAGCTGTATAGAAGTTGTGTACAAAAAACTGATTAGACCTAATTTCGGTACAAAATGGCCACCGGCAGCCATCTTGAATTTTAGACCGCACCCAGAAACACTCGTTCTCGTCCCAAGGTGATAACAAAGGTACCCAAGACATTTCGTGAAGATCAGTTCATAAATACAGACTCTAGTCTGAGCCGTATTGACATGTGTACTTACTGTGCGTAAGTCGCACTGAAAAAATCAAAGTTCATCTAATTTGCATAATTTCTGCACGAGAATAAAACCCGTATTATATGTGATGTATCCCATGGTACTAAACATTCACACAAAAAATTATTCAAATCAGCGCTTTCATATGGAAGTTCTGTGCAAAAATCTGATTGCACCTAATTTTGTACAAAATGGCTGCTGTCGGCCATCTTGAATTTCGGACCGGACCCCAAGACACTCGTTCTCGTCCCACGGTGATACCAAAGGTACCCAAGAAGTTTCGTAAAGATCGGTTCATAAATACGGCCTCTAGCCCGAGCCGTATTGGCATTTGCACTTACAGTGCTGAAAGTAACACCAAAAACATCAAAATTAGTCTAATTTGCACAATTTACGCACGAGAAAAAAACCCGTATTATATGTGATGTATCCCATGGTACTAAACATTCAAACAAAAAATTATTCAAATCAGTGCTTTCATATGGAAGTTCTGTACAAAAAACAGATTTCTGCATCATCGGTACAAAATGGCAGCTGCCAGCCACCTTGAATTTCGGACCACACCCAGAAACACTCGTTCTCGTCCCACGGTCATAACAAAGGTACCCATGAAGTTTCGTAAAGATCGGTTCATAAATACGGCCTCTAGCCCGAGCCATAGCAGCTTGGCACTTACAGCTCTGAAAGTAACAAACACTAAATAAATCAAAGTCAGTCTAATTTGCATAATTTACGCACGAGAAAAAAACCCGTATTATATGTGATGTATCCCATGGTACTAAACATTTATACAAAACTTTATTCAAATCAGAACTTTCATACAGAAGTTCTGTACAAAAAACTGATTTTTGCATCATCGGTACAAAATGGCTGCTGGCAGCCATCTTGAATTTCGGACCACACCTAAAAAGACTTGTTCCCGTCCCAGGGTCATAACAAAGGTACACAAGAAGTTTCGTAAAGATCGGTTCATAAATACGACCTCTAGCCCGAGCCATAGCCAATTGTTGACGTACGGACAGACGGACGGACAGACAGACGGACGACGGGCCATGACAATAGCTCCAATTTGACTTATTCAAAGTTGAGCTAAAAATGTATATATATTTCTAGAAACTGCAAGCAAAAAATGAGAAATGTTGCCATACAAAGACATCAAAAATGGTGTGATCACCATTCAGGTTTCCGGCTTCCCAGAAGGCTTAAATTTCAAGAATCCTTCATGCTATGGCCAGAAGAGCTTGGTTAGGATATTGAAGCAAGAGAGTGTCTTGTCTCCTGAAATTCTAAGGTATGGAAAGGAACTAATGACATATATTTTATACAAGCACAATTTAATTAAAACATGTATTCAAAATTTACTTCCAGCCACTCGTGAAAACTAATTTTCCTTTGCAGCCACTCATGAGATAATTCTGATACTCACTCAATAAACAGCTGCGCCATGAGCGCATGATACGCCCATTATTAATTACATGAGAGAAACACACAATATGAGTATGCATGTGTACTTGTCAGGTTACATATACTTGCCACCAAAAAATCATGAAAATTGCTCAATGTCCAACATGTGGAAAATTGCCTATATTTTGATGAATAAAGTCCCATAACTCTGGAATGACAAATCGGACAGTGACACAAATTGAAAGGGAGATTCCTTCTATCAACATATACTTGCAACCAAAAAATCATGAAAATTGCACTATGCATTTTCAAGTTATTGTTCAACATGTGAAAAATAAAGTCCCATAACTCTGGAATGACTACTCGAACAGCGACACTAAACGAAAGGGAGCTTCCCTCCATCAACATAAACCACCTACCAAAAAATCGTGAAAATCTCTCGTAGCGTTCTCGAGTTATCGTACGACGTGTAAAAAATCAACAATTTTCTAAGTAATAAAGTCCCATAACTCTGGAATAACTAATCCAACGGCGACACTAAATGAAAGGGAGCTTTCCTCCATCGATATACACCACCTACCCAAAAATCATGAAAATCTCTCGAAGCGTTCTTGAGTTATCGTACGACATGTGACCGGACAGACAGACGGACAGTGGTATACGACCGTTTTTTCAAAATGCGCGTATAAAAACAGTAGGTATCCTCTATGTATTCATAGAGCCGCATCTCTGGGCCTTATACCAACCTCCCCCCCCCCCCCCCCCCCACTTTGGATAACTTTCACATCTCCCCCCTTGGGGTCATCCCCAACAAAATGCCAGGAGAATACTGACCAATTCAACACCTTTCTTATCCACAAGGGGCATCTGTCAATGATTGTATATTAGCCGAACACGCCACGGTTCAGTATGAACTTTGTACACCCCCAGGCCTGAAAATAAGCAGTCTGACATTCGCAAAATGAGGTCCCCAGAGGGTGAATTTGATGATGCTATCCCATACAGTGGGCCAATTTAACCTCTGGGTACCTTTTTCTGTTTAGTTTTGAGACCCTGATTCAGATTGAGGTTTTACAAAAGGTAAATTTAGTGATGCTACCCTGCTGTGGAGTGTGGATGGTAGCATCACTAAATTCACCTTCTGGGGACCTTATTTTCTGGCTTGTACACCCCACCAGAATTAAATGTACCATACTGGATGCATTGGTTACTGGCCAATCAGGAAGCTTGTATAATTTTAAAAGGGTATCAGTATTCTTCTTGTCGATGACTTATGATTTGATAAACTTCTCACCATGATGTATTCCAAATGCAAAGTATAAAGTAAAACAATTTTGTTGAGGATGTTCTAAAAAATTGTCACGTGGTATTTCTTTCAAGAACATATACTAAAATTTTATATTTATATATTTTGGATTTTCATAAAAATGAGGCTGCAAATTTTCTTAACAGAGGGCTATACATGTATAACCAGTTACAAAAATTCAGTGTGTCCAGTTGGAGAAAATAATATCATTTATTTTCTGTTGCTTGGCACACTCTTTTCCTTGTAGCTGTATAATGTTAAGATGTTCCTAATGTTCAGCCCACCTGCTTCCCCCCCCCCCCCCCCCAGGCTATTTGTATGGTAAATATCTCTTACAACAATTTATAAAACAAATTAGGTGATTGGAAATCTACCCTGCTAGGATTAGGTGTTTCATTTCCTGTACAATTGTGTAACGAGTCACCCTATCTTCAACTGAAATCTTTCAAGTAAAAGACAACAGCTTTTCTTTATCTAAGGTCTGTCATTTAAATTGACCATAACAAATTCACAAGATGGCTGTTTTCCTGTCCAGGGTAACTGGGTAGAACTGTCAGTCTAGGCCAGTCAAAGAGAGCTGGGTGGGATTATAGGTGGAGCATACATTGCCTGTCACCTGCAGATAGATGATGAAACCTTTTTGATACAAAAAAGACATTGGCAAGCTCTGCAGTGAAGAAAGTGTAGGGCAGTCAATGAGTCAACAAATAAGTTATCAAGTCAGACAGTTTTCAAGTTGCTTGTTGTTAAGTTAGAGTATTGAATATGTTGCTAGTCAATCAGTTAGCAGACAGCCATTTTTAGCAGCACCAGTTATTAGTTATACCATGTTATACCAAAGTAGACATAGGCTAATCCAAGAATGTACTTTACCATGTTTATGTTAATGCAGCCGATTATGATGTAAATATTTGATGGACCATTAATAAAAGTTCATAAACTGAGCAAAGATGTAATTTACTACCTCTCGCAGCCAAGACCGTTGAGCAGCAGCCATGCTTTAGTGACCTGCAACCCCAGCAAGGTCATACTTGGTGGAGAATCCATTAGATCCTGATGAACTGTCGAGTCACCAGATCCAGTTGTGATGCCATTCAGTGTGGAAATCAGGATTTAAGGAGAGAAATTGCAGTTCTCAGAAGTGTGAACAATTCAATGATGGCGGGAGCCTCTGTTAATTTTAATACTTTCTCTGGATCAGAGCATGAGGACGCAGGACTTTGGCTACGCCAATTTCAATGATGTCAAGAAATGGGCCAAGATGGCCTCCTCTATCACCCAACCCCCCAGTGCAGATATCCTACGTGAGCTGAGAAGTGACATCAACAAACTGACAACAGCCATGAACAATATGTCAACAGTTTCATCCATGAATCCAATGACACAACCACGAGAGAGACCTCCAGCACCAACTAACTCTTCTCATCATTCAAGGAACCCCAGTAGACGAGTGTATAATAAGCCGTGTCCAAGGTGTGGTGAGTACGATCACTTTAATACTCAATGTAGGTTTCGAAATGAAAGATGTGATCGGTGTTTGCGTGTTGGTCATATTGCCGAATGTTGTCGCAATTCTCGCACCATGTCCCAATAGGGGTACGTGCCTATCCCTCATTTTGGTAGAACAAAATCCAGCAAAGTAGGGGATAGGCCTAGACCTCCAAATGCCAAGAAATCCAAAAAATGCAGGACACAAACCAGTCTTAAATCACTTTGAGCCAAATATTAAAAAAAACAACATGACAAAAAATCTCGAGAACCAACTTTTATTGAAGGACAAGACGTTTGGCTTTACTGTAAGAAAACTACCCCAGGGTTGTCATCAAAACTGTGCCAACGCTGGGTTGGTCCTTATTACATTGTAAAAGCATTTCCAAATTTTGTTTATAAATTGAGACATTCACAAACACATCAACTTGTGAAGTCCCTTGTCCATGCTGATAGACTAAAGTTGTACAAAGATCCAGCTACTCGTCCCACAAATCCACCACCCAGGTTGGAGGGGGTACCAGCTGACTGTAGTCCTGAGGAAATTAATGGGGAGTTGATCTCAGATTTACCTTCAGGATCTCTTTCTCAAAATCTTGACCGAGAATTAATTTCCAGCCCGCCAGCCGATCAACAGTTTGCTTCTCAACCAGATGTACCTGCAACAGATTCTGAGTCAGAATCTGATGGGGCAGCTACAGGAAACTGGCGAGAAATACTTAAGCTATTCAAAGCATCCAGGCATAATGGCAAAAGGTGTTATTGTGTTCAGTGGAAAGATGGTATGCCAAATTCTTGGGCATATGAGGACAATATACCACCTATTCTAATTAAAGAATTGAACATGAACAAAACACTGAAAGGTTCAAAACGTAAACGTAAAGTTCCAAACTAAATTTTTTTAAAAATAATACTCCTGTTGTCATAGTCACCGAACAGACTATAAGTTATGGTAAATCCTTACTTGAACTCAATAGGACTCTTGAATCCATCTGTAAGTCATGCTTCCTGTCGGATTTTCCTCATCATTTTCTATGTAATTTCAAAATTTGTGCACAACCTTTTGGCTTTCTATATTTATTTATTTTTCTTCTCCTTTATATGACTGTGCTTGAATGGTGAGTGATTGCGTGTGTGAAAATGGTCCCTTAGAATTTGATTGAGTTGTCCATTTTGGGTGGACTGTCTTTTTGATGTACTCCATGAGCTCCAGGGAGATTAACAAGTTGGATTTTGACACCATACCAATATTCAAAGATATACCTCTCTCCAGGCCATGAAGCTAGAATTAAGTTCAACCTGTGTACACGCGGGTACTTTTTTTTTTTAGTAGTAAGATTGTACTGCCTTGTAATATATATGTAGAAATCAACCATAATTTTGTAGTGTTTGATATGATTCATTTGATTTAGATTTTTGAACTGTGGTCACATGTGCGTTACATTTAAATAATCTCACTTAGATTAATCATATCAAATTGATGCTTTGCTCAACTGGAAAAAAAAAAAAAAAAAAATTTTTGCATAAATCATTTAATCAAGTATAGTTTTGATTTAAAGCAAATTTCCACTTTAACCCATATTTGCCATAAATATCACTTTTCTTACAGGTACCTGTATAGTGTAAATAGGACAAAATGTATTTTAAATCTTTTTCTCCAAAGTACCTTTTTTTTTGCGATAGTTAAATTAATAATAACAATTTTCACCATGTTGGGAGCTCAATATATGATTTCTTTATGAAATTAATTCCCCAACTATTTATGAGCTCATCTGAACTTGTCCATTCTTACGAATTATTTATTGCAAGCTAGTTATTATTAGTAGTGCGACACTTAGACCTTTTTTTTCTCTTCCAACAAATGATTGTTATACCGGCCAACACACAAACACCAGTATATGTCACAATCTTACTCTTTTCTCTTTCATTCGGAACCTCTGTTGATGTTATATGATCGTACCTGACATTATCATGTTTATTGGTAGATTCTAGGTGAATATCATGCAGATACTCGTCAGTGAATTATGTGTATATAATTTCTCTTACAATTAGCTAAAGAACAGGTTTTCTTTATTTTAAGGACAGTGTTTTGTAAGAAACTTGGGTACAGGTAGTTTTATCAACCAATGTGTTTTCAGATATATATATACCTTCAAGGGACTATGAAAGTGAAAAAACAGTGACATTTTAAACAAATGAACAACAAAACTAGTGTTTGAACAATATGGGTCTTTTCGAGTGACATAAATAGATGTTCAGTTTATAACCTACAATAATAGTATTATGGTTTTTTTTCTTCATCACCATAGTTTTTCAGATGGTTGAAAAAAAAAAGTCTTTTGGAACAGCACATAATTTAAGTACAATGTATATACAGTTTACCAAGTTTGACGGAGCAAACTTTAGTGCCCAAGGGGATAGTATAACCAGTTACAAAAATTTAGTGTGTCCAGTTGGAGAAAATAATATCATTTATTTTCTGTTGCTTGGCACACTCTTTTCCTTGTAGCTGTATAATGTTAAGGTGTTCCTAATGTTCAGCCCACCTGCTTCCCCCCCCCCCCCCCCAGGCTATTTGTATGGTAAATATCTCTTAAAACAATTTATAAAACAAATTAGGTGATTGGAAATCTACCCTGCTAGGATTAGGTGTTTCATTTCCTGTACAATTGTGTAATGAGACACCCTATCTTCAACTGAAATCTTTCAAGTAAAAGACAACAGCTTTTCTTTATCTAAGGTCTGTCATTTAAATTGACCATAACAAATTCACAAGATGGCTGTTTTCCTGTCCAGGGTAACTGGGTAGAACTGTCAGTCTAGGCCAATCAAAGAGAGCTGGGTGGGATTATAGGTGGAGCATACATTGCCTGTCACCTGCAGATAGATGATGAAACCTTTTTGATACAAAAAAGACATTGGCAAGCTCTGCAGTGAAGAAAGTGTAGGGCAGTCAATAAGTCAACAAATAAGTTATCAAGTCACACAGTTTTCAAGTTGCTTTATTGTTAAGTTAGAGTATTGAACATGTTGCCAGTCAATCAGTTAGCAGACCACCATTTTTAGCAGCACCGGTTATTAGTTATACCATGTTATACCCGAGTAGACATAGGCTGATCCAAGAATGTACTTTACCATGCTTATGTTAATGCAGCCGATTATGATGTAAATATTTGATGGACCATTAATAAAAGTTCATAAACTGAGCAAAGATGTAATTTACTACCTCTCGCAGCCAAGCCCGTTGAGCAGCAGCCATGCTTTAGTGACCTGCAACCCCAGCAAGGTCATACATGGACAAAACCACTGATATAAAAAAATGTATATATATTTCTAGAAACTGCAAGCAAAAAACGAGAAATGTTGCCATACAAGGACATCAAAATGGTGTGATCACCATTCAAGTTTCCGGCTTCCCAGAAGGCTTAAATTTCAAGAATCCTTCATGCTATGGCCAGAAGAGCTTGGGTAGGATATTGAAGCAAGAGAGTGTCTGTCTTGTCTCCTGAAATTCTAAGGTATGAAAAGTAACTAATGACATATATTTTATACAAGCACAATTTAATTTAAACATGTATTCGAAATTTACTTTTCATTTAGGGAATTTGATTATCTGTTGATTTGGAGGGAAATTTATTAACAGAATTTGGAAATTGAATCATGACATGCGATTGGAATTGTGGCTGCAAAGGAATTTAAGTTTTCACTCGTGGCTTCCAGCCACTCATGAAAACTAATTTTCCTTTGCAGCCACTCATGAGATAATTCCGATGCTTACTCAAAAACAGTAGGTATCCTCTATGTATTCATAGGATCAGTTTTTTCAAAGTCTATCAAGGGCCTCAACTCTGGTAAGTGTTTGCAGACGCAGCTGATAATATGTAGACATACTGTCATTTCCCTGCAGCCGATAGTACATGGACACAGACCTCAACTACATGCCCACTGAAAAATGAAAACCTCAAGAGGAGGTTTGGAGCATAATATGCACAGGCCCACTGGAACTGGACTTGTGACAGTTTAAATGTTAAAATCAAGCAATTCAGTATCAGTAGATAACACTTTTATCATACTCCATCTGCAAGGCACAAATTTAATCAGAATAAAATTGGCCTCAGAAAGCTATATGAGAGAACCTGCCTGCGAAACTAAGGTGTACCTTGCCCATCACAGGGCATCTTTGAACAAAATTATTCAGAACAGTTAATCCTCATTTATCTCTTTAACTGTTAGAGAGCCACATTATTTTTGGCTGTTAAAATTTGTCCACACATCTTTTCCTTGTTGTTACAATTTATGGAAGAGCCTCTATAGGCACTCTCCCATGAATTGTAACAAGGTAAAGCCTAATATACAAAATTAGTTCACATCCAAGATAATATCAGGCACATCCACAGAATATGAAGCCTTTAACCCTTTACCTAACGAATCGCCCGCATCCGCCCGCGTAATATGCAATTTCAGCAGATAAAAAAATATTATTTTTCGAAAAATTTCAACAAAACCATATCATGTGACCCCTCTTTGGAACGAGCTCGTCGAGATCATTCCAAAGAGGGGTCACATGATATGGTTTTGTTGAAAATGACAGGATTCGGACTGGTGGATCTGAAGAAGAAGATTTCTAAAGAAATTTCCTCAAATTGCACTAAGTTAAAATATATGTGGTATACATCATCTCTGGGGTGGGGGGTGGGGCAGATTGAAGTTTGTTCAAATCGAGTTCCTCAGTTAATATTTGGGCTTCTTATGGGAGCCCGAGTTTTAACTTAGTGCAATATGCTGAAATTTCTTTAAAAATCTTCTTCAGATACAATTGTCAGAATCCTTGCATATTTGGAATAAAACTTCTAGGGGGTGGGGGCGTGGGAGGTGGGGGTTCTTAGGGGGGTGTTTCAGATTGAAGTTTGTTCACATCTGAACTCTGGGTTAATATTTGAGCTCTCTATTGGAGCCCAATTTTTAACTTAGTGCAATATGAACCTGAGGAAATTTCTTTAAAAATCTTCTTCAGATCCACCACTCAGAATCTTTTCATATTTGGTATACAACATCCCGGAGAGGGGGGGGGGAGGGGTCTGGTAAATCGAAGATTGTTCAAATCGGGCCCCTGGGTTAATATTCAAGCTGTCTATTGGAGCCCCAATTTTAATTTAGAGCATTATGAGGAATATTCTTTAAAATCTTCTTCAGATCCATCAGCAAAATCTTTTGATATTATGTGAAATTTTTTTTTACCTCTATGACCCACTCTCCCACCCCCACCCCCAGAGGTCAGTTAATTAGACAAGAAGAACATTTTTTTGCTCCAAAATGTGTTTTAAGAATTTTTATGTGAAAAAAAATTACCTTTTTATTGTTGCAAAATGCATTTTGAAGTATTTAGAGTAATTTTATGCAAAGAAAAAAATTACTCCCATGACCTTCCATCCCCCCCCCCCCCCACCCCCTGCCATTCCTTAGCTTTATTCTACTTGGAAAAGCCTCTACTCCAGTTTCACCAGTCAAAATCCTCCCTACCCCCCTACCCATTCTTAGCTTTATTCTAGTTTGAAAAACTTCTATTCCAGTTTCACCAGTTGAAACCTTTGAATATTTCATATACAGCACCCTTGAGAGTAGGAATCGGGTTTGACCAAATCAATTCTCCAGGTTCATATTTGAGCTCCATTTGAGAGCCTAAATCTGATGGTGATGCATTCAATGATTTCAAAAGAGACATGTATGAAATAATAGACAAAGTTAATTCTGAGCTTGGCAGAAGGTTCAGTGAGCATAACATCACCATGATGCGAGGTATTGCTGCCTTAACCCCCCATTCAGAGATCTTTCTCGACCCTGATTCCATTGAGCAGTTTGGAGACCTGTTCAGTTCTGATCTGAAAGCTTTGCGCAGCGAGATCGGAACCTACAAATGTATGTGCGAGCGAGAGTTGTCTCAGATGAAAAAATTGGACTCAACGACTAAGGCTTCCCCAAACACACTGTTGCAATTGAAAAAGCATCTCTCGAAACTGAAAGATGCGTTCTTTGAGTTGGATCGACTGGTAACCATAGCCTGCACATTGCCCGTTTCCTCAGCTGAATGTGAGAGAAGCTTCAGTTCAATGAAAATGATAAAAAATGACCTTCGAACAAGCATGAGTGATGAGCGACTCGACAGCCTCATGATGTTGGGTATTCATCGATCACGAAGTTGCAACATTGATCTGAACGCGGCAGTAAACACATTCAAGTTCAAGTTTCCAAAATGCAGAATATCTTTGTAAGCTGTGACACTGTCTGTTTATATATTGGACAAAATAAATTAGGGGTCATAGGGTATTTGGTTTGATAGCAGTATATGATGCCTTTTTCGACCCATCACCAGGGCCCCGGGCCCCAATGACCTGGTAATGGGGGTCGAAAATAGCATCTTATACTACTATCAAACCCAAAACCCCATGATCCCTAATTTATTTTGTCCAGTATATTATCAGATTATCCTGTTGAGGACTCAAGATTGACATTACATCGCAAAACGTGCGAGTTGCGCAGTGCGCACACCATGTGGAAGTTTAATTAATTTCATCAACTTTATGATCTACCTCAGAATGTTACAACAGGCCAATATCTAGATATTATTTAGTTACGATTTTATGTTTATTTGAATAATTAAACAATCATTTTGTTGCCAATTTGATTTAACTGAAATTAATTCACATGAACTCTTGAAACAGGTGTTGGAAACACTGAAAAATACACAAAATGCCCCTAAAAAGTTCACAAACCCTCAAACAATCAGAAATAATAATATTAGGGCCATTCCTGTGACAGGAATGTCCCTAAATAGTATTATTTCTTATTAATCCTGTGTATCTTGTCATTAATTGCTACACCTGCTCAGCCGTTTGAGTCCCGCATCCGAGAATTCCCTTGTGTAACCTTTAACAGAGAACATTATGATTTAATCTTATTGTTTTGCGCATATCCGAATGCCCAAATTAGTCTAATTACTATTTAAATTCAATACCTCGTGTCATTTAGCCCCAATGCTGCAACATTCCTACAACAATTGGAATATGCATCGGAATTGACCGATTGTGGTTTCAAATAATCGGCAATCAGCACAAGGTACATTTTTGGTAATCGGCTCCTCACTAACCTATTTGGCCCCAGAACTCCAATGCAGGCATTCAATCTATTATATCTTGTTTGACTGAGCTCCACGAGCTTTGTAACAAGAGCACCACTTAGCAGGGCAACATACGCCTGTCAAAAGTGGAACATGTACAAGTTTCTCTGGGGTAAAGTTTGAAATGTTTGTTGACTCGACTATGTCTGCCTGCCCCCCCCCCTGCCTGCCCCCCCCCCCCCCTGCCTGCCCCCCCCCCCCCCCTCATTGCCCATTCCCTTGCCCTTTCTGGGGTAAAGGGTAATTCACCCGTTTTCACATTTTCACATTAAGTGATCTGAGGTCTTGACAAAATAAAAAAAAAAGAGGTCCCACGGGGCCTGAAGCATTCATCTTGAACAGAACACAATATAAGCAGAGTCCAAGAATGAGTACATGAAGCAAGCCATCTCCATAGGCTACACTGTCAATCCTTGAGTCCCTCAGGAGTGACAAAAATAATGCGGGCATCATGCCTTTTCTTCAGTTGATCATAAAGTAAAATGTAGAGCTCCCCTATGAAGCCCCTTGATACAACCTATGTGGATTAATCTTAATTCTTACACCTCTAGAGGGTACTGAATACAAAATTTTTAATTCCTCAGCAAAATGGCCAATTCAGGCTCCCATAGGGAACCCAAATATTAAACCAGACTCGCGATTTGAACACAGTTGAATCTGACTTCCCTAGAGAAGTTGTGTACCAAATATGAAAGCATTGTGACTGTTGGATCTGAAGAAGAAATTTTAAAGAAATTTCTTCAGATTGCACTAAGTTAAAATCTGGGCTACCATAGCGAGCCCAAATATTAACCTATGTATCCGATTTGAACAAGTTGAATATGACCCCCCCCCCCCCCCCCTAGAGATGTATACCAAATATGAAAGCATTCTGACTAGTGGATCAGAAGAAGAAGATTTTTGAAGAAATTCCCTCATATTGTACTAAGTTAGATTTCAGCTTCCCTTATGGAGCCCAAATATTAACCCAGGCACTCGAATTGAACAAACTTGAATCTGACCCCCCTAGAGATGTTGCATACCAAATATGAAAGCATTCTGACTGGTGGATCTGAAGAAGAAGATTTTTTTTAAATTACCCCCCCCCCCCCCCCCATATTGAACAAAGTCAAGATTTGGGCTTCTGTAGGAAGTCAAGATTTGGGCTTCTGTAGGAAGCCCAAATATTAACCTAGGGACTTGGTTTGAACAATCTTGAATCTGACCCTCATAACAAGGATGTGTACCAAACATTAAAAGATTCTGACTGGTGGTTCTGAAGAAGAAGATTTTTAAAGAATATTCATATTACCCTATGTTAAAAATTCGGGCTACTGTAGTGAGCCCAAATATGAACCAATGAGCTTTATTTCAACAAACTTGTATCTGACCACCCTATGAATGCTGTACCAAATGTCAAAAGATTCTGATGATTGGTTCTGGAGAAAAGATTTAAAAATTTTTTTGCAAATATGCTGACTCAGCATTTTTTCGATGCCCATTACAGAACACCCTAACAAAACCGATGGCAATGTCTTTTTACCATTCAATTCTACTGGTCCGAAGGAAACTTCATACCAAATAACAGCTCTCTGTTCCGTGTGGTTTGGGAAATATGGCCGTTTGAAAATATTTCTATTTTTAGCTCCCAGGGTTCCCATGGGGATGCAGGAATTTTTTTTTTTGCATGGGTCAAGTACTTATGACCCAATAATACCACATACCAAATTTGGTTCATACCGGACCATCGGTTCAGAAAATAGAAATATTGGGCGGGGCCAAAAATCTTACCCCTCCCATTACAAAGCCAAATATTGCTTCACGAACTTCCTTTGAACAAACTTGATTCTCCACCTCAAAAGGAAGCTCCATAGCAAATATCAAGTCATTGTACACACTGGTTCTTGAGAAGAAGATTTTAAAAATATTTTGGAGCATTTTCCCCCACTCCCTCCCTATGGGGCTGGGCAGGATGAGTTGAACAAAAATGCAATGCCCCTTTGGGACCATCACTCACACAAACTTTCACTTGAATTGGCCCAGTGGCTTTGGAGGAGAAGACCAAAACATGGTGTTGATGGCCGACGGACAGAGAGCAATGAGATTAGCTCAGCTTGACTTGGTCAAGATGAGCTAAAAATGGTAGCATCATTTTATTCATAAGATAACTTCTAAAGGGCTGCAAGGCTGCTGTAGAAGATTCTCCTCGCCATTTACAATGGTAGCATCCATTCATTGACAGGATAACTTCATTGATAATGATTGACGATAGGTGGCCCCAAGGAAAAGGACATTTTGAGGATTATAACAGCTATAAACAGTGAGGATCCTCATCGTTTAAAAATAAAATGGTGTTATCTGCACCAGTCAAATGCATGACGACAATTGATGATCAACATGGGTGCAAAGTTTGTGTCTGCACACCAGAGAGACTGGGATAGATATGTGCCTCTGTTAATGATGGCATATAGAACGTCGGTGCATGAGTCGACAGGTGTAACGCCGTGTGCAATGATGTTGGGGAGAGAAATTAGTTTGCTAGTGGACACTTTAATGGGATAACCAGAGGAACAGGAATGACATGCGGGGACCACATACACCTACGAATTGGCAAACATTTTGGAAGATATCCATGAACATGCACGGCAAAGTTTGGATATCTGTTACGAAAAAGCAGTATGATATGCGGCTTGACTGCAACAAGTTCTCTGAGGGTGATGTTGTGTGGTTGTATGATCCAAAACAAGTAAAAGGCCGGTGCCTAAAACTACAGAGAAAATGGATCGGTCCATTTGTTATAACAACTCGATTGAACAATGTAATATACAAAATACAAGATACTATACGCTCTAAGCCCCGAGTTGTACATCACAATCGACTGAAGCTTTACACAGGGGCGAATCCCCCAACTTGGTTTGTGGTAAGACCCCAAACACCTCCGGCATTAGAAGGTGCGGCTGGTGATGAACACAACTTGTAGTTAATTTGTAATGTGTGTATCCATGTATATTTTGTTGTTGCATGAATGGTACATGTTGTTTTTACTGATTGTGAGGCAGATTTCTAGATCCATTCATTTATATTTACAGGTTACTTTGATAATCTTCACAAACCCCACAGCGCCACAGTTTGATAAACCATATGCAGTTGAGAGGCACGTTCTGGAGCAACACTCTGGCTTTGGTTGGAAATGTGAGCGTTGCCGAAAGATTTTCGGACGTCGTGACATGAAGCATTCAGGGTGCAGTGGAGACATGCACTCGATGAAAATTACCAATCAAATGACAGGAGAGTGTGGAGAAAGAGCCGAAAATGAGTACATAGCTTTTCGGAGGATGGTGAAAAGTAAGGTGAAGCCCGTTGAGCAACACTAGAGTGTAATGCTCCCACAAAATTATTTATTTATTTATTTATTGGTGTTTAAGGTCACATACTTATGCACAATGGCTAATCGTGACCGTGACAGTTTTACGGGTGGAGGAAGCCGGAGTACCCGGAGAGAACCACCGAGCAACGACGAGCACCTGTCAGCTCCCCAACATCGTAACTCTGAACTCTGCACCGCAGCACAGGCAGGGTTAGATTGGTTGAAGACATGCGCACCATCGACGTGCAGTACGCCTCAGTACACAGCGTCATCGTGCCCCCATGTAGGCAATCGGGGTGAAGTGTCTTGCCCAAGGACACAACACGGTTGCCGCAGGTGGGATTCGAACCGAGGACCTCTCGGCTTGCAGCCTGCACCTCTACCAACTGAGCCACCACGCCCCCTCCCACAAAATAAAGTGCACAGAACAACGGAAAATTGAAAAAGGAGCCATAGTTGCCACCGGTCCGGGAGCAAATGAGGCAACAGTCAGGATGCTAAGCCTACCCTGTGCCCTGAAACACTCGAGAAACGAGTTTGTACAGCAAAGGAAATAAGGTCAGAGACAGAGGGTTTAGACATTCTATCATTAGGAAGCTGCGGCTCCTTCCAAGGCAGTGAAATGCAACCTGATGTGAGTGCTGTGCCCTCAGGTCAGTTGCAAGAGGAGATAGACAAGACAAAATTGAAAATGATGGAGTGGGCAAAAGAATATAGTCGAGGTTGGCGGACAACTTTTCACCACCATGCTACAATCCATACCAGGAATTATGTTCGATCTGATTTGAGAAAGCGTCCCAACACCTCTCACATCACTGTCATCTTCTTCGACAGAGATCCAACGAACATTCAATACATTTTGAACTTCCTCAGGACAGAAGACACCAACAACGAACATGCCTACAAAAATACTCTACCAAAAACTTTGCACAGGGTTACACACGAGGCCACTTTTTACGGTGTAACTCCACTGCAGGAACTTCTTGAAAAATTAATCATGATCATCAACGAGGACTGGGAGTGAAATTTACTTACTGTAAATGTGAACGTTTATTCTTTTCTTCAAACAGTGTATTTTGTGTTTTCAATGAAAGTGTCAATGACACTGTAGCTCAACTTGTCAAGACAAAGGCATGTACTGTATAGTATGTGACACAGCAATGACAAACATCTAGGTAATGACCTGATAACAAAGGTACATATAAAGTATTGTAACGGTCTGTACATAAATACTGACTGTTGCCTGTAACAAATGTATAGGTAAAGTATTGTAAAGGTGGGTGACAGCCAGATGCTAAATAGAAAAGAAATCTTTTGAGTCCCAGAGTGGGTCTGACTGAACCCCAAAATATTTGTCCTCATAGCACAGTGATAACAAAGGCACCCCAAAACACACTCATTCCTGTCCCAAGGTGAAAACAAAGGTACCCAATAGCGGGGGAGGAATTCGTCACATACAGGTGAATTGTGCACTTGGTGATACCTTCTTGAAATTTGGCACACTGTTAGTGTAGGCTATGAGGTTCTCAAAAACGATCGGCTACAAGTTGACACCGACCGGTGGCGACCAGTAGCGGCACAATCCAAAATGGCCGCCAGCGGCTGAAGGGAACCTCCTTTTCGACGGTCTACCGACTATACATCCGATTGTAAGGGCGCGAAAGTGAACTCTGATCCACGCACGTGTTGGAAACAGACGTGGGAGATGATGTAGAATAAAACGAGATTCTCTATACGGACGCATCAATTTCTTGGAACTTGAAAAGAGCGTTGTTTCTCCGGGATCAGCGACATTCAGGCAAACCTGAATGACGCTGATC
Organism: Pictodentalium vernedei; assembly: GCA_031216915.1. Lineage (NCBI taxonomy): Eukaryota > Metazoa > Mollusca > Scaphopoda > Dentaliida > Dentaliidae > Pictodentalium > Pictodentalium vernedei. The sequence goes on from CM062297.1 coordinate 167,118,510, forward strand.
CCGGAGAAACAACGCTCTTTATGAAGCAGTCTCTTTGCCATACAATCTCTTGTTTGGCGTCATTCCGCAAGCAATTCTGATTTGTCTGTCGAAATTAATTCGAGAACGCGATTGTTCACAAAAATCATTCACAGAATGAGTGAGAATCCTCTTCGTGTACGGACTAGTACTGACTGGGAACGTTGTTGCTTTTGCCAGCAAGACAGTTCCAAGAAATTGATGCGTCCGTATAGAGAATCTCGTTTTCATGACGCCTATAAAGCTATTGAGGAAGACATAACGCGCTTCCTAGATAATGGCGTTGAGCTTCCATATAATTTGACCATTGATTGTTTGATGAGAGAGAGTGATGAGTGTATGTCGATGTCACTGTTGACGAATAAGGCAATATATCATAAGACATGCCGTGACAGTATTCGGACTCACATCGTACAGCGCGTGCTACACAAGCGAGAGCGAAATGAGGCAGTGGCATCCTGCTCCACGCTGAGTCCTAAAAGAACACGGACAAGTTTTGAATCTGGCTGTGACAGGAAACTGCCCCAGTGTGTTTATTGTCACAAACGCGAAGGTGACAGCAGTGAGCCTATTTGCAGATCAATGTCTGATAACAATAAACTCAAAATTATGGCAAAGGAAGCCGAGAACTGGGTTGTTTTTTCTCGGGTCAATGCAGCATTTGATTCCGCTGCTAGTGATCTTTACTATCACAAAACCTGTTATTGTAAGCTTGCCAATGAAGCACGAGCGGCTAAATCTAAAAAGTCGAAGAACGCCGAACATTCCGCGTCAGGCCTGCCCTATGACCCTCTCGTTATGGCAGAGCTCATAACATTTGTTGAACACAACGATTCCGCGATGAAGCTTGTCGATCTCAAGAATCTGTACAGTCGGAGGTTGAAGCAAGTCGGTTCTGATTGGCTTAGTGAAGAAATACATTCCACTCGATTCAAAGAACATTTGTTGCAGAAATTGGGCGATGGCTGGGACGCCTTCACACAGGGTAGAGATGTGTTTATTTCAAGTAGGTTTCGAGTTGGCTCCTTGTTGTCCGAATCTTTAACTCGTATAGTGTCTGAGGAAGAGGCAAAAAAGATAGTTGATGTGGGTCTTCTTCTGCGTAAACACATACTCATATCTCAAGCTCCTTTCACGGGATCATTTTCATCTTATTGCTTGAGCGAGCCTGTACCCAACTCACTCCTGACTCTTCTTAGAGTTCTACTTGAGGGCACATGTAGTATACAGAACTTAGGCGATGATGAGACTGTTAATGCCAAGACTCGAGTGGCTTGTACTATTTCACAGATGTTGATCAGCAATTCAGCGAAACGCTCCGAACATGCACAAAATGTTCACCAGAGACGTGACAGAGAAACTCCAATGCCTCTTTATGTGGGTTTGAAGTTGCATGCCCATGATCGTATGAAAAATCTTATCAGAGATTTTCATCAAATGGGACTCTCTGTCTCTTATGATCGCGTAATGGATGTTCGCAGGAGTTTCGCGAGAGCTGTTTCACTGCGGTTCAAGAACGAAGGTGTTGTAGTCCCAGCTAACTGCAAACGTAATGTTTTCTCGATAGGAACCACTGATAACATTGATGTATCTGGTAGATCTGATATGCATGGTACGTCCATCACACTCATTGGTCAACTGAGCAGGGACAATGTGGGTACTGATCCCCCACCACTGAGTTTAGATGTTCCAGAAGACACACAAATTGAACTCCCAGACGACTATGCATTTGTTCCTTTCGTTGAAGACTTTGGTGGGGACATCAGGCTTGAATCTCCAGATGAATGTAATGTACGGCCCAATGAATATGCAGATTTGAACGTGGGAGAGAATGACTGGTTGTCTCATGTGTCACAGATCAGCAATAAAGGGAAGGTTGATGGCAGCTGGCAGCTTGATGAAGTCCCTGTGACCTTTTCAGGCTTCTTTTCAAAACATGAAGATCAAGACAATGTCAAACCTCGTGCAGTTATTGGGGTATTCCCTGTTTTCAGTGAGCAGAAAGCGGACTCACTCAGTATGCAGAAGCATGCTATGTATGTGGTCAGGGAAGCTACTGCTTTCGTAAACCCCGGCCAGATACCTGTCATTGAAGGTGACTGTCCGTTGTATGCCAGGCAGAAAAAATGTCAATGGCTGTTCCCAGAGGAGATAGGTGAGGATCGAATGGTGTGTATGATTGGATTCCTGCATCTTGAAATGTGCACCCAAGAAGCTGGTGGTAAGCTTATGGGTGGTTCTGGTTGGGAGCGAATGTTTCACCTCGCAAAGATATTCACACCCGGTGTAGCATCATCCCTACTTGGTGGGAAACATGTCAAGAGGACGCGACAGGCATATCTTCTCACTCTAGCTTGGCTTGAGATCCTCAGAAAGAATGCTTATGAGATTTACTGTCAGCAGACTGGGCCCCATGAGTCATTTGAAATGTGGGAACAGAGGATTCTTTCACAATCTCCAACTGCGCGCTATTGGGGTGAAATCGTTCGGAACTTTCTCTTGACAAGCTGTCAATTCGTTCGGAACCAACGAATCGGTAACTGGCCTGGTACACTGTGTTCTATCGATGAGTTGTGCAGTTACTTTTTTGCCCTAGGACATACAAATTATTGTCGGTGGGTCCCCGTATTTCTGAGAGACATGTCTCAGCTACCCAGGCGGCATCCTTCAATCCACAACAAATTCATGGAAGGCCATTTTGTGGTCCAGCGTAGTGAGAGGAAGTTCAGTATGATGGGTTTAGATCAGAGCCAAGAACATAGTATCCAACTACTCAAAGAAGACAGTGGTCCAAAAGGTCTCTATGGCCAGGCTGAAGAGAAAGTCGTTATTGAGCTTTCAAGGTCAGAAGTTCTGCGTGTTATAGATGAGTATGAATATGCAAGTTTCCACACAACATCATCAGATAACACGGAACACCCGGAAAGTTCGGTATCAGAGCAGAAAAAATTTCTGAATCAATTGAAATCTCTCCTCGATCTGGTGAATCAGGGACTCATTATCAACCCTTATGATGAAACTAGTGGTCAGCTGGTGACATTAGATACTGGTGAATATATGGACCCCGAAGTTAGTAAGAGTTTACGGTCATTACCCGAAAGGGGCAAGCATTTATATTCCACTTTCTTGAAGGAAAGGCTTGTGGAATGCACCGTACCCCTGAATGATGTTATTCCCAAGGCAAATATATATACCTTCCTTAACCCACCCCCAGCCAACCTGGACAAAGGCCGAGACAAACTCATGTCAAGTAAAGCAACTGCCGCAATAGTTACCCAGATGTTCGTTTCACTGCAAGCCCGGCCTGATTCAAACATGGATGAGTTTTTCATGCACGAGAATGCACGTGATCCGCCAGCATTATCCGATAGAGGTAAGCTACGGAGTGGGACAAAATCTCAAATTCTCAATTGTTTACCAGCTATTCCTGCACAAGGGAAGAATTCAGCAGCTAGACAAGCTTCAGTTGTCATCTTGGATATGCCTGCTGTAGTCCATGTAATCAAACCACAGAAAGCGGATCTGTTTGGAGAATATGCTCGATTGCAATTATTGCCATACATCGAATCTCTGATTAACACGAACACCACAAGGGTTGATGCGATCTATGACTGTTACCCCGAAGGCAGTTTGAAGAATCAGACGCGAGCAAAACGCCTCGGTGAGACAGCAGTTAGGTTGATACGGGTGTCCGAGAACGTCCCTTTACCTAAAGGGAAGAATTGGCAGGCATTCTTGAAAGTTAGTGAGAATAAAGACGAATTTTTCAAGTTCCTGTCTGCTGAACTGCTGAAATTAACATCAACATCCGAGTACCAGTTGTTAACGACATCAGGAGAATATGTACTATGCAATAAGGATGTTAGCTTATGTGACATATCTCCATCGAACCACGAGGAAGCAGACACGCGCATGATGCTTCATCTCAACCATGCAGTCTCACAAGGTCACAAAATAGCTTTTCTTCGCACGGTTGATTCTGATGTCGTCATTCTGTCTTTGCACCATTTCGCAACATTCCGTGACCTTGGACTCAGTGAGCTGTGGATTGGGTTTGGAATTGGAAAGGCATATAAAGATATGCCAATTCATGAGATAGCTTCACAACTTGGACCTGATTACTGTAAGGCCCTGACTTTCTTCCACGCCTTCACAGGTTGTGATGTAACATCCAGCATGCTCGGCATTGGGAAGAAGACAGGATGGAATGCATGGATGAATTTTCCCGCATCAACTGAAATGATGATAGAATTGACTGAGAATCCGCAAGTCTTTTCAGAGGATTCCCCTCATATGCAGCATATCGAAAAACTCACCATACAGATGTACAGTAACAGTTGTGTCAGTACACGTGTCAATGATGCGAGACGGCATATGTTCACACATGGCCTTAAGTCTATGGAAAACATCCCGCCCACCAAAGCAGCTCTGTATCAACATGTAAAAAGGGTAATTCTTGTGTCATCTTTCATTTGGCATCGTGCTCTGCAGAAACACTTATGTGTGCCAGACCCATCACAGTACGGATGGGAGTGGAATCCACGTCTCAATATTCTGGTCCCATTTTGGACTCACCTAGGAGACGCAAGTGCTGCATGTGCACTGATGCTCCACTGTAGTTGTGCCAAGGCCTGCAAGGGCAATTGCAAATGCTTGAAAGCTGGATTAAGGTGCACACCTTTGTGTAAGTGTGAAGGTGGCTGTTGTAACAATATTGAGTAGTATACTGTCATGTTAGGACCAGTCATCTCCTATTCTGGTATTTTTTTTTCCATTTTCGGCCAGTTAACACATGTCATGTTTCTAGTTGAGTTGATTTTGCTAACAAATGTTCATCCCATGTGGCTTGCTACATTGTCCGGGGTATAGGAATACAGTTTTAGATTTCGGAAAATAGTCTGTTATTTACTGCACAAGACGGTGTTAATTCATGCATAGCATGATACAATATCCCCAACTATTTTGCCTCTGTACAACAGTTGATACCTTCGTTCACCCGTGTGTTCATCTATGGTATCCTTGTCTTTCTCTGGCCATAGGCCACATGTGACTAGTCAGTTCCTACTCCATAGCAAATCAACTTGGAAATCCTTCATCTTGTAGCGCACTCATGTCTCAATGAATCCATACCTGAGTTGATCTAATAAATCTAACGTAAGGTATCAAATTGCCATACCGGATCATATTTCGATAAGTTATTCGCTAAAACATTTCGACCACTCATCGACATCAAAGGTCATGTTTTGGCTCCCAGTGGTGGCTATATCTCTATATCCCTGGTAAAGTAGCATACCATGAGGGATGGGCATTAAGTGTCGGCAACATTAATCCTGACTTGGAACACACCACATCTTAACTGGCCGAAAATGAAGAATACTACTTGTAGTCAAAAAATATTCCTGTACCTCGAATGACTGCAAACATACACTCACCCCTTCTAGTCCCATTTTGCCAATGTTCTATACTGGCAAGATAACATTGTATAATTAACAACGGGAACTAATGCATCCCGAGTTCATTCCAGCACTGCCCTTGCTGGCAGACGTGTCGCTATGGTGTTGAGATTGAACCAGAACTCCTCTAGAAATTTGATAGTTTTATTTTCTTAGAAAATAAATCTATCGAAAATGCCGGAAGTTGAGAATAGACTGTCACTTTAATTGGATTATCAAATGTCCAAGTATCCCCACTGCTGCATACTATCGAGTACCCTTGTTCATGTGTTGACAGGAATCTCTCATACCATGTTCATTTGACCATTGCATTCCCGAGAAACATTCAACACTAATTTATCTACGGACGGACGATCATACTGACAGTCAGACACACAGACGCACACATCGACGGAAATTCTGATCCCATTATCCATTAATCTTCCCCCCAACTTGTTCCAAGGGCTTCACTCCATCATTCACATCAATTACAGCACATGTATGGTGTTAGGTTTGGAGCTTCAGTTGTGCGATCGGCGAAAATAGCTTTTTTTCGATCCGCTTGGCGGCCATTTTGGATTTCGCTGCTAGTGGTGGCTAGAGGATGGTGCCAACTTGTAGCCGATCGATTTTGAAATCTCTGATGCCTACCCTTACATCATGCCAAATTTCAGGAAGGTATCACCAAGTGCACAATTCTAGCGAATTCCTCCCCCGCTACGTGGTTATGGACGTTTCGGTCTTGGGATGTTTCGGCCTCAGGACTTTTCGGTTCAAGACGTTTTGGCCTTCATATATTGAACTAAATAGATTAAGAACTTGCGGTTTCGGGTTTTTAGTGGTATGAACGTCCCAAGACTGAATTGCAGTAAAACCTCTTCCCAGATAAGCACATCAAGGGAGGCAACAGACTACATCCGAAACACGTGGTGGGGCAACCCGTGACAAATGTTATTTTCGAATATGACAATGAAATGTCAAGACCTTTTTCTGATATGATATTATTTCCTGTCCAACAGATTGTAGATAAGTAATTTTAATTAAACTGATTGACTATGTCATACAAACCTGTTCAAAAACGAAGCCAATTGCGCAAGGTATTTCCTGTAATCAGTGAAATGGCGTGTTGGCTGTCTGTTTTGTCATTCTCACAGAAAACACAACCCATTTTTACGTCAACGATGTGTGATTGACAACTTGTCATACATCATTCTCGAGTGATCTGAACATGCTGCAGTGGCCCCTTTACACCCAGAATGTGGAGTGCATTGATGACACTGTTATTTCCTGACAAACTTAGTGCAAACTGAATAAAGAAAACATCTCTTCCCGACATTTCAGGAAAAATCCGAAACGGTACTCATTTACCAGTTACACGGTTTCGGTTTCGGTTTTTAAGCAAAACCGAAACCGACTTATAAAACCAGTTAACCGTACAACACTACTGTACTATATGTGATGTATTCCATGTTAGTAAACATTCATACAAAAATTTATTTGAATCAGAACTTTCATACAGAAGATCTGTATAAACAAAGTGATTGCACTAACAAAAGTACAAAATGGCTGCTGATGGCCATCTTGAATTATCAGACCGCACCCCAAAACACTCGTTCTCGTCCCACGGTGATAAAACAAAGGTACTCAAGAAGTTTTGTATAGATCGGTTCATAAGTACGGCCTCTAGCCCAAGCCGTATTGAATTATTGACGGACAGACGGGTCAAGGCATAACCCCAAATTTGACTTACGTCTAAGTTGAGCTAAAAATAAAAATGATATAGGGCAAAATTCAAGGACTTTCAAGGAGTCTGATGGATTTTCAAGTACTTTTCAAGTATATTTTCTGAATTTCCGAAATTCAAGGAGTAAGATTGAAATTCCAGGACTTTTCAAGGATGTGCACACCCTGTATTTTGATTTCTGCATTCAACAGTTTATTAAGATAGTTCTTAACTTTCCTAAGGGGTTGTGTTCACTTTTAAGTGATTTTTTCTATAGAGTTGATTTCAAAAGGAGTTCTCACATTCAAGGCGCACCAGTTTTTTAAGATAATTCTAATGAGGAAATTGTACAGTATATTGATAGGTATGTTCCTTGTTCGTTAACATGCAGTTCACCAGATTTAGTCAATTTACAAGTTCATCAACATTCAAAAACATGCAGGAAAAAAGGTCATCTGATTTGTTGCTTTGGTTTTCCCTTACCTCCATTACACAATACTGTCATTTTAGACCCACTTGATGAAGATTTGGACAAATATAATTGACACAAAATAAATCCACTCAACACAATGGACAACATTGACCATATGACATGTCACAAGTTTTTAGTTGACGTACTGGAATAAATGAAGACGACTATATTAAATCTATCAGAAGCAACTTAAATGGTACAAAGCAAATTTAGGCCAGGGCATAAATGAATTTATGGGGAAATTACTGCCAGTTTGTTTGTGTCCCAACTATATGCCCCATGGGCTGATGCTCAGGTTTCGATCCAGTGACCCGCAGTTGACCAGTGGGTAATTTGGTTGTGTATAATCTTTTCCGGAATACGTTTTCTCCCCAGCACTGTGCAGGTCACAGCATTTCTGGGGAGTCTGACAATTTTCAGGAACAGACTATAGTCCCTTTGTTTAATCTATCAATCCCAGAATCTGTACGAACCATTCCATTGGTGGCACCAAGTTCTTGATCAACAGGTTAGCGTCAATCCAAACTTTTCAGCGGTGCCATCAAGTTCACAAAATTTTTCCCACCACCTCCCCTCTCTCCGCCAAGCCAAGTCTCTGGCTATGAGTGCTTATCATGCCCTATTCCAGTCGTTCACAGAATCTTTAACATAGTAATTTGGGTTGAGTTTCCCTATCCCAACTAGAATCTCGGCCGTGCAACTCCTTTCGGAGCTGCTGAGGGACATGCTAACTTGGATGCCTACATCATCAGAGAAATCATTCTGGAGTTTGGAAAGCCCACTTCTGCTTCACAGCTCGGGACCTCCGCATCTGGATAGTGGATACCTTCATCACTTCTACGCAGGATTGGATTTGGAATATTTGTGTCACAGGCTTTTTTCCCTCTCCGTGCCTAACTGTGTGTCTCCATGATGGAGGCCCCCTCTATCCCTGCTTCATAGGCTGGGATTGGGGGAGACTTTCGGTGTCAGGACTTTTGTGGTTTCATGAAGACTTGCAGTGCCTATCCCTGCTTTACAGGCTGGGATCCTGGTGCTCTTTCAGCAGTTCACACAAGTACAGGTAACTCCATCTGTGCCTACATTGCCATTAGCTTTCGGTAAATCTTGTCTTGGATCAGGATGGTTTCACATTTAAGGTTTGTGTTTACAGTTCTTTTAATTAGCATTAAGCATTATACGGCTAGAGGTACTCTAGGTCACAGGCGTTATCTGCGCCCCCCTTTTGGCAAAAATCATTCAAGATTAGGTTACGGCTTCATTACCTAAGTATTACACGGCTAGGGGTACTCTAGGTCATAGTTTGTGTGGCGTTATCTGCACCCCTTTTGCCAAAATCATTCGTAAATTAGAATAAGGCTTCAAATACCTGAGCATGACACGGCTAGAGGTACAGTGCTTATATTTCGACGAGAATCCGAGAATCGATTCGCACAAAGATTCGCGCAATAAAACCTGCGAGAATCCATGTAGATTCTCGCTGCACCTCTGCTAGGATTCGCGTCAATTTAACCCTTTAACTAACACAGTGGCAACAAATTAACCAATAGAAGGCTAACATGACCTGAAATATCCTGACACTTTGTCAATAAAATTGCACAAATATGGCTGTCATTGGAACCGGCTCATTGAGCCGGTTCCAACGACAGCCATATTTGTAAGATTTTATTGGTAAATATTGTTCATTTAATTATTTTATCATTTATTTATTATTTATTGTTTAAAAATTATCAAACTTAGTTTTAAAAATTAAAAAAGTGTGTTGCGTAAAAGGTTAACATGTGTTATCAATATACAACAGTGGTTCAACCTTGGTGGCGTCATGGGATCCTGGACACTCATAGCAGGTATGGATTCTCGCAACCATTTTCACGAGAATCCATATGGATTCTCACAAATTTAGACGAAATATAAGCCCTGGAGGTACTCTTTGTCATAGATTGTGTGCATGAATATTCAATATTTCTATAGGCTCAATAAATAAAACGGTCACTCAATGATTAGCCCATTATCATCATATTCAGGCTTGTTATTTTGCCAAACATAGCTTCTCCCCAGGTTTAGGTTTGAAAGATTCTTCATCGGCGTGGTTTCTTCCATAAAGGTTGTTCTTAAAAGAAAGCCTTGTGAAGTACGTGTGAACCCATATATGAAAGTGATGTTATCAGCATGGAAAGCAAATCACGACTTACAGTTTGTTTTAGATCCATATGCATGTGCTCTGTACATTGTTTCATACATCAGCAAATCTCAGAAATGCACAAGTGCATTTCTAGACCAGGCTGCAAAAGAAGCTAGAGAAGGATAATTTGACTTGAAAAGACAAGTCAGGCACACAGGAAATTACTTCACCAACTCAGTTGAAACTAGTGCTCAAGAAGCTGTATATATTTGACACTACAAATGCCACTGACAAAGGCCACAAGACAAGTTGACCGACTAAGAACAGACCAGGAATTTACATCATTTTATAACAAAGTTGTCGACTCATCGAAAGACAAAACAGATCCACCAATTCGGCAACGTAAACGCAAGTTACCAAAAAGATTCGACAGCGGTGCTGAGGCACATCAGTTTTTGATAAACATTTTTCACCTTCACTAAATGTTAGTGCTGAACGTTTTAGGTTTTGCTCACGTTCCCAGCTACCCAGGGAGAAATTGGAAGATTTTGCCACAGCACTTTGTGAACTAGTTGTCTGATGTGAGTACGGACGTTCTGCTAACGAGATGATTAGGGATCAAATTATCGAGAAGACCAACGAAGGATGTATTCGTGAAAGGCTACTTATTGAAACTGATTTAACTCTTGATAATGCTCTTGCTTTGGGTAGGCAAGTGGAAATGGCCATCAGTGAGTCAAAATGTCTTGCATCGGGTGCAATGAGCGCAACATTTACAACTACTACTAACAGTGATTCACCCGATGTGAATAAAGTCAAGGCAGGTAAATTCACACAAATGCATGCTAAAAAAGACTAGAGGAAAAATCAGAAATTGCCAAATAATAGTTTTCAGCAACAGCATCGTGGTAGCGACAGGGTCAAAGTGAAATGCTATCGGTGTGGCAGTTCTCAGCACAAGGCAAATTTCGACAAATGCCCTGCACACGGGAAAGTTTGCAGAACTAGTTCCAAGCGAGGACATTTTGCATCAGTATGTCAATCCAAGAATCAGATTAACACCCTTGAGGATGTGACAGTTTTATCTGTGTCAAATGATTGTAAAATGTTTACATATCCAGGTATGAAGTTCCTGACTACACAGTTAGAAGCCGACAAGAAAATTTTTGACACACAAGTGGATACTGGTTCTCCAATTTCCATTATTAATTACACTACATATAAAGAGAAATTCTACAAGAGTAAATTACTACCTGCAGATACAAATTTACGTACCTACACCAAAAGCAGTTGTGCTGTTTAAATAATTAGTGTTGCCTCCCTTGGACTACTCCTCGGCTTAAGAATGTGTTTCATTCTGTAATTTGTTTTTTATTGTTGTCCATCTCCAGAAAAAGGTTATCATTGTCGATATGTTTTGGCGGCGTTCAATTCCGCACCTCATTTTAGACGCTTTTAGGCTTTGCTCATTCACCTTGGAGTAAGTTTGCTATCTTTACTCATTTATCTCATGCACCGCATATATTCGCGTTGAATTTATTCGTGTTATTCATCTATTTTCGCGGATACTTAATTTCTTGCTACACGCTAGCAGTTCCCCGTGGTTGTTTCCGGTAATTAGTGTTTTTCCCTCATACGGGGTCATCTGTCCGGTTTGCTATGGGTTTCTTTATGTGGTTACTTATGTTTGGTTCATTATGTTTTCAGAATTTTACCTCTTCTGAGAGTATGTATCAATAACAGAAATAAAGCAGTTTTTCACAGTTACAGTACAGCAGCATTGATGTTTTCGGCATGATCCAGGGCTCTCAAGAAGCAAATTGGTGGCGAGTGATACGTCACTCACCTACATTTGAAATTAGGCGAGTGGTGGCAAGTAATTGAAACTGCAATTAGCCTTTTAACCCTTTTACCAAACATAGCGGGAAAACAGCCAGTAAATTTACTAAAGTAAGCCTACCATAGCCTAAAATATCTTACAATTGTCTCAATAAAATGATACAAATACGGATATCATTAGAACCGGCTCATCGAGCCGGTTCTAAAGATATCCTTATTTGTATGGTTTTATTGAAACATTGAGAGAATCCCTTCGATAAATGTGAAATTTAATTTATTTTTCAATAAAGGGTTAAAGGATGATTTTATGGGTTTTAGAGGTGAGTGGTAATCACTCGCCACTTTGGATGGTTTGGCGAGTAATAGGGGAGTGCGAGTGGTCACTCGCCATTCCTTGAGAGCCCTGATGATCTATCTTCCTGTTAAATTTCAAGATAAATGTGCAAATGTGAAATTTTATGTGGTCAAAAAAGGCATTTCATTGATCGGTCTTGATGCAATCAACCAGTTACAGATATCCATTTCTACTCCCGTTGGTGAACGAAATTCGACAAATGTGATTCGTGAATCTGTTGAAGTGAATAAAATTTCTACATTCGAGGATTTGAAAAGTGAATTTCCTAAAGTTTTTTGTGGTGTTGGTAAAGCTCACCGATTTCAACACAGATCAGTTCTTCGTGAAAATGTAACCCCAGTGGCTCAAAAGGCTAGACCTGTTCCATTCGCATTACAATCCTTGTTGAAGAATGAAATACAACAGCTTTTAAATGATGGCATCATTGAAAAAGTTGACCATGCAGAATGGGTCAGCCCAGTAGTGATTTCTTATCGTAAAAATAAGAAAATTTGATTATGCGTTGATTTTCGCACTGTGAATAAACACATTATGCCTGGGAAATACCCACTTCCAAATATTGAAACGTTATTTGATTCTATACAAAATGCTAAATTCATTACCAAGTTGGATATGAATTCTGCATATCACCAAATGCCATTACACTCCGATACTCTGCAGCTGACAAATTTTGCTACTCCATTTGGTCTTTTTCGTTTCAAAAGAGGAGCATATGGTTTAGCAGATTTGCCTAACTCTTTTCAGAAAATGATGGATATTATTCTAAGTGGTTGTCCTGGTACTTTTAATTTGTTGGATGATATTTTGATAGTGGGTGCCACTGAGCAGGAGCATGACAAAAATCTGAGAGAGGTCATGAAACGATTGGTTCGCAATAATCTCACTTTAGGTGTGGCAAAATGTGCTTTCAAGCAATCCAAAATGGATTGGTTAGGTTCCGTTATTTCAGATAAAGGTATCGAAATGTCTTGTGAAAATATACAAGCGGTGACATGTCTTAAGAAACCAACTAATGTTAAAGAGATTCAAAGTGTTCTAGGTTTGTTTAACCATTATTCTCAGTTTATTCCCAATCTTGCGAGAATAACTGAGCCATTGCGAAAACTTACTCGAAAAAATGCTGAATGGCAATGGGGCGATGAACAGGATTCTTCCTTTACAGAATTAAAGAGGCTTTTGACAAGTCCCCCTCTTTTGGCATTATACCGACCATATATGAAGACTACTGTTACATGTGATGCTTCTAATTATGCTCTTGGAGCAGAACTTTCACAAATAAATGAATTTGGTCAGACTCAGCCAATTGCTTTTGCTTCAAAGATCCTCAATCCCTATGAGAGAAATTATAGTGCTGGGGAGAAGGAAGCTTTAGCATGCGTATGGGCAGTCAGAAAATGGAATCGTTACCTGCAAGGTACAAAATTTACTTTTTGTGTACAGATAATAGTGCACTAGTCACTCTTTTACAGTCTTCAGAAGATAAGGGTCACAAGCCTGCTAGAATTGCAAGATGGGCAACAATATTACTTGAATATGACTTTCAGATGCAATACAAACAGGGTAGGTCAAATATCGTGGCCGATGCGCTTTCACGTCTTAAAACGACTAATATTGAAAAGTCCTGTTGTTCTGATTGTCTCATGATTGATGAGGACAGCGTTTGTTCCATTCTTTGTGAGCCAACAACTGTCTCACCAAGATTGTTACATACAGAAACACAAAATGATCCTGTATTACGGCAAGTTATTCAATGCATACTTAATGGTTGGCCTAAAAAGTCCAAGTTGCCTCCTGAACTATCTCCTTATTTCAAATTAAGGAAAGAACTGTTTATTTTTGGTGACCAATGTTTGGGTAGAAATGACAGAGCAGTTATTCCTATGAGTTTGCGACAAACTGTTATGCAATTTGCACACCAAGCCCATATGGGAATTGTAAAGACCAAGCAAAGACCTCGTTCAAGTGCCTACTGGCCTGGTTTAGATACTGATATTGAGAATTTTGTTCGCAATTGCCACTTATGTGCTGAAAGTGACAAAAGGGTAAAGTTAAGCACTGCACCACTAGGTCTTCGACACATTCCTGATAGACCATGGGAACATTTAGCCATTGATATACAAGGTCCTTTTGAGTCTGCACCCCACGGGATGCGGTTCTTAGTTAATATGATTTGTTGTTTTTCAAAATGGCCGGAAATACTTTTTACTCATGTAATTACTGCACAGAAAATCATTGAATTTCTAGATTCAAAATTTGCTTGTTGGGGTTTACCAAAAACTATAACTACTGATAATGGACCACAATTTATTTGCCATGAATTCACCAATTTTTTTCATAGCAAAGATATAAGACATATTCGTACTCCTAATTACCATCCTATGGCCAATGGAATTATTGAATGCCTAAATGGTACAATTAAATCCCTACTTCAGACCAATGTCAGAGATAGCAAGAGTTGGGCCGAGGCCTTACGAGAAATCCTCATGACGATGCGGTCTACACCTCATGCTACAACTGACTTGACTCCTTATTTTTTAATGACAGGGAGAGAAATGATAACAAAGTTGACATTGCTTAAGCCAACTGCACATAAATTGCAAGGCCCTACCGGGAGGAGTATTCGTAAAAATTTTAAGACAAAGCAGCTTAAAATGAAAGCTAGGTATAATGTTAAACATAAAGTTTCAGATCATAAATTTAAACTTGGTGACAAGATTCGAATTAAATTAGGTAGGCTTAAGAATCGCCATAAGTTGAGTTTGCATCATTCAGACCCAACTACCATAGTGAAGATTAGAAATAACATTGTTACTTTTTCAGATGGTACAAAGTGGCATACAAATAGACTTATTAAGTATGATGGACGAAGTTTTGATATTACGAGTCATTTGGGCAAAAACTCACTGACTTTTGATTTGTATGATGGTCATGCTAATGTGTTACAAGAAAATATTTTAAATCATTATCGAAGGTACCCTCAGCGTACTCATGTCCGTCCGTCCTACTTGAGAGACTACGTTCAGTAGCACAGTGTTGTGAATTCTGCATTATATACATATGTGTACATGTACTAATCATTTTATTTTTCAGTGGGGGAAATATGTGATGTTGAGGTACGACACTTATTGGATATTGACTAATATAAGGGAAATAACTCTTTTGAAAGTACTACATGTATAACTTTAATAATCCATGTTCGGGGCTCTAGATATCTATTATGGGATATTGTAATAAAAAAAAAAAATAAAAGGAAATGTTTTCTGTGAAGGTGATTAAAATCTATGAGAATCCATGTTATTCATGATGTTCATTTCTATACTAACTCTCTAAAATTACACTGCAGATCATCGATATCTTACTCACAGTTTTTAGAGAAACCTGTGCATTCATTTTGGATGTTTTTATTATGTCGGGTAGCATTTTTAATTGAATTTCAAGTCTTTCCATATTAATGTCTGTTGTATCGGATTTCCCCTGTATATCTTCAAAATGATCACCATCAGCACCTTTTTACCGAAGTTGACAAACTAATCAGAATCTTTCTAACTATACCAGTCACAACAGCAACTGCTGAACGCACCTTCTCAGTTCTCTGTCAAACAAAGTCATACCAAAAGGACCACAATGGGACAGAAATGACTCAACAACGCGATGTTGCTGAACATTCACAAGGAAGAGTTTAACACCATAATACCCCAAATAATAGCCTCTGAGTTTGTGAATGCATCTGATCGGAGACAGGGTTATTTCGAAAACTTCTGAATCCACTGCTTGGGATGTTCTTGTGTAAAAATGTGCTTTCAATTTAGTTTCAAATTCAAAGTGATGGATTAATTATTATGTATTCAGCTGGTGTGTCCATATGTTTATCAAATATGTGAATTTATAAACATTATACATGTATTATATTGTGGTTTCCTGATTCTATGATGCACAATTACTCGGATGTTGGCAGTTACTTTTGAATTGGCTGTATGCATATATGTGAGTACAAATCTTTTACCATATTTTTCAAGACATTGACTTAGGCCCGGATACATTTCTCAATAATGAGCTTGAATGTTAACATGTTTTCAATGGACAATGGCTCCACTTGTACACAAATGAAAAATTGAAAATCTCCAATCATCTCTATAACATCATTAACATGCAAAAAAATCATGTTTTCCCCCGCTGTATTATCTCAAGTTCGTGCTATCCAGGTGTCACCAAATGCAATCTGCGAGCAAGAAATTTCAAAATTTTTCCCGTACCAGACCCCCACCTACGAGAGGGGATACCCCTCTTGTGCTCTCCCCAGCTCCAGCCTATGGCTGTCGGCGATGGCCTTCGGTCATCGAATGTTGCCCCCCCCCCCCCCCCCCCCAATGAAAAATACTTTCCTACGCCGCTCTGTTTATGAATACCCCTCCCTCTGATAAAAGAACCTTTTTACTAAAACAAGTCTCAGCATTGGAGAAAATGTCCCCTGACACAACAGACACTGAATCAGACAATGATACAGTGGAACCCTGTTAATTGAATAGCCACTTTGCCAATGAACATTATTCAATTAACAGGAGTATTCAATTAACAGGGATTGTGTCACTTTCCTGTATTCTATAGATAAACTTAGCATTTATTCTATTATATTTTGTTTGACAGAGCTCCATGAGCTCTGTCAAAGAAGATATAATAGTTTAAATACCTGCATTGGATGTACTGAGACAAATTGATCTATAATCAAAGGAAAACTGGGAAGAGTCAGGGTGATGTCTCGACAAGTTACAAGATTTTTTATTCAATTAACAGGAGTTTACTTACTCTATAACTCTCAAATTTGTACAGGAGGCATGGTAAATGGTTTTGTGATGGGAAATTATATTCAATTAACAAGAATATATAATTAAGAGATATCCAATTATATGGACTCCACTGTATTAAGAGATATTCAAAACGGCCAAAGCAGCTTGAAAACTGGTGCCTTGTGGATTATACATCTCAGCTTGAAGTTAAGTTTCCCCCCAAAACTTTTGACCTATCCGATATAGATTGCGAGTCAGAAAATGATAATGATGACCAAACTGATACGGAGACAACTGATGAAAACGATGCCAAAATACAGATAACATTGAAAAATGGCATAAGCATTCGACAAAGAAATTCTTCCAGAGGGATCAGGTATTGTGTTGAAACGATTATGAAGTTTCAAGGTCGACTTGTTCGACAGCCCATAGTCGAGTCGAAGTAAACTAGCCGGTTCCTATGGTTACAGACGTAATAATCCGAGTATAGTACTAGCACATAGTTATATAATTCACTCACCATCACAGAAATCTGTTCCCCGTGGGAACCCCGGGAAGTAAGCAGCACTTGTTTACTGTGGTAAACCAGTTCAGCTTTACTAGTAAAATAGGACCCAGTCACCAATGCTTGGGGTGAAAGTCCTCTAAAATGGGCAACATGTAGATCAACGATTGACTAAACTTGACTTCATCTCCATGTTGTGTCACGATTAGCCATGGTGCATAAATATGTGACGTTAACCACCACCAACAAACCAACAAACAGAAATCTGTACATGTCAGTGCATCATTAAGATAATGACTGTTGTATGCCATCTTTGTTCTGCTATCAGAACGTAGTGATGGACTGGTCACAACGTTTTGATAGCAGAATTGTATGATATCTCGTAAAATCAAATTAATATAATTATACTATAATCCTGCAGTCTACCCATTTCTTAAAATATAAAATAATCATAACCAGGTTATGTATACCAGTTTCTATAAAAGAGTAAGACATCTGATGCTCTCTCATCTAGATGACGTCATTTACTACAGGTGTCTCTTTTCGTGATGCTTTGGGTTACATTACACGGGATGCACCCAAACCGTCCCCAAGCCGAACCGTCCCCACACTATTTTACCCAAACTGTCCCCAACTATTTTACCCAAACCGTCCCCTGGGTCAGTTACTCCAGTTGGCCGACGTAACCCGAACCGTCCCAAGACCGAACCGTCCCCCCCCCCTATTTTACCCAAACCGTCCCCACTATTTTACCCAAACCGTTCCCAGTTGAATACATGGCGAAGTTACTGTATTTAGTTAGGTCTAATCGTAATTTATGACTAACAAGACTGAACTTTTTGATTTATTTCATTACAAAATTGTGAATGAATGAAAGGTTTTGGCGTGCCGAAGGCGCGCAGGGACGATGTGGGATTTACAAATCCCTTGCGACCCGGTTAACCTTATTTTATTTCCTTGGATCACACAGGCCTAGCTTTCCTATTGCCCAAAATGGAGTCTGAGGGGGGTATGCACGCGGTTAGAATACCCGACAGTTTACGTTGGAGTGTTAGATGGTCAATACTCAATCCCTCAACGCCTTTAAAACTATTAGAGGGTGGGCTCTATTCGGTTCCAGTTCGGCGATGGTAGAGTTTTGAGTCCCACCATGGTGGCGAGCCAGAATGTAATGTTGTGCGATGGCAAGTCTAAGGGAAGATGAGAAAAGAAAACCAAACAGCAACGCCGGTTTGGTAGCGGCCCCCGGTATATGACCATAGCGGTTACAAAAAAGAAGTGGAGAAAGCTCCAACAGTTTAGTTTTGACAAAATTGTTTGGAAGAAGTGACCTTAAAATGTTCTGTGATTGTTGTGATTATTGGTTCTTTGAAGTTGAAGCGTGGGTGTTTATAATTAAAGTAAACAATCTTTGAAGTAGCGACACAGAGACAGCCACAGAGTGTTTGTGCAAACATTCTTTGAAGCTGAAAGGAGTAATCACAGTGTTATTCTTGTTGAAAGATGCTGATAGCATGTCAGATGAGTGAGACCTGTCATCGTTACAGAAATCAACCAAGTTTGTATTTTTCATTCATTTCAATTTCCAGTTCGTCTGAATCAGATATGTGAGTGATAAAGTTCCTAGTGCATGACAATTGGACTTTATTTCATTCATTCTGTTGGATTTAATGTAATTCACAATCGGATATAATTTTATTCATTATTATAATTTGTTGGATTTGATAATTCTCTTTTGGGTAAGTGGTTTTGCATAAAAATAAATCTGTATAAAAATAATAATAATAATAATAATAATAAATATTAATGACGTGGGGACGGTTTGGGTTTTGGGGATTGAGGACGGTTTGGGTAAAATAGGTGGGGACGGTTTGGGTTGCTTGGGTGGGTACGGTTCGGCTTGGGAACAGTTTGGGTGCTATTCCATTACACTCCTATTTATCATAATGGCCAAAAAAATGTGTATTGTGCTCTGAATTTTATAGTCGACTAGTCGGAATTCTTCTTTGACAAAAGGATTGTGGTGATCTTCAAAGACCCTTGTCCGGTTTTTCTGGGTGCACAATACCATCAGGCCCCAAACATACACTACCCCAAGTGAACAGCTCCCATTTGTAGGGTATACGAGAAGCCGGAGACCCGGATGAAGGTTTGATTCGTCTGCTGTGGTTCACAGAACGTAGTTCAACAGCTGCTTCTACTGCTGGATGAGCTGACAGTATTAATATCAGATTAGATAAGAAAAAGAGAAATATAACAGAACAAAGCCTGGTGAGAATTATCTCTAGCTGTGTATTATTATTTCCTCGGTCACTACAAGTGGCGTCGCCGCGGTTTCGGACCTGTGCTCGTTTTGTTTTACCACCTCGATTTAAATTCGCCGCCATTTTGGTACGCCATGCCGTCGAGTTCGATTTTTTCATTCACTGATTATGATTAAAAATTCCTACCTCACCATTTCTTCCTCTCTCACTGCATGTTTTTTATGCATAATTTTGTTTTGGTCCCTTTTTTGAGGATAATTATTTTCTTTTGTTTTTGTTTTTTTTCTTCATAACCAACGACCTTCACCTTTCCAATTCCTTTGTTGACAATGTCTGAAAGTCCAGGTTCATAAAGTCCTGTTCATGACATACAACCAGAGGTGCTGCTCTGACTGCACCAGTTTTGGTCAACCGCTGTGCCTTTTCGGACCTGTTCCGCATTTCGGGTATGACTATTGACACGGCCGTCGCCATTTTGTGGAAGAGGGAGGAGAATGGGAATGTTGATGCTGACATACTGAGGGACATTCCAAATTTAAAGGTAACTAGGTTGTTTATAACAGCCATTGATTTATCCCCACACCAGGCTGGAGATGACCGTGACTTTTGCCCCCAATCATTGGAGGTGGCAGAGAAGGTGAAAATCGCCAAACAGCCCCAGACTGTGTTTGCACATAATGTTTTGGGTACTATTTCAAAGGCCCAGTTATCTGGTCCCCCACCAAACCATCCTCCAAAAAGTGACAGTTCAGCTGAGGTTAAGCCTGATCCCTCCATGTTACAGGGGTTGATCAACCCACCACCTCCTAATACTGGTGGGCACACATCCCAAAGAATTCAGAGTGGTCCCTCCGTGTTACAGGGGTTGAGCAATCCAACCCCTCCTAATTCTGGTGGGTACACCCCCCAAGGAATTCAAGGTGATCAACATCGACAGTCACCACATGTGCCTAAGTACTTCACATATGATGGCACCACCAATTGGCAAGCTTTTCGTGTCAAGTTTATTCATTTCTCCCACACCCAGGGGTGGACAGCACAAGACACCAAATTGAATCTATGTTGGTGCCTAAAAGGGAAAGCCAGTGATTACTTCACGACTCTCATACATCAGGACCCCAAAATGGACAATCAAGATATCCTACACAAAATGGAAAAACAGTTTGGCCTCTATGACCTTCCCGAAACAGCTCAAATGAAATTTGCGCAATTGCAGCAGTCTCCCGGCATGCAGCTTGAAGAGTGGGCAGATGAGATTCAAACCCTGGCCATCCATGCATTTGGTAGACTGCCCGAAGAACACATGAATCAACAAATAATAATACGCTTTTGTCACGGATTGGAAGATAAAAATGCCGCTCAGGATCACAGATCCAATGTCGAGTTGTGACCTTGACCTGGCGAGTCCAAGATCAATAGGGTTCTTCCTCGCACCAAGGCCAACACACCTATGAAGTTTCATGACTCTAGGTTGAACCACTATCAAGTTCTCATCCGGAAACCAATTGTTGCGATATACTATGTTCAAGGTCACTGTGACCTTGACCTTTGACCTGGTGAGTCCAACATCAATAGGGTTCTTCCTCGCACCAAGGCCAACACGCCTGTAAAGTTTCATGGCTCTAGGTTGAACCACTATCAAGTTATCATCCGGAAACCAATTGTTGCGATATACTATGTTCAAGATCACTGTGACCTTGACCTTTGACCTGGTGAGTCCAAGATCAATAGGGTTCTTCCTCGCACCAAGGCCAACATACCTATGAAGTTTCATGACTCTAGGTTGAACCACTATCAAGTTATCATCCGGAAACCAATTGTTGCGATATACTATGTTCAAGGTCACTGTGACCTTGACCTTTGACCTGGTGAGTCCAAGATCAATAGGGTTCTTCCTCGCACCAAGGCCAACACACCTATAAAGTTTCATGACTCTAGGTTGAACCACTATCAAGTTATCATCCGGAAACCAATTGTTGCGATATACTATGTTCAAGGTCACTGTGACCTTGACCTTTGACCTGGTGAGTCCAAGATCAATAGGGTTCTTCCTCGCACCAAGGCCAACACACCTATGAAGTTTCATGACTCTAGGTTGAACCACTATCAAGTTATCATCCGGAAACCAATTGTTGCGATATACTATGTTAAAGGTCACTGTGACCTTGACCTTTGACGTGGCGAGTCCAAAATCAATAGGGTTCTTCCCCTCACCAAGGCCAATCTACCTATGAAGTTTCATGAATGTGAGTTGAACCATTATCAAGTTATCATCCGGAAACCAATTGTTTAAGATTTACTATGTTCAAGGTCACTGTGACCTTGACCTTCGACGTAGCATGTCCAAAATCAATAGGGTTCTTCCTCCCACCAAGACCAACCTACGTATGAAGTTTAATGAATGTGAGTTGAACCACTATCAAGTTATCATCCGGAAACCAATTGTTTACGCCCGCCCGCCCGCCCGCCCGCCATTCACCAAACTATAAGTCGAGTTTGACTTCGTCACAACTCGACTAAAAATGCTGGCCAGTACGTTTCCAATCTGCACCCCCGTACTCTAGAGGAGGCCATTGATAAAACTAAATGGTACCAGTATACCAATAAAGCAATTTGGGGATCTGACTGTCAGAGCCGCAGTGCTGGTTCTACAGGCCAGGGGGCATTTACCCCCAGTTCCTCTTCGAAACCATACTCAAGGGCATGCCCAACAAGTCCTGACCGTTACAGGGGATATAGTCCTGCTTGTGCCCAAGCTGCCTCAATCCCAAAGTCCATCTTGAAGTCACCGCCCAGGAGTCCGTCTCCACCAAATAGATCGGTGGACCCTGAAATAAGAAATCTTTCCAACCAGGTGGAAAACCTGACCACCAGTCTTACTAAGGAGATGCAGACAGTCTCCAAGGATATTAATGCTGTTACGCATGTCATAACATCTTTCATGGCAGAGATTAAAAGCCGTTCGACCGACTGGCGGGGACGAAGCCAATCAAACAATAGAGGCCAGACTAGTAGATCTCCCTCCCCTGACTGAAGGCGTTGCTGGGACTGAGGTTCTCTATCCCATTTCTCACGAGAGTGTCCAGCCAGGAAAGACTTCAATAAACCTGCAGATCGTCCAAATGTTAATCCATCAGCTTCAGTTTCCTTTGCTGAGGATTTAAACGCCAGCGGGTCGACCCAATAGGCCTACACTCGACCCCACCTGATGTAAAAGGCCTTTCCAACCCCATTGATTCCCCTTTACCAGAAAGTATCACTCTTTGCCGTCTGAGATCTCTCTCAACAGTTTTCGTCCCAGCTGAATTGGAGAACATTCACCTTAATGCAATAATTGATACTGCAGCCGAGGTCACAATTATTTCTGATAGACTATTAGATTATTTTGACATAATTCCCCCTGTTGTGAAAGAAGTAACCATTCACACTGCAGGTAGAAAACTCTCTATGAAGGGTAAAATAATGGGCCCGGTAAATTTAAAATTAGGGAAGACTGTTTACCAGATTCAGGTATATGTGGCTCCTATCGAGGATGATTTGCTGTTGGGGCTGGATTTCATGAGTGACAATAAGGTGCGGATTGACTTGGCCCAGAATGAGATTCAAATCGGGTCAGAAGTGCTTGACATGCAGTCTATATGGCATCGACACTCAAAACAAGTTACAGTCTCCCTCTTACGGAAGGCAGTTGTGCCTCCCAACTCAGTAGTCAGGGTGCAGTGCAGTCTACCCCAGTCAATGCCTATGTACATAGTGGAGCCCGACCTTGATTCCGATCTCTTGATACCAAGAACAGCCCACTCTGAAAAGAGTCCACCGGTAATTGCCCTGATCAACCCCAGTGATCACTTTGTCACTTTAAAAAGGGGCACTGTCATAGGTAAGGCGGTTGAGGGTGAACCCGTTCCACTAGCCGACCAAAATCCAAATGTAGATGGGGACATGGCTCAAGTCCCAGACCACTTAGCCGATTTGCTACAAAAATCATCTACTCCTCTAAACCAAGAGCAGACAACCATACTCAATAAATTGCTAGTAGAGTACCAAGATGTATTCGCCCAGCATGAGTTTGATTTGGGAAATTTCACCGCGATTAAACACACTATATATTGACACTGAATCAGCTAAACCCATCAAATTACATATGTGCCGTTCTCCTGCATGTTTTGTGGATGAAGAAAAACTTCATCTGCAGAAGATGCTGGATGCCCAGATCATCCGACCCTCCACCTCAGAATGGGCGGCAGCTCCTGTCTTGATTCGGAAACCATGTGGTGGAGTACGGTGGTGTTTAGATTTTCGTGGGTTAAACTCTGTGACTGTTAAAGATAGCTTTCCACTGCCCCTTGTTGATGATTGCCTGGACACCCTGGCCGGCAATCAGTGGTTTTCCAAACTGGATGCAAATCAGGCATACTGGCAGATTCATATAGAGGAAAGAGATAAGAAAAAAACTGCTTTCATCACCAAGTATGGCCTATATGAATTTAATCGGATGGGCTATGGATTATGTAATTCGCCGGCCTGTTTTTCCCGAGTCATGGACTTAGTCCTCAGAGGACTAAACTGGGAAATAGCGTTGGCATTCCTAGATGATATAATTGTGCTAGGCAAAAATTTTGAGGATCATATTTCCAATCTGACACAGGTTTTAAGCAGATTACGCCAGTATCAGTTGAAACTGAAACCTAAATGAAAGTGTCAATGACACTGTAGCTCAACTTGACAAACTTGAACTTGGTAAGTTATAAATGAAATGGCAAAATTGAAGATCATTGGTACCAATGTCATTTTGTTTGCCAGTGGCAACATTTTTTGACAGAAACCGAAGAAAATCGATAGCTCCCATCTAGAGGTCACCCCAAACAAGCATGACAGGTTTCAAAGCAATCCGATCATAAATGTACCCTGTAGGGTGTGCCAAAGGGAAATATTGAGTCTTCTGACTAAACTAAGTTCTAAGAACGTTGGCCGCGGCAACATTTTTTGACAGAAATTGAAGAAAATCGATAGCTCCCATCTAGAGGTCTCCCCAAACAAGCATACCAGGTTTCAAAGCAATCTGATCATAAATGGGCCCTGTAGGGTGTGCCAAAGGGAAATATTGAGGTCTGACTAAACTAAGTTCTATGAACGTTGGCCGTGAAAACATTTTTTGCCGGAAATTGAAGAAAATCGATAGCTCCCATCTAGAGGACACCCTAAATAAGCATACCAGGTTTCAAAGCAATCAAATCATAAATGTGCCCTGTGGGGTGTGCCAAAGGGAAATATTGTGGTTTGACTAAACTAAGTTCTAAGAACGTTGGCCGTGGCAACATTTTTTGACGGAAATTTAAGAAAATCGATAGCTCCCATCTAGTGGTCACCCCAAACAAGCATGCCAGGTTTCAAAGCAATCCGATCATAAATGTACCCTGTAGGGTGTGCCAAAGGGAAATATTGAGTCTTCTGACTAAACTAAGTTCTAAGAACATTGGCCGCGGCAACATTTTTTGACAGAAATTGAAGAAAATCAATAGCTCCCATCTAGAGGTCTCCCCAAACAAGCATACCAGGTTTCAAAGCAATCTGATCATATGTGCCCTGTAGGGTGTGCCAAAGGGAAATATTGAGGTTTGACTAAACTAAGTTCTACGAACGTTGGCCGTGGCAACATTTTTTGCCAGAAATTGACGAAAATCGATAGCTCCCATCTGGAGGTCACCCTAAATAAGCATACCAGGTTTCAAAGCAATCAAATCATAAATGTGCCCTGTAGGGTGTGCCAAAGGGAAATATTGTGGTTTGACTAAATTAAGTTCTAAGAACGTTGGCCGCGGCAACATTTTTTGACGGAAATTGAAGAAAATCGATAGCTCCCATCTAGAGGTCACCCCAAACAAGCATACCAAGTTTCAAAGTAATCTGATCATAAATGCGACCTGTGAGGTGTGCCAAAGGAAATTGTGGACGTACGTACTAACGTACTAACATACTAACGTACGTACGTACGTACGTATGCCGACGGACGAGAAGTGATGGCAATAGCTCAGCTTGACTTTGTCAAGTTGAGCTAAAAATGTCTGCTCTTCCAAAAACAAATTGAATTTCTGGGTCGCCATATTTTCCCTGAGGGGTTAGAAATCGGAAATAATGCCACGAAAGTCATTCATGAATGGCCTGAACCAAAATCTACAAAAGATGTTGAACGGTTTCTTGGATTAGCTAACTACCATAGGTCCTTTGTTAAGGATTACGCAAAATTGGCAGCTCCTCTTTATCAGAGAACTGGGAAGGGTGCTTTTGCTTGGGGGGAAGAGGAATCTAAGGCATTCAGTGATATAAAGTGTGCACTAACCTCCCCCCCCCCCCCCTCTACTTTCTTTTCCAACCAAGGATGACCCTTTCATTCTGGACACCGATGCTTCCGGTCATGCCATTGGAGCTGAACTTTTGCAGCTCCAGGATGACCAGGAAAGAGTTATAGCTTATGGCAGTTTTGTTTTAACTTCAGAACAACGAAAGAACTGCACAACCCGGAAGGAATTGTTAGCGGTTGTTCGTTTCACCAGACAGTTCCGACATTTATTGCTGGGTCGTAAATTTACAATTAGAACGGACCACAGCAGCCTTACATGGCTTGTGAATTTTAAGAATCCCCAGGGTCAGATAGCCCGTTGGCTGGAAGAACTCGGTCAATACCAATTTATCATCAAACATCGGAAAGGTAACAAGCATGTCAATGCTGATGCTGTTTCCCGCCTCCCAGATGAGGGCACGTGTCCAAATTATCGAGCAGGTATTTCCCTATCTGATCTGCCATGTGGGGGGTGCAAGTATTGCTTTCGGGTAGACAAAGAGTGGGGAAATTTCTTTACTGAAGTGGATAATGTGGTTCCATTGAGTACGTGTCCTCCTTTAGACACAGACACCATAGCAAAAGTGGCTTATACCCAAACTGATTGAAAAGTTACCAATGTTCATAGCCTCGACTTGTGGGCAGAGGATGGAAAGCTACACCATTCACTACCATATCAAACTAGTACAGTTGACAGTGAGGCCCATTTTGGTCTCTCTGACTGGGACGGGTTAAACCCCCCTACCATATCTGACCCATATCAAACTAGTGCAGTTGATAGTAAGGGCCATTTTGGTCTCTCTGACTGGGGCGGGTTAAACCCCCCTACCATATCTGACCCATATCAAACTAGCACAGTTGATAGTGATGGCCATTTTGGTCTCTCTGACTGGGATGGGTTACACCTCCCTACCATTTGTGCGACCCACACAGATATAGACAGAGTTAGCCATAGCTTTGCAGGTTATTCCCAAAATGAACTTATGACAGAGCAGTGGTCGGACCCTGATCTAACATTCTTAGTAAAATGGTTACTGTCTAAAGAGGAGCCCCCCCCCACCCCCCCCTCCCCCGAGTCCACCCTGTTCTTGGCAAGCCCTATTGCAAAAACATATTGGACCAATCGACATAGATTCTATCTTGACAATCGCTTATTATGTAAACGGCGTAAAAATGAGGAAACAGTCTTGGTAATTCCCAAATCCCTCCAGGCCGAAGTGTTGTCATTTGGGCATGATATTCCTGCATCTGGTCATCAAGGAATACATCGAACACAAGCTCGAATAAAGCAAAAATATTATTGGCCTCGAATGTCGGAGGACATCGAACAATATGTGAAAGCATGTGCCCTTTGCAACCAGCGAAAAAAACCCTCCAGGCGTGCAAGGCATCCTTTAACCCTCTATCATGCTGGTGCACCCATGGAGCGGGTTCATCTTGACTTTCTAGGTCCTCTACCCCGTACAGAACGTGGTAATAAGTTTATCTTGATGACGGTGGATCAGTTCACCAAATGGGTGGAGTGTATTCCCCTCCCTTGTCAAACAGCAGAAGTGACAGCCACTGCAGCTGTCAATGAGTTTTTTACCCATTTTGGATGCTCAAATCAAATTTTTACGGATAGGGGAACTAACTTCGAAAGTAAGTTATTCACCCTTGCCTGTGAGGCCTTGCATATCTTTAAGGCCAGAACCACAGCATACCGGTCATCCGCCAATGGCCAGGTGGAGAGATATAATCGCACCCTTATGGATGTTGTGCGATGTTTTGTAGGTAGAACCCAATCCACTTGGGATTTACATCTGGCTCAATTGGCTGGTGCTTTGCGGTCAGCTGTTAATCGACACACAGGGTACACCCCAAATAAAATGATGTTGGGTCGGGAAGTTCGCCACCCTACAGACCTCGTTTTTGGGTGTCCTTCGAAACCTGAATCAGGTTCCATTCCAGAGTATGTGAATGACCTAACAGAGTCTATTCGAATAGCTCATGATACTGCTCGTTCTACTCTAAAATCTCAACAGAAGGTGATGAAACAGCAGTATGACCAACACACTAGAACTTCAACGTACAAGCCGAATGATACAGTCTATGTTTTGAACTCTGGAAACAAAAAAGGGGAAACTAAGAAATTGAACCCAGTTTGGCAGGGCCCCGGAATTATTCTACAGGTGATACAACCATATCTTTACAAAATACAATTCCATAATAAAGTTTCCACCATCCATCATGATAAACTGAAGCTCTGTATCCAGGGGGGTAAAGTGGTATCTAAACAAAGACATCTGTCAAGAACCCAGACTTTGGGTTCTACAGTTCCCTTGTACTGCACATGTCGACAACCTGATAATGGTACTTTCATGATTCAGTGCGATTCCTGCCTGGAATGGTACCATGGTGTGTGTGTGAATGTATCAGAGCATGATGCAGAACTGTTGGACAAGTATTCTTGTCCTCGGTGTGATTTATCTCAACAGTAATCTTGCACCATAACTTATCACTAACGACCCACTTATCTTATTTAAAGCGGACTAATCTACTAAAATGCTACATGGCCTCGATAGGCACTAATCCTGGATTGATCTCCTTTATTGTAGACTATGCTGTCAGATGATGAGATCAGCCCTGATGGGAAAAGACCGTGGAGGCCAGAGGCGAGGATTCCAGCGTCTATGCCCCCACAAGACGTCCGTTTGAAAAAGGACCCCACATTCCCTCAGGTGGTGTTTAACCCCGCCGACCAACAATCCTTAGATAAGCCTTCAGTTTCCCAGCAGGTGGGACATCCCACCGACTCCTCTCCTGTTCAGAGCCCTTCGGTCACTGGGACTACTTTACCCACAGGGGGTGAGGCTCGGGGCCTCCCAACCTTTGTTGTACCAATAGCACCCAAAGGACGGGGTATACTCCACCCGCTGGTGGAAATCACCCCGGGAGTTCCCCAGAAAACCAGTTTGTTATCTCTGGATGTTGCAGACCCCTCTTGGTCAGGTAAGAGGCGTCATGTTAGTTCACCTTATCCCTCTGCCCAAGGGAAGGCAGGGCATGCAGCACCCTCCCAGCATCCTCCCTCCAGGTCAGTGATTTCTAGAGGGGATGATCAGAAGTCCCGTCAGAGAGGGAGAGCCCCCAGATGTGCCCTACCAGAATGTAATGCCATTTCAAGGTCTATGAGGAGGCACTGCCAAGTAACTCACCTTCCGGCTTGTTTCTGGGAATCCGAAAGTGGTGAGACTCCTCCTGCCCCCTCTAGTCAATTTCAAGGATTGTCCCTCCTATCTAAGGCCACCGGCATGACTCTTAATGAGATGGTGGACCAGATAAATAAGGCCCAGATCATCTCGGCCAATACAGTGCCTTCAGGGCCAGCCAAGCAATGTATGAAGGCTTTATGTGAACACCTAGGGTGGTCTGTTCCCCCCACATTTACCCTTTCTCCCATCAATTCCAGGGCTGGCCTTTTACATTGGAGGGCTATCATGTGGTTTCTGGCTGGCTTACCCAAAGATCGCCGCCCCACTTTCACCAAACCGGGTGCAGCTCAGCTCACCAAAGCACCTACACCCCCAGTGGGCCCTCAAGCAGCAGTTCACCCTGCTCCTGTGGAACCTGTTTCTTCCCGTCCGGAAGTGGTGTCACCTGTGTTGGCAAAAACACCTCCACTCTAATTGGGCCAAAGTCAACTTCCTGTGGATACCTGTGTATCCCGTGCTCCTCTGGGACTTCCTGCTCCCACTCATTCTAGTCCGTCACCCCCTGATGGAGTGTAACCCACAGTTAGCCGCCTTTGGTCCATCTCCTCCAAGTGTAGAGGCCCTAGATGCGCATTTTCATGTAGACCGAGCCCGTAAAAATTGGCCCTACCTAACCTTTCGGCCACCGCCCTTTTGAACTTGGGAAGAGCTCGGATTCCCCAAACGCCTGTCAATGTTGTTGGAGGGGTGGCTGTTTACTGTGACCCGGAGACCTTCCCTCAGGGCCCTGATCCAAATCCCCAAATAGCCACAGCCACAGGTCTCCACCCCAGACACCTCAGCAACCTTCCCAATATATTCCTCCAACAACATCTGAGTCAAATAAAAGCTCTTCTTCCCCATGTCAGTGCCCTCGGGGAAGTGGGTTTAGATCGCACTGAGCAAAGCATATTTTGGGATGCTCAGGACGACTTTCTAGAAGAAGCCTGTCAGCTGGCCACTCCTGATAAGCCCCTTGTATTGCACCTGCGAGGGCCTCGGGATGGTGCCCCCACCATGTCCGATGTGTATTCCCGAGGTCTTCAGATAGTAGGTCGCAACTGTAGTCCACAGCAAATAGTCCACCTCCACTGCTTCTCTGGTGATGCCAATATGGTCAGGGATTGGCTGAATAGTTTTAAGTGCTATTTCAGTGTAGGGGTGGGCTGTTACTGCTTCTCTGACAGGCAAATCCGGGGACTTCAAATGATCCCCGACAATCGGTTCCTAGTGGAGACTGACTCCCCATACTTTGCTGGACCCCTGGGCATAGATGTAGCAACTCCTGCCTACATAGGTGATGTGGCCCAACGCATCGCCATTTTGAGGCATACATCTGCCCAACACCTTCTTAGCATCTCATCCAGCAACCTTCAGGGGATGTATCGCATCCCTCAGTAAAGCCCCATTAACGTCACTCCTGGGTGCTTAATGACAATACTAATAGGTCAGATTATTTTTACCAGCTCCTGGTCGGAGCCCACATCTACTTTTCATTTTGTTTTTCATAATTGTGCCTCAGGAAGTTACTATTTTGCATTGTATTTTTATTGGGCACTTAGGAGTATTAGGACTTAATACCTACATTAGAATGATACCTGGGTGGTCAATGATCACCGTAATTTACATGCCACTTTGTTTTGGGACACAAGGACTTGTCCCTCTTAATCCTACTTTGGTGATGATACATCACCGTTATGAAAAGCGGCCCTATACATCTTCCTACATCTGTCCCTATTAAGATCACCTTAAGGTCATTGCCCATCATCCCTTTAAAGGTCATAATCCCCCATTCCTTTTAAACACCGGGAGAGTGTGGTGATCTTCAAAGACCCTTGTCCGGTTTTTCTGGGTGCACAATACCATCGTGCCCCGAAGATACACTACCCCAAGTGAACAGCTCCCATTTGTAGGGTATAAGAGAAGCCGGATACCCGGATGAAGGTTTGATTCGTCTGCAGTGGTTCACAGAACGTAGTTCAACAGCTGCTTCTTCTGCTGGACGAGCTGACAGTATTAATATCAGATTAGATAAGAAAAAGAGAAATATAACAGAACAAAGCCCGGTGAGAATTATCTCTAGCTGTGTATTATTATATCCTCAGTCACTACAGGATTCAAGGTGAAATTCGGAGTCGATTATTGGAGTTTGCAAAGTTGACATCGATTAGTCGGCTAGTTGTTTCAAAACTAATCAGGTATGTCAGATATAATAAAAACACAAAGCGAGAAAACTTCTGTAGAGAAAGATTACTGTTGTTTTATCCATAGAGAAATGAACTAGCAGATTTCAAGAGGTGGGCAGAAAACTTATGAGGAAATATATGCAAGGAAATGTTTCATTTCCGGAGGTTTGCATACCATAGAGAAACTGCCTGCAAGCGGTCACAACTGTACTCCCCATTGGGGAAGTGTGACAGCCACTGCCCACCGGCCAATTAAGAGAAGCAATAGATGGTCTGCACATGGCATCCACCACAAGCTATTTTAACTTCCTAGTTTCCCCAAACGCTTTCCCCAGTTCATTCCAGCTTATTTTGCAACTACTGAACTGAACTGCACACGACCCTCAAAATGCCAAATTCCGAACCAATCAGAACTTACCAATTCTGTCAGTACACGCGTAACCAGCATTCGCTACACCGCTTTTCTGCCTACAAGAACTTTTTTCTTCTCCAAGTGTCATTTTCTACATGCAGTTTCCTCAACAATTTCGTTTTATGTTCCAATATGTATCAACTTCCTTGCGGTTTACCTATTCGCCAACGTTGGCAGCCGGCTATCCCGGTGAAGTTTGAGAACAGTTTATATTGTCACTGTCATTTTCGTCATGGACAACACACAACCGGGACTCGGACGAATCATTCTCGAAGACGTTGTGAAAAGTTTCTTTGGAGTGCCCGACGAATATCAAATGCCTATTCATGAACTCGTACGACTTTTAAATTACATGTTACTGGAACCATATCCTCAGATAAGCAGAGCCCTAGACTGCCCCACCCGCTGTGCATGCAGGTGTTATTTCTGCCAGTAATTTCTGGGTTTCTTTGTTGACTTTTGCCAGCGCTTTCAAAACATGAACACATAATGGCCGCCACTTCCGGTGCTTCTCTTGAGGATTGTTGTAGAATTGCTATATAATCCCACTCGTGTGACGTCATCAGAGACAGTCTGCAAACCAGGAAAAACTTCCAGAACTCTCCGGAACCTGCTCCAGCTGTGAAGATGAATACCACCACTCTGAGGCCTCATGTGCAGTGGCGGGACAGCCTATGGGAGTGGGTGGAGTAACTCCAGGGGCCCCCGACCCTTGGGGGCCCCCAAAGTCATAAGAGGGGGTTGGTAAAATTCATCAACTGAACAACGAACTATATATACACCTGCTTTCCTTATGTCGCAAAAAGATCAGACCACTAGTCGCTTGTGACACCCACAATCTACAGGGGGAGAGGGCATTCATACATTTTTCCCTGGCTTATGCGCTACCTGCCACGCACCGGGGCCCCATATTTCACGTTTCCAGGCCGATTCAACCAACAAACCAACTTCATTCATGCAAAATTAACCTTAACGAAGGAACTTTGTGAATATTTATCGAAATTGTTTTGTCGACGCATCATTGTGCATTCGGAAAACCCACTTGGCCAACGATTTCGTTTCGGAATACCACTTTCACTGGATGAAATTGAGAAGTCCAAATTTTGTTACGTTTCAGTTACATATCTAAAACTGCACATATTCTTCAATCTGACGTCATAATGTGTGTGGTGGTGTGAATTTCATTTCATCGATTAACAGCGATGAAGCGTCAATATGAATCAGGTGCTCAAAAGCGAAGGGAGCGGAAACAGAAGCAAAAACGGGTAGAAGAGAGCGTTTCTAAAATAAGTGACTTCTTATCTCCGAGAGGCACCACACATGATAATACTGTGTCACCGAGCACGAGTTTTTCTGTCTGTGAAGAAAATGGAAATTCCGATTTTTGCAAAACAATTCAGACATCGAGTCTGGAAATCAACATCCAGAACTTGTTCATCACGAACGATCTTTTGAGGGGCAGACTGATTCTGGTGATCATTCTGCAAGTTCAAATATTATTTTCGATCCCACCTTGAAAAACCCGACTGATAGGGGTCATTTTCCTAGATTAATAAAAGACACCAAGATAATCAATTTAATCTTGCGACACGGTCCATGTCAGCCAAGGGGCCCGTTTCCGAAAGGAGAAGATGGATATTACACTTTCAGTGAGAAATACTACGACTTTTTCTCAAAAGCTCAAATGAAAGTACATCGGAGTTGGTTGTGTTACTCCCCAATATTACGGAACGCTTATTGTGAGACTTGTTGGCTTTTTGCTAACAAATCGGACCCTAGCCTTAAGTGGGAGTGGATTGATGGTATTTCTGCGTCGGTAAAGCACATGGCTGCGAAAATTAAAGTTCACGAACAATGTAATGTTCACATAGAAGCTATGATAATAGCAGAGAAATTCCGTGCTGGGAATCGTATCGATGAGTTTGAACAGAGTCGTTTAGCTAAGGAAACGAACTTTTGGCACCAGGTCCTATCTTGCTTGATCAATATTATCATCACACTTGCACAACTCTGTCTTCCATTGAGGGGTCATAGGGAGAAGACTTCTGGTGGACATTGTGAGGGTGGAAACTTTTTGGACATTGTGGCAATGCAGGCTAGATTCGATCCTGTACTGGAAAAACTGATCGCGATGCCGAATAGAGGAACCAAATACATTAGCAACAAAATTCAAAATGAGATAATCAGCCTTGTGTCATCCACAACTAGAAACAATATTTTGAAAGGAATTGAGTGCACGCCATTTATTTCATTGATTTTAGACACGACCAGCGATATCACAAAAAATGACCAAATATCGATTATAATTCGTTGGATAAAAATTGTTTCTGGAGAGGCAAAAATCAAGGAAAGTTTTCTGGGCTTTGTCCCTTGCACTGATTCTACAGCCGCGGGTCTCACAAAAACTGTAACAGAATGGCTTGAGAAGGAAAGTATCCCCCGACAAAAATACGCGGACAAGGGTATGATGGTGCTAGCGTGATGAGTGGTGTCCGCGGCGGAGTTCAAAAACTCTTGCGCGAAGCTGTTGGCAATGATAGTCCTATCCCTTACGTTCATTGTGCGGCACACAACTTAAATCTTGTTGTTAATAACGCTGTTGAATCAAACGTAGAGAGTGTAACATTCTTTGGGACATTATCTGAAATATTCGTGTTTTTTGGCAGTAGCCTGAACAGATGGGCCGAGCTGGCATTCACTGCAGAGAAAGCAGCTTTGCTGAAGCTTAAGAAGTTGTGTCCAACACGCTGGAGCTCGAGAGTTGATGCGATTTAAGCTATAAAAAATCGTTATATCAATATTTTGAAAGTTCTATCGAGGTTGTGTCTTGAATCAAACAAAGCTAAAGAAAGGTCGGACGCCCTGGCTTTGAAGAAAAAGATGGAACATTACGAGTTCAT
Source organism: Pictodentalium vernedei (assembly GCA_031216915.1). NCBI lineage: Eukaryota > Metazoa > Mollusca > Scaphopoda > Dentaliida > Dentaliidae > Pictodentalium > Pictodentalium vernedei. The sequence continues at coordinate 167,153,095 of CM062297.1, forward strand.
TGTGTTCGTTGTTATCTGGGAGCGCGTTTTGGTGGCCATAAATGAAGCTTCAACGGAGCTGCAATCGAAATCGATGGATCTTGGTCAAGCCACTCATTTATTATCAATAGCAATGGGGGAACTGAAATATCTCAGAAACTCATGGGACAGTGTGATTATGACCTCCGAAGCCCTAGCGACTTCATGGGGGATCCCACCTAATTTCCATTCTGGGAGAAAAAAGCGCACAAAAAGGCTTTTTGATGAACTCTCGGCAGACGAACGGCCATCTGATCCCGAACTTTCTTTCAAAGTCAGATCATTTAATGTTGTTGATACAGCTATCGGTCAGCTGTCTGAGCGCTTCCAGGGACAGCTCATGATAAAACAATCTTTTGCTTTCTTACAACCACAGACTCTCCTCTCACTCTCAGACGAAGTACTCCGGGAAGCATCCAACAAATTGATAAATTCATATTCAAATGATCTGTCTGATGATTTCCTTGCAGAGGTGCGGTCTTTCAGAAGGGAATTCAAAAACGAAATAGCTGACGATACTTTATCATTGGCCTTAAGAATATTTTATTGTCATCTAAATTAGACTCGTCAATGCCAGAATTGACTACAGCTTTCATCCTTTTCCTAACACTGCCCGTCATGGTAGCCACGGCTGAACGATCATTTTCGAAACTAAAACTCATCAAAACTTATTTGAGGTCAACGATGTCTCAGGAGAGATTGGATGGTCTTGCGGTGATTTCTATTGAGGCAGCGGAAGTGAAACAAATTGAGATGGACACATTAATTACCAGTTTCACCTCGCAAAAGGCTCGGATGGTGCCATTTTGTCACATCCCGTGAGAAATGGATCATGGCTGTGATTTGTCCATCACGTCAGTCGTTCATGGAAATTGATATTGAATAAGAGCATTAGTTCATCAGACACAATCAGTTATAGGCCTATCATGTTTAATTCCAGTTATTATCAATGAATGGAAAAAAAAACCTTGGTTGACGCCTGTAAATTGGGCTGTAATATGTGTAATCTTGATTGATGCTCCGAAAACCCTCCTCTACTAGATCTCTGTTGTTTCGTGGAGTGCACATTTCGGTGACCTATAGTTTCTCGATCTGATATAAGATCAATGGTAATCGAGAAGGCTGCCACTGTTGACATTTTGAAGTGCATTTAGGTTGTCGGAGTTTGTGTCTCGTGCCATGTCGAGGGAACCTATTGAGTTCCCTGAGATGATACAAGGCACAAACTCCAAAAAACGCTCACCATCTTAACATTAAAATGGTCGACGAAGAGAAAAAAATCCGTGACTCACGAAGTTTATTTGGAATATATTGATATGGGCTCACCAAAATTAACACCAAATGTGTGATTGCAGTGTGAAATGCCAATAGAGGGACGCGAATTAACGGTACCCTGATACACGGAACTCGCAAGGATGACCGAATCACCCATAGTAGTACATGTTGATATATATGTATATTATCATGACAATGTGCATGTCCGGAGATTTGTATCAGAGTCGAGGTTGTTGTTTACAATCGGAATTGTGTTCCGAATTGTAAACAACTACCGAGACTCTGATACAAATCTCCGGACATGCACATTGTCATGATAATAAATTTATCTAACATTTTCATCTATCGTCTGAAAATGCGAAAAAATCACCCATTTTTTCAAGAACTATTTTTAAGGCGCAGCATTACAGAGACTTGTGTACTTCCGTTTTAGATGGGCGATTCGCCTGTCTGATACGGAAAAATATCGGGGGTGGGGGGGGGGGGGTTGATACAAACTAATTTTCTGCCGTTTCCGGTCGAAATTATGTCAATTGTTAGATAAAGATCTATAGTATAAGTTCTGCAAAATATGTTTAAAATTTAAATATCGTAATTCAAACTATGAAACATCAAGTTTGGCCATAAATTCGCTAAATTCTGTCCCAACTCGGTATCACGTTAAAACTACCTGGAATGCGGGTAATGGCTTGTTTTCAAAGTAGGAAAGTAAAAGTTTCTCACACCCGGGCAAACTGTGGTCGCATCGATGTGTTTAGGGGCCCCTAACCGTTATTGCTCCAGGGGCCCCGAACACCCCTGTCCCGCCACTGCTCATGTGACCAGGATTAACTAATTGGGATCAGAGAACAAAGAAGATCAGCCTCTGTCTCTTCTCTGAACAGACCGCGAAAGCAACAGTTCTAAAGTTATATACAGTTTCTAATTAGGAGTTTTTGGCCGGAATAATTGGTAAGAACCTTAGGTATTTTACCCGCAAATTTTATCTAAAGTAGAGATTTACCCAACCCGAACCTTCTTTATTGACGTCGCCCACATTAGAACCAGTTTGCGGGGGTGACTTTGTAAACTTTTACAAAGTTTCCACAGGTCACGAGGTCGGTGTTTACCAATTCCATTGTTGACGATGACAGCGGGAATTAATCCACTGACATCGTCAATTTTCTCTTATTGATGCAATACTAATAACATTGAAAATCAATTGTTGGGTAATTTACCTAACATTTATTTCCAAACTTGGGATTTTTGTTCGCAGATTATGAATTCAAAAATGTTTGTTTTTTTGATCGGGTTGTGGTGACATACTGCAGTGATCGAAATTATCTGCGATTTCAGAAATTTGGTATTTCAGAATTTTTTGTGTACGAATTGAATTTTTATGTGGGAAAATTACCGTTGCCGCAATTTTCAGTTTTTGCGGAGGCGGGTTTTGTGATATTGAAAATTAAAATTGTGTATGTATGTTCTGTGACCGTGGATTAATTTCTTTGGATACAGATTTGAGTGACATTAAATTTTTGCTGTGGCTGTAGATTAATTTCTACAGATACAGGTTTGAATGACATTAAATTTTCTGTGGCTGCAGTCTGATTTCTGCAGATACAGATTGATTTTTGAAATTTCTGTGGCTGTGAATTAAAGTTCATAGATACAGGAAAATTTTGCTGTCGCTGTGGCATAGACTACAGAGACAGTTATGGTGTTGTAGATTGCTGCAGAAATTGTACAAAATTTAATTTGCTGTTGTGGTGGCAACAAATGCTACCAAGACTGTTTGTTCGAAATTTTGCTGTGGCAGTAGCATAGACTACTGAGACAGATAATTGACTGAATTTGAATATTTCATTGTTGCTGTGGATCTTTGAGAGATGCTACATGAACAACCTTGATTTACATCATTTTGTAAAAATTGTCGTGACCTGTAGTAGTTTGCATTTCCGTATTTGTGTTTTTGTTTCGTTTCAGTTTCAGGTCATTGTATCAGTATCGACAGACCTTGTAAAAAAATAATAAAGGTTATCGAATGACAAAACAAGCGCCGTTTGACTTCTTATGCAAATCCAACCCCCTATATACAACATATTTTGGCGACGATTTGGGATAAACGGAGATCATGGCAACATTTGGTCGTATCGACGAATTTGACACGGAAACGGGAGATTGGATCACATATGAAGAGAGATTAGACCAATATTTTGTGGCAAACAACATTGACAATGAAAAACGGAAACGAGCAATTTTACTCGGTAACAGGACAAAACCCCCTCAAGACAAAACCCCCTTGGCCAAAACCCCCTCATTTTTTGAATTGGTAGCCAAAACCCCCTCAGGAAAAAAACCCTCAAGACAAAACCCCCTCGGCCAAAACCCCCTCAAACCCTCTGAAGGCAAAACCTCCTACCTCAAGACAAAACCCCCTCATTTTTTGAAATGGTAGAAAAAAACCCTCAGGCCAAAACCCTCTCAAGACAAAACCCCCCTATTTTTTACCTGAGTGAACGAAATGACAAAACCCCCTCAGGTTATTTTTTTAGTGATTTCATCCTGAGTAAAAAAAAATGAAATTGAAATTACTTCTTCAATGAGTTAATTTAGTCTCTTTAATGATACTATTGTTACTGCTTGGGTGTTTTTATAACAATTACTAGCTGGTAAAACAATAGTTGTTTTCATAACAGTCACTAGTATGTACAAAGCCATCTGGATATTAGCTTACATTTTTGCCTCTTGCTTTTTGAAGTAAAACTTTGCTGTTTGTGTGTCTATACGTTGGGTTTTAGTAGTTGTTTTTATAACGATCACTAGTGTGAACAAAGTCATCTATATATTAGCTTGCATATTGTCTCTTGCTTTTTGAAGTAAAGCTTTGCTGTATGTGTGGTTATAAGTTTTTTTGTATTTTTTTTCAACATCTTGCCCCTCCTCTCCACCTGTATCTCTATATATTGATATTCATCTTCACAGTTGGGAATTATTTTCTCTGCTGCACACAGAGTCATTATGGAGTTTATTAAAAACAACAGAGGAGGGAAAAAACTAATTTTAGATGGCCACATGTATACCAAGAAGTACTCACGTAAAAATACTGTCAGGTAGGAATGTTCCAGCAGAGCTGCGTACGACTGTACAGGTACTGTCACAACTGATCTAGAAATGAACTCTGTCAAAAGCTCAACTCCTCATTCACATAGTTCCAATGAGTGTGCCTTGGCAACTACTAAGTTACGTGCACAGATGAAAGAACGGGCTCCAAATTCTCGTGGTACATTAACTCAGCTGATAACAGATTCTATTGCCTCATCTCAAATTGATGTTCGAGCAGCAGAATGGACACAAACACTTGACGGTAATTCTTTCCTGGTGTATGACAATGGTGTCAACAGTGTAAACCGGATGTTAGTTTTTGCTTCAAGGGAAGGTTTGAGGCATCTTGCTGAAACCCCATCTTGGTTTATGGATGGGACATTTGATGTGTCTCCTGTGCTTTTCAACCAACTGTATGTTATCAATGCTCCCCTTGGTGAAAGGTCAGTTGCTTGTGTATGTGCCTTATTATGTAACAAACTCAATCCACATACAAAGAATTTTTTAATGCCATTTTGAATCACTGTGACACGTTAGGATTTCAAGTTGATCCAACAGAAGTTACAATGGACTTTGAGATAGCTGCTATGAATGCTGTGACAGCAACGTTTGGCTCACATGTTGTAATTCATGGATGTTTTTTCCATCTTACCCAAAGTACTTGGAGAAAGATACAAAACCCTGGTTTAGCCACATGCTATAAGGGAAGACAACAGTGCAAAATTATTTTGTGGCTTGATAGACGGGCTTGCTTTTTTACCAGTGCATAATATTCCAGAAGGTATTTCTCACCTTCGCGATGTTACACCTGAGGGCTTTGAATCACTTCTAGATTATTTTGACAGTACAAATGTGTCAGGCTCTTTTAGAGCCATTCAACCATCATCTAGAGCTGAAGGGACTATGCCTGCAATTAGAATGAGACGTGTTCCACCTAGGTTTCCACCTCCAGTTTGGAATGTTCATGGTATTACAATGCAAGGGGGTGCACGCACTAACAATATATGTGAGGGTTGGAACAATGGTTTCAAAAAGCTAGTTGGAAATGCACATCCAACCATTTGGAGAACAATTGACAGTTTGAAAAAAAAAAAAAAAATTGACAGTTTGAAAAAAGATCAGACAAAAAAGATCTCAACAGCACTCTTGAGAAGTGAAAGAGGTGCGCTTCCATCACAGCGCCAGAGGAAAAGCACCAAAAAACTTCAAGAGAAACTTAAAAAACTATGTGTACGAAGAAATAATGGAATGCTAGGTGTTAGGGACTTTCTGAAACAAATTGGTTATTGTATTCGATTTTAAAACAATCCACTCTATCTTGGTTACCAGTAAAAGGGTAAAAGGGCAATGATATTACATGTACCGCCCCTATTCTATTCATTTATTTTAGTGCTAAAAGTATTTTTCTATTTTGTCAATAGAATTATACAAATGTGTGTGCGACTGAAACAAGCTCCTTGAGCTTGTTCCAGTAACAACCACATTTGTATAATTTTATCTACAAAATTGAAATTCTTAATTTTTTCTATGATTTATTTTAGTGCTAAAAGTATTTTTCTATTTTGTCAATAGAATTATACAAATGTGTGTGCGACTGAAACAAGCTCCTTGAGCTTGTTCCAGTAACAACCACATTTGTATAATTTTTTCTACAAAATTGAAATTCTTAATTTTTTCTATGATTTATTTTAGTGCTAAAAGTATTTTTCTATTTTGTCAATAGAATTATACAAATGTGTGTGCGACTGAAATATGCCAGGTGCTCTTTTGTTACTAGAATTGTTTTACAAAAGTGCTTAAAATGTGCTAAAATATACTCTGTCCTCAGTGTTGTGTAAATAATTTTTCACGTTTGAAATATATGAATAAAAAAAATTAAAACTTGCCAAGAGTTAGTTGTTTCTCATTCACAAAACCAACATTTATGTCAGATGGGGAAGTGTCCGATAGGAAAATGTCACATAGGGTATGTATGCCTCCATGGAAGAATATCCACCCCTCCATGGGGTAATGTCTGCATGTCGTTTTTCTGAGTGAGGGGGTTTTGTCCATTGTTTCAGTTAAGGTGAGGGGGTTTTGTCTTGAGGGTGTTTTGTCCGAGGGGGTTTTGACATGGGGGGGTTTTGTCCTAGATTCATTTTACTCAGTGCAATTGGAGTGTCGGCTTACAGTCTTGTCAGAAATTTATGTGCACCCATTAAACCAGCAGAAAAATCATTTTCCGAACTTTGTAATGTTTTGAAACAACATCAGAACCCCACGCCTAGTGTGATAGTGCAACGTTTTAAATTTAATTCACGAGCTAGGAAGCCCAGTGAGTCAATTGCTCAGTATGTATCAGAGTAAAGAAAAATTTCGGAACATTGTAACTACGGTGAATTGCGCAACGAAATGTTACGCGATCGTTTGGTTTGTGGTGTAAACAATGATGCAATACAAAGAAAGTTGCTTGCAGAAACTCATTTAACATTCAACAATGCCTTGAAAATAGCAGTTGCAATAGAAACGGCGGCTCGGAACATAAGAGATATTCAAAAGCCAAACAGTGCACAACCGGTTCATAGCATGAAAAGCACAACTCAACCATTTACTAAATCCAATAAAAGCCAAAGTAATCCAAAGGAAAATAAACATTATGTTGGTACTTGTTTTCGATGTGGGGATCAACATTCTCCAAAAACATGTCGTTTCCGAGACTTTGAATGTAGATATTGTTCAAAAAAAGGTCACATAGAACGTGCTTGTTTATCAAAAAATCGTAATTTGTCTGCTACAAAGTCACACCAATCAGTTTCTAGAAACCGTGTGCGCTTAAATACTAATGGTCAGACAGTGCATAAAATAGTAACAGATAAGCCTTCTAATGAAAGTGACTTAGATTCTGATGTCCAAGAGTGGGATATTTTTACCTTGACTTTCCCATTAAAGTTTTCCCCGAGATTCGCGGTAAAACTGTACCCATGGAACTGAACACAGGGGCTGCAGTTTCAGTTTTACCCCTCAAGCTTTACGAGAAATTTTTCTCCAACATAAAATTGAGAAAAACCGAGGTCTTGTTGAAAACATACTCAAGTGAGAAAATTCTACCGAAAGGGGAAATTTTTGTACTAGTGACTATTAATAAGCAAACTAAAGAGTTACCTCTAATTGTTGTTGATACTGATGGGCCTGCACTTTTTGGCAGAAATTGGCTGGAAAAGTTGAAACTTGATTGGTATGATATCAAGAAATTGAAAGTCGCAGACATGAGTACTGATCTGGATTTGCAAAACCTTTTTGAAAAATTTGGAAATGTTTTCAGTGGTGATTTGGGTCAGTTGAAGGGCATAGTTGCCAAAATTAAAGTGAATGAGAATGCCACACCTAGATTCTTCAGAGCAAGATCTTTACCTTTCTCATTGAAAGATAAAGTAGATACGGAAATTGACAGGTTGTTAAAATTGAAAATCATAGAGCCGGTTCAGTACTCAGATTTTGCGGCTCCCATAGTGCCAGTTTTAAAACCCGACGGAACTGTAAGGATTTGTGGGGACTATGGGTTGACCGTCAATAAAATTTCGACCCTTGACAAATATCCAATGCCCGTGATCGAGGACTTGCTTTCATGGTTAGCCAGTGGTAAAAAGTTCACTCGTCTAGACTTGTCAAATGCATTTTTACAATTGGGTTTTGATGAAAACTCAAGAAAGTATACAACTATTAACACACATAGGGGCATTTTTCAGTACACCAGATTGGCTTTTGGAATTTCTAGTAGCCCCGCAATTTTTCAGCGTACCATGGAAAGTCTCATGCAAGGTTTGCCGGGTGTTGTTGTTTACCAAGATGATATTCTCATTACTGGTGATTCTGAGGAACAACATTTGTCAAATCATGAAAATGTTTTGAAACGTCTTTCGGATGCTAATCTCCGTGTGAACAAAGATAAATGTAACTTTATGTGTGACAGTGTTAATTATTTGGGCTATCAAATTTCATCAGAAGGTCTTACGCCAGTACCCGAAAAAGTTAACGCAATCCAGAATGCGCCGATTCCTACAAATATAACTGAGCTCAGAGCGTTTCTAGGTCTTATAAACTATTATTCCAAGTTTTTGCCCAAAATGTCTACATTACTTGAACCCTTACACAAACTGTTGAGAAAGGATGAACATTGGCTTTGGGGTACAGAACAGCAAAACTCATTTGAACAGTGCAAAAGTTTATTGTTGTCTTCACGTGTGCTAACACATTTTGACTCATCTAAACCTTTAGTATTGTCGTGTGATGCTTCGTCCTACGGTGTATCAGCAATGCTTTCACATACATTCTCAAATGGAGATGAAAAACCTATCGGCTACACTTCACGTACACTTTCTTCAGCAGAAAAGGGATACTCGCAACTTGAAAAAGAGGGACTTGCCATTGTGTTCGGCATTAACAAGTTCAACAATATGTTTTTGGTAAACATTTTACTGTGGTTACTGACCATCGACCTCTCATCAGTTTGTTCAGTGGTGGAAAGGCATTCTCACAAATGGCGTCGGCACGTATCAAACGTTGGATTCAGTTTCTTTCTAATTATGAGTATGACATTTCTTTCAAACAAGGAAAGCTACATGGAAATGCAGATGCATTAAGTCGACTTCCCCTATATGTGTCAAAGAGCAGTGATCAAGTTTCGGAACTAGTACATTTACTAGAGATGATTTCAAATAGTCCGATTACCTCGTCAGAAATAAAAGCTCACACAGCTAAAGATCCGACATTGTCTGTAGTTCACCGCTATGTTTTGTCAGGATGGCCACACCAACCCCAGATTGACTCAAAATTTCTAATTATGTCAAAATTCAAGATGAACTCAGTAGCTTGAATGGTTGTTTGTTACGAGGCAACAGAGTAATTATTCCTCCGCCATGCAGAGGCAAACTTTTAGAAGAACTTCATCAGGGACACCCTGGTATCTGTCGTATGAAAAGTTTGGCTCGTTCGTACGTGTGGTGGCCCAATATTGATGACATGTTACAGACAGTACAAGAATGTACTTTGTGTCAACAACAACAGAATAACCCTCCAAAGTCTCCTTTACAACCGTGGCCTTATCCACACCAGCCTTGGTCAAGAATACACATTGACTTTGCGGGACCCATTGATGAAATGATGTTTTTAGTCATAATTGACGTTTATTCTAAATGGATTGAGGTTCACCCAATGAGATCGGCTAATGCGAGAAACACAGTGGAAAAACTTAGAGCAACATTTGCTTCACATGGCATTCCTGAGGTCATTGTTAGTGATAATGGTAGTCCGTTCGTGAATGAACAGTTTCGAGAGTTTACAGGAAAAAATGGTATTGAGCATGTTCGTGTAGCCCCATACCACCCAGCCTCAAATGGTTTGGCCGAAAGGGCCGTACAAATTTTTAAAAGGGGTCTTAAAACTTTCAGACAAGGTTCACTAGAAACTCGCATTTCCAGGTTTTTGTTAACCTATCGTAGACTTCCCCAGACATCCACCGGTATTTCTCCTGCAGAACTTTTGATGGGTAGAATGTTGCGCTCAAAACTTGATAGGATTTTCCCTGATATGCAATCTACAGTAATACACAAACAAAATGTGCAAAAGAAATATCATGATAAGCGAGCACGTCATCATATTTTCAAGGATGGTGATCCTGTATTTGTTCGTAACCTCCCAGGTAAACAACCAACTTGGTTTGTTTGTTTGTTTGTTGGTGGTTAACGTCACATATTTATGCACCATGGCTAATCGTGACACAACATGGAGATGAAGTCAAGTTTAGTCAATCGTTGATCTACATGTTGCCCATTTTAGAGGACTTTCACCCCAAGCATTGGTGACTGGGTCCTATTTTACTAGCAAAGTGGAACTGGTTTACCACAGTAAACAAGTGCTGCTTACTTCCCAGGTTTCCCACGGGGAACCAACTTGGTTACCTGGTATTGTTATACAAGTAACAGGACCCTTGTCAGTTGTAGTTGAATTGTGTGATGGCCGTAAACTAAAAGCGGATGTGTGCTGTAGAAAAAGATGATCCCATCATCATCAGTAGTTGTTTTGAGAATAACAACTTTAGTATACCTAATGGTCAGTCCGCTGTAACTGCTGAGTACCAGTAGTTAGAAGTGGGACCCGATTTCAGTCCTCAAACTAGTAACAGCCCCCAAAAACAAAGTAGCAACACAAGTGCTAATACTGGTCCTGCTTTAAGACCCAGGGAACAACTTAAACCACCAGCCCGTTTAGACTTGTAATTTTTTTTTTGTTTTTGTGATTTACATTATACATGTTGAACTTTTTGTGTTTTTGTTTCGTTTCAGTTTCAGGTCATTGTATCAGTATCGACAGACCTTGTAAAAAAATAATAAAGGTTATCGAATGACAAAACAAGCACCGTTTGACTTCTTATGCAAATCCAACCCCCTATATACAACATTCTACTGAGGATACGGTTTGTCTGTGGCAGTGAATTGATAGTATTGTTGTTATATTGTGAATTGTATTTTGGCTATAGGCCATATAGTGCTCCCGTACCACAGGCCTAGGAAAGCTGAGGTTGTGAGGTTGACTTGAGTATTAGTCGGGATTAGTGAATTTGTGGATTTTGTTGAGGATATACTGGCTGCGTGCAGTATATAGGTAGGCTCAAGAAGTACCAAAGGCCTAGGAAAGCTGAGGTACTGACCAGACTAGTTCTTGGTAACTGTCAATTTGTCTTGAATTATATAAATTGAATTTCATTGAGTGAGAAATAGAAATATGGCAGAGGAGAAGGTTAAAGTAAATTATGCCACATTTGGGGAATTGCAAAGAATACCCAACATAGGACCGAAGATTACCCTGGCAATAATAGAAGAAAGGGAAAAATATGGGACCCTTTTTAGAGAGGATCTTTTAACAATTCCACACTTCAGGGGGTCTGACGACCAGTGGAATGTGATTGATTTTTTGGGTCCCCCACCAAAGATTATGGTCAGTAAGGAGGTGGAGGAAGACCCAGTCAAACAGTTAAATAGACAAGTGTCATCGAATTTGCCACCAGGGAGGGGGAAAGCCCAGGATTATCCTAGGACTACCTTACCCCTGACGGAGCATATTGAAAAACTTGCAATCAAAGATGGTAGTAATCCATATAATCCAGAATGGTCAGTCTCAACTATAAGTTCGTCACCAACTGCAAATAGCCACACACCTCGGACGAGTCAAGAATTGTCTCCCTCTTGCAGTTCAGATAATGGTGATGGGAAGTTGAGTGCAAATGAAAAATCAAATGGAGATCAGACTGTGTTACAGAGGGCGCAGTCTAGCTGTGGTGGTCCCAACCGGTTTGCTCATGATAGCACCGCGTGGGATGAGAAACAAGGACCAGTTGATTTAGGGAAATCAGATTTCCAAGGCACATTTCAAAATGTGAAGGAACGACAGGCGCTCAGGAAGTCCATTGAGGTAAATACATGTGGGGGTGAGCACCAGAGTGGTTGGAGAAGTGGTCCCCATTCCACTTATGACCGTGGGATCAGGCCAGAAAATATAACAATGACATATACTGGTAGAGGAGACTATATCGGGACCTTGGAGGTGATGGTAATCCCTTGGGTTTCTCAAGGCAGGCCACTGAGGGGGTGAAAGCTGGGTATGTGAATCCAGGCATGATAGACCCCAACAGACCTGGGACAGGTGTAGCCTGGTCACTCTTAATAATGAGAATCCATTTGGATTTTCTGTGTTACCTCGAAATAAAACCTACATACGTTTACCTATGAACACTACAATTTTAAAAATAACATTGCTATCCCTCTACAAGAAAAAAACAACATCACACACCTCTGCCCAACAATAAGTCAAATACCGCCAGTGGAAATCACGGGAACGATACTTACGTTACTGTTAGCAATGGCATTTTTATAGTTATATTGGACATGGCGCCCAAAGTGCACAGAGTGACTCATTACTTATTATGAATTAACTGACTGCTTTGTAACTTCGTTTGTTTCAATATTTATGATGACTGAAATATAGCTCGCCATATCACGCATGGGATGCCTTCCATCTGTTGTCATTTTTTCAGATACTTACTTTATTCAACATAAATAATATTTGTTATGCCGATGGGTTCCAGATATCAGCAAGTGTTCTTGCATTTATTTATAGCACAAACATCACAGAAAAATTGAAGCCCTAACCCACGCCCTTCTCTTATCGCCTTGATTTCTCCTGCCACTTCAAACTTCACTGCCCCAAAAGTTATATTTTCAACGAGTACTTACGTTACCAATGATTTTTCAAAAACAAACAACTGTAATAAAGCGAGTTGTACGAAACATAATTTACTGGATACCTACTATCTGCCATATAACAAACAGTACTTAATGCAACTTTATTTTATACCAATTGCATACATTTTCAGCGTCCGATGTTACTTACGTTACTGATACTTACGTTACAGTTGAATATGAAACTAACCCTTATGGACTGTAACAATATGCAAAACTAAAATAATTCAACTCTACAATTCAGCTGACCGCCATTTTTCGCAAAAGTTTATATCTGGCGGCAAATTCGTCTTCAGAACTACAAAAGAATTGCCGGAGAGAAACCTTCTTAGTTTTAAGGTAAGGAATACGAACGTATTGATGTTGTTACTCCTTATAAGTCGTTTTTATTGTTTTTCAAAGTTGTCTTTTGAAGGTGAGTAGTGTTCCTAGAATGGAAGTTTTGAATGTGGCATAGTATCGAGGTATGAAGAAATGATACTTACTTTATTTGTTAGGATACTTACGTTATAGTTGGTAACGTAAGTATCAGGCTTATGTAAGTGAGCGCGGGACTTCGTAGGGTGACATGGGAAGCTCGAAATTCTCAATTCGCCAGAAACAATTGAAAACAATAAAAATGGCGTGCTTTCAGTGTAAAGTAAGTTTGTTGTGTTGTCATATAGTGGCGCGAATCATCACCGGTAACGTAAGTATCCATTTGCGGTAATGATTTTCAGTTCATCGCGGACACACGTGTGGGTGGTGAAGACACTCAATCATGGTCTTGAGTTCAAAATGAAAGGTTTAAAATGTGAAACGTGTTCTCAAATCTTCACAAGGAGATACGAACAGTGAAAATTTGAAGCACTTCATAATTAATTTGCAGAAATGTTTCATTCCTATTCATTGTTCTAACTGAATTTTTATTGTGTGTTTCAGGATGCCAAAATCGAGAGCTGAAATGCAGAAGGAGTATCGGGAGAGAAAGAAACAGAAATATGGCGAAGAATATAAAAGAAAAAAAGTGGACAGGGTGATGAAGTATTATGTTAAGGCAGATGATTTGTCACAGTCCAGAAGGAAGAAACGTAATGAAGCAACAAAACTTCGCAATTGCATAAGCAGGGCAAAGAAAAAGGCGCGAATCTCCTAGGTTTTACATACAGAGAGAACAAGTGGATATGAAACAGGAGAGTCGCGAAATGAGGGTTCACCAAGAAAACTCATTATAAAACTCCCAAGCTGTCGACAAAACAGTAAAGCAAACGGTCCAAAAAAAGGAAAACAGAGAGCCTGTGCACGTGCTTATAAAACACTAAAAAACCTGGAGGCTTGGCTTCAATAACTAAACTAAACAAACGTGTAAAAACTAAAAATACCCAACTAAACAGACTAAAGACGTCCGTGGTGAAACTGCGCTCTCTGACAATGCATAGTGCAGATGCAGGAAGCTCACAAATGCCACCTCATTCTAGTACCTTGACACCACAGAAGCAAACTGAAAGAGATTTGAAGTGCATGAATAGCCCACGCAGCAGAAAGGTCGCCCGCAAAAAATTACTACTGGGAAATGTAACTACAGGATGGCCACCAAAGGGTGGCTGATTCCCCCGAAAAAGCCTTGATAGCCATTCCAACCTTATTCGCGACACACCCTCTGGTTGTGGGCAATAATAATACCAAGTATCATTAATATCCTTGAAGGCTGCAAGAAGTTATGGAGCGGACACGAAGTCGGTCTACACCCGGACGGACAGACAGACAGACGGATGATGTCATGGCTAGATTCCCCCGAATTTTTTTCGGGGGAATAATAATTCAGCAGTTTCGGGAAATTAGAAACAAATTAACCTCAAAAAAAGCGAAACTCGATGCATCATTTTTTGGGAAGCAAACTTAAACGATACCGGTTGTTAAGGCATCCACTGAAATGGGCTACTCCAGAATACAGTGAGAACTGAAAGAGCAGCACATCAAAGTGATGTAGTGTTTGCAATTCGAAAGGAAACACCGTCAAAGACCAGGCCTTCCTCACAGGATGTTTTCGGCCTGCAGTCAAAGCAGGCACACAACTGGGACCATTCGAACCCCAAAAATTGGACTGTTTTCCGCCTCAGACAAGAACTTTTACATCTTGGGATAAAAACTGAGGCCTCAACTAAAAAGACTTTTCTCTTGCAACTATACACGGACAATCACATTGCAACTGGGGATTCACACCAGGTGGGTAACATCCTGTTTTCCGACACAGGACCCAGTTCTTACCTGCCCCACAGACACCAATCCATGCCAGAAACCATGCCAGAAACTGACATTCAACCGGCCCACCATATACTTCCTGATATTGGGCAACATCAGCACACCCAGGCCGAAGCTTCTATTCCGCGAAGACCACATATGGACATAATGCCTCCTCATGGACATGGACAGAGACTCGTCGGCCAACAGTACGTGGTCTGTGCATAATTCAGAACAGTTGAGAGTAAAGCCAAACAGTATGAACACAATGCAGAAGAATTGGACAGAGCTCTAGAACTGGCTGAAAATGATTGTAATCAGTATGATGAACTGGCTCCTGGAACACAACAAGTAGATGAAGAAGATGCCAAAGAAGGTTCAACAGAAGCAGAACAGTATATACATTTTAACCCAGACAGGCTAACAGAACATAGGGATTACGACATGTCAGAAGAATTGGGTGTATCGGTTAGAAGTGTTGAATTAACAAATCATGCAAACAGAATCAGTGACAGTGATTATTTTTCATTGATTAGGCAGGGACCGACCTGGGCATGCGCCAGTGCGTATTTGGTTCTGAAACATCAGGACCTGGCTCTTAAATCTCAGAAATAGGCTTCTCAGTTGGCGCATAACTTCTCAGATCATATTTTGATATTCTTTCGATGGATAATCGAGAGAGACACTCTTACAAGTATTATATATATGATTATCATTTATCATTGTTGTAGAGTGCTTAAGTTAATACTTCAAGTCTTAATTACCAAGCATTAATCTTCACAGTGGTTTCTGATCAAGTCTTGGCTGCCTAAATAGGCAGCCAAGACTTGATCAGAAACCACTGTGAAGATTAATGTTTGCTATAGTGTACTAAATGAAAATGATGAGAGCTATTACATACTTGCAGTGTGTGTTACAAACAGCAGTGTGACTCCGTAAATTAAAATCTGGCGCATGAATTGAAAAAATAGGCTCCGGGGCTCAAGCGTATTTTAAATAGTCCTGATCGGTCCCTGATTAGGTATTTGAATAGAAAACAATGGGAATTTTTTCTACATGTCACATGGATACAAACTAAAAGAGAGCCATTATATGCCTTTTTAACAGGTGGTGCTGGTGTTGAAAAATCAGTTGTCGTCAAGGCTATTTTTTAAGCCCTACACAGAATGTTATGTTCAGCTAAAGGCTGACAATATTAGAACTTTGCTTTGTTTGCCAACAGGAAAAAACGCATACAATATTAATGGTCTAACTATTCACAACGCATTTCAGAAACAACCAAATGTAAGGTTGATGCAGGCTTCAGCCAGATTTATGCTGCTGGACAGGGTGAAGAATTATCAAGACTTTTGCCTTGCCTTCCTTCACAACGTCAGCTTGTATTATCATGTAGTTTGCACTGGTGCACAGGAACACAGTGATGAGGTCGGACTAATTAGCCACGTGAGCCAACGTCTTTGTCTCTGCTCAGTTCGGCAGAAGATTTAATTTGCACTATGAGTATTATAGCAAGTCGGCTAATCAGTTCGTGGTCACAGGTCGCCCAGTGCAGACGTAATTTCAGAAACTTTTAAGTGATTTACTGGGGCAATTTCAATCCTCCACACCGGTCCAGCCGCCTTCACAAATTGAGTTTGATATGTCATCGTAACAGTGACAAGGTAAGTCTTTGACGTGTGTCGCTATATTATTTGTCGTCGTGGCCAACCCGGTGGCAAGATGTAGCGGACATGCGACTGGACAAGCATTTAGCAATTTTCCGACCAACCCCTTTCCCGCTACATCTTTGGCATGTTCTCGTCACCCAGTAGCTTCATAAAAGAAAACATTTGGGCAAGACGTCTATTTTGTTCTTGTAAATATTTATGTAGATATCATGTAAATAATTTTTCATAGCATCGGCTACACTGTATATCAACATTTAGTAGAAATGAGAGATTTGGATTAATAAAAGTGTAACCCTTTTTCATCAAAAAGGTTGTGTTTGAGTTGTTTGTCCTGCCCCACAGCATAAATAAAGGTCTTGACCATTCATTGCCCTGTGATGTTCTTAATACACTCAGGATGATTGACAAATGTCTGTATTTCATTCTAATTGATGAAATTTCTATGGTTGGAAATGTTGTAGAATTGCTATATAATCCCACTTGCGTGACGTCATCAGAGACAGTCTGCAAACCAGGAAAGACTTCCAGAACTCTCCAGAACCTGTTCCAGCTGTGAAGATGAATACCACCACTCTGATGCCTCATGTGACCGGGATTAACCAATTGGAATCAAAGAATCAGAGAAGAAGACCAGCCTCTGTCTCTTATCAACAGGACGGCAAACGCGTCGGTTGACAAATCACGATCATTAAGCATATTAAGAGTTTTCACCAGGAATCATTGGTAAGATCCCTAGTTGTTTACCCGCAACTATTTCCTAAAGTAGAGATTTACCTAAACACCAATTCTACTTTATTGACGTCGCCCACATCAGAACCAGTTTGCGGGGGGAACTTTGTAAACTTTTTGCAAAGTTTCCACAGGTCACGAGGTCGGGGTTTACCAATTCCATTGTTGACAATGACAGTGGGAATTAATCCACTGACATCGTCAAATTTATCTTATTGATGCATTTGTAATAACCTTGAAAATCAATTGTTGGGTAATTTACCTAACATTGATTTCCAAATTTGTGATTTTTGTTCGCAGATTATAATTTTAAAAATGTTTGTTTTTTGATCGAGCTGTGGTAATATACTGCAGTGATCGAAATTATCTGCGATTTTAGATATTGAGATTTCAAAATTATTTGTGTCAAAAATGGCTTTTTATGTTGGAAAATTACCGTTGCCGCAATTTTCAGTTTTTGCGGAGGCGGGTTTTGTGATATGTGAAAATTAAAAATAATTGTGTATGTATTTTCTGTGGCTGCAGTCTAATTTCTGCAGATACAGATTTATTTTTGAAATTTCTGTGGCTGTGAATTAAATTTCATAGATACAGGAAAATTTTGCTGTGGCAGTAGCACAGGCCACTGAGACAGATCATTGATTGAATTTGAATATTTCATTGTTGCTGTGGATCTTCTAGAGATGCTACAGGAACAACCTTGATTCACATTATTTTGTAAATATTGCCGTGACCATAGCATTCTGCTAAGGATACGGTTTGTCAGTGGCAGTGAATTGATAGTATTGTTGTAATATTGTGAATTGTATTTTGGCTGTAGGCCACATTGTGCTCCCTTACCACAGGCCTAGGAAAGCTGAGGTTGGGAGGTTGACTTGAGTATTAGTCGGGATTAGCGAATTTGTAGAATTTGTTGTGAATATACTGGCTGTGTGCAGTATATAGGTAGGCTCCAAAAGTACCAAAGGCCTAGGAAAGCTGAGGTACTGAGCCGACTAGTTCGGGGTAACAGTCAATTTGTCAGTTTTATAACTTGAATTTCATTGAGTGAGAGGTAGAAATATGGCAGAGGAGAAAGTTAAAGTAAATTATGCCACTTTTGAGGAATTGCAAAGAATACCCAACATAGGGCCGAAGATCGCCCTGGCAATAATAGAAAAAAGGGCTCAGTATGGGACCCTTTCGAGGGAGGATCTCTCCTCGATACTCCATTTCAGAGGGTCAAAGGACCAGTGGGGGATGATAGACTTCTCTAGGCCCCCACCAGGAATTATTGTGAGCAATGAGGTGGATGAGGGCTTAGTTAAGCAATTGAAGAGTCAGGTGTTGATGGATTTTCCGTTGTCAGGGCTGGGGGCAGCCTGGGGCATTTCCGGGCTGATTACCCCACCACCAACGGAAACGGTAGTCGAAAAGCCAGGGTTACAGGATAGGTGTAATCCATACAACCCGGAAGAATCCTTGTTGACAACAAACTCGTCGCCATCTGAGGGTGCCCATACACCCTTGCAGAGTCGGGTCTTGCTGCCTTTTTTGGGGTCGGATGGTGACGACGGGAAGACGAGTGTAGACAAAGTAAATGTTGATCAGACCGGTTCACAGAGGGTCCACTCTGGTTGGGATTATCCCAGTCGGCTGGTCCAGGATGGCCCAGGTTGGGATGAAAAGCAGCGACTAGTCAATTTAGTCAAGTCTGATTTCCGAGGGGCATCCCAGGATTTGAGGGAACCCCGGATACATGATAGAAAGTTAGCCAATACAGGTGGGAGTGAGTACCAGAGTGGTTGGAGAGGTGGTCCCCATTCCAATTACCATGACAGTGGGATCAGGCCAGAAATCACGACGACATGTAATGGTAGAGGAGACTGTCGGGGAGGCGATGGTGTACCTTTTAGGGTCCCAGGGCAGACCACTGAGGGCGTGCAAGCTAGGTATGGGAATCCAGGCGTGATAGGCCCCAACAGAGGCAGGGTAGGGGCAACCCCTGAAGTGTGGGAGAGGCCTCTACAGTCTAGGGTGGCCGGTTGGGAAATTCCTGGTTTGGGGGAGGTTTACCAGCAGGGTGCCCCCAATCCCTATGTGGTGTCAGACCTTAAGTCCAGGGGGAATGCAGTCCCCAGTGGGGAACAAACCTACTGCCCAAGGACAGGGTCACCTGGGTACAGAGACACCTTAGGGCCCCAAGCTTCGCCAAAGTTGAACTGCCTGGTACAGTCAGTAGGTGAAAGTGATGGTGCTTTTCGCGAGAGGGTACAGAGGTGGTCGGAAACAGGTACCCCAGTCGTGAACACAAGACCAGTAGGACTAAATGTGAATGAAGCCCGGAATGCAGACCAGGGGCCATGGGAGGCATCGATTACGCCAGGACTCACTGGGGTATCGAACATTCAAAATCAGGAGTGGGGTCCGGTGGGGGATCAGCCGACTATGAGGGGGCAGGGCATGTGGCCTATGTCCGCTCAGGTCGGTCGGGACCCACAATGGCAAGGAGTGCCCCCCCCCCCACGACTCTGCCGGTAGGTTACCAGCAAAGCCGGGCGGTGTACCATTCTTCCCCAGTGCAGTTTTCCATGGATAACAGACAAGGACCATATAGGAGGAAAACGCAGGTACCCAAGTCTATGATGGGTCGGAACCGTGGCATTTATTTAAAAGGAGGTTTCAGGATTGGCTCTGGTATGAGGAGGTACTAGAGGAAAATGACCGGAAATGTCTGTTTGGGTTGTGTTTGAAGGGCAGGGCAGCGGAGCACGCTAACCTGTTGTCAGAATGTACCCAAAACATGACATGGGCCGAGTTGCTGCAGGGTATGGAGAGCCGATTCGGTTTCCATGACTTGCCAATAACTGCCCAGCTTCAGTTTCAACAGGCTAAGCAGGGGCAAACGGAGAGCCTAGAGGAATGGGCCGACACCATTTTGGCATTGGCTAATCGAGCTTTCCGTGATTGCCCTGCACATTTCATATTAGAGCAGGCCATTACCAGATTTTGTCATGCCTGTAATGACATACGAGTGGGGGAGGCAGCAGTAAATCAGCACCCCACCACTATTGAGGATGCCATAAATAAGATCAGGTGGTATCAGCACAATCAGACGGCTATCCATGGGCAAAAGAGCGATCGAATCAGACGCGAGGTCTGGGAAGTTGGTCCCTTTTTTGACGACTCGGATGAGGAGGAAGACCCTCCCCAACTTCGAGCGTTTAAACAGTCTGGGCGTGGTAGGCCAACCAGGAGAGAGAAATACCCAGGAAATAGGTCAGAGTTCAATAAAGGGGAAGATTTTTCCAAACGATCCTCCTCACCAAATTATATGAACTATGCCACTGAAATAAAAGGTTTGAAAGCGGAGTCGTTCGCTATGAAAACACAGATCGAGAAGGTCGAAAAGAAAGTGACTGGGAACGAGGAGGGACTAAATAAGCTCACATCAATGGTAGAAAGGGTTTTAACCAAGTTGGATGATCAGAAGGAGTCTTCCCTGGGAGAGAAGGTGCAGACCCAGGAACGCCCTAGGTCAAGGTCACCCTCACCTGGTAGGACTCAGTGCTACTCCTGTTCAGGGTATGGGCAGTTCCAGCGGAACTGTCCATCAAAAAATTCCTGAAACCAGTCGAATAGGGATCGGAAAGTGAGATTTTCCGATCAAGTGTCAAACTAGTAGGGCGGGGATCGCGAGGTCTGACCCCAGCCCAACATTATCGAAATGACCTCCCACATAATAGCGTCAGTGGTCCGAACGGGCTGATTACTATTCGGCACTGTAAACCGTCATTTTCTGTCCGGGTTGCTCTCCGGATAGGGACAGTGGAGACAACTGCGACCGTGGACTCTGGTGCCATGGTTAGAGTCATGTCCGACAAACTATTTGAGAAATTGAGACCGACTCCACCCATAATTAGGGAAGTGGCTTTCCAGACTGCAGAGAAGGGCAGTAAAATGGAAGGTTACTATGTGGGACCACTCGAGATTAAAATTGGGGATAGAGCGTTCAGTGAATGCCTCTATGTGGCACCAATCGGCGACGCGGTCCTGCTAGGGTGTGATTTTCTGATTAGGCACGATGGACGAGCTTACTTCAGGGAGGAAGTTATCTCCCTGGGGGATTGGATCGTCCCCAAGGTTTCTTCAGAATTTCAGACATCAAGTGACCCTAAACTGATAGAGGTACCCGGAAAAGACTCTCAGACAGCATCAGACTTGGGGCATCCAAAGAGTCTGGAAACTGATTTCAAGACGAGCCAGACTGAGTTCCGGGGGAGATCCCCGCCACCTCCTAGGGTGGCCCTGGTGATGCTGTGTGAAGACACCGTAATTCCGGCAAACTCGTTGCATTGCTACAATGCAAGATGGAGGCGTCTGCGACAGACTTCATAATCGAGCTGATAGAAACTGAATCAGTGTTAGGGCTCCGGTCAGTGCATGCAAAAAACACACAGCCTGTCGTTTGTGTGTTCAATGTAAACAATCATAGTTTGTCATTGCGTAGGTCTCAAATCATGGCAGAAGCCCATGGGGTTGATGCCGTGCTAGACACGGAATTAAATTCACCAATGAGTAGTGAAGACCGCGAGGGAACTTTCATGCAAGCGGCATCAGAACTCGCTAACATTTTGATAGATGACACAATGCCCCAGGGTATTCATCAAGTGACCGCATGTCTGAAAGGAGATCAGAGTAATAGCGAAACAAAACCAGAGTTGGGGAAACGAGCTCGGATTCCCCAGCACCTGAAAGACTTGTACGAACGCTCTTCTAGGTTACTTAATGATTCCGAAGCTGAAGAGCTGGCGGATCTCCTGGTAGAATACCAGGATGTATTCGCAAAAAACGAATACGACTTGGGCAATTTTAAAGAGATTCAACATGGTATAGACACAGGCTCATCACCGCCCATATGCCAACAAATGAGACGCACCCCAATGTGCTTTGTGGACGAGGAGGAGGCCCACCTTAAAAAAATGTTAGAAGCCGGAATAATCCAGCCTAGCATGTCAGAATGGGCCTCACCCCCAGTTCTCGTGAGGAAAAGGGACTCCACAGTTCGATGGTGTGTTGATTATCGACGGTTGAATGCCGTTACTCGGAAAGAGGTTTATCCCCTACCCCGTACAGACGAGTGCATGGACGCATTATCTGGAAACTTGTGGTTCGGGAAGGCCGATTGTATGAGTGTAAACCATCAAGTCTGGGTAAAGGAGGCAGATAGAGCGAAGACTGCCTTCAGTACAAAGTACAGGAGTTGGGAGTTTAAGAAAATGCCTCTCGGGCTCTCGGGGTCACCATATACCTGGTCACGGGTAATAAATCACGTCCTTCAAGGTTTAAATTGGTCAGTGGCATTATCTTATCTGGATGATGTAGTCATTGGAGGTTTATCTGTGCAAGATCATCCAGGGGGGGGGGTCGGTACTTATTTACATGACATCATGCTGGGGTGGGTGGGTGGTAAAAGATACTTGCTGCATAAAAGTATGTTGGTACTTTTAGGGTGGTCAAATTTTCCTCTGGGTTGTGTGAAAGTATGCAAGAAAGTATTTTGTTCTTAAAACACTGTTCGGAAATGGGTTTTTTTGCAACTGTTTGTGCTTGTAAATTAGAAATATTTATATTTCAGGACTAACAAAACTTTCGGGGCAGCCAGTGATAAATTTTTCAACTGTACATGGAAATTTCAGATTTTAACCCCAGAGTGCAGGGGGTTAACTGATTGTGTAAGATTCTTTAACTGTTCATGTCCAATGGTATTGATTATTGATTAACTGATTAAAAATTACATTACTCTTTACCTAATGAACCAGGAAACAGCCCTGTGCACTTTATGAAAAATAAAAATCGACACTCAATTTTATAATTATTGTCACATTTTGATCTCAAAACATGGGTTGTGATCCCTCATTGGACTGTTGGGACAAGTATATGTTGCTTGTTATAATTGGAGGGGGTCAAAACTTATGTTTTGGGAGCAAAAAACAAGAATGCATAATTACACCAGATTACACAAGAAATTATTTTACTTATTTTGTGTTCTACTAGCATTAGTCAAATGTCATTATGGTTTAATGTTAATTGTATTAAATTCTCATCAGTTTTAACCAGTGTTTTGACTGGCTTTGGGGTGGGGCTGAGGGATTTTTTTTGCATTTTGCAGGACTATTTCTTCTGTGGGTAAATGATTTTACAATACAATCAGTATAGGCAACCCTTTTCTATATGTAGACAGCGTATCCAAAGACATCATAAATCCAGCAGTCAATTGAAATTAAAGCATTATTTTTAAAGTTCCACTTTGAACAAGTTCTTCAGAAATGAAGCATTGCATCAAAATACAATTTGTGTTATCCCTGACTTTTGTCTATTTCCAAACTAAGAAGTGTTCTTGCCTTGTTAGACAGTTCATATGAGAATATTCTAGTATTAAAATATCTGTGGTAATATGTAGAAGAAACCAAAATCAACTTGCCACAACTGATATCTGTACCTCATTTTACAGTCTTATGTAACTCAAGTTTTAGTATCAGGACTGGCTGTGTTTGTGATTTGCCAGGATTTGCCAGTATCTGACATTTCTTATATTCATTACTCGAGGTCCACTGTAAAGCAGTGTGAAGACTTATGCTTACACATGTATACTATATACATAGAGATTCTTCACATATTAAAATGATTTGCTTTACATAACTCATTTTCATCCTTTTCTCACTGGTGTCAACAAAATGTGATTTCAGCTGTCAGACATGGTCGAATGGAAATTCACAGTGACATCATCCAATATCAGAAACTGGAAATTTCAGTATTTGGTATCAGAGTGAAAAAAGTGTCAAAAAATCTTTTAAGAAGCTCAAAAGGAATCATTTTAAGATGTGAATGATCAAGTTACCAAACTGCAAATGCCAATGTGTGACACAGTATGACACAGCTCAGCATTATAGGGGTGGGTGTTGAAAAATAATCACAGATGCCTGATAGTATAAGGTACTTTCCAACATGACTATGGGTGGGTGGGTCCCACCCGAGCAGCATACCCAAAGTAACCTTGACGTCATGTAAATAAGTACCGACCCCCCCTGGATCATCTTGGAAATCTCAGGAAGGTACTCCAGAGGTTTTTACAATATGGTCTTAAAAACTTAAACCTAAGAAATGTGAGTTTTTTCAACAGAGCATTGAATTTCTTGGCCAGATAATTAGCAGAGAGAGTAACGAATCAAAGACTGTTGTTGAGAATTGGCCCGTACCAACACGCACACGTGATGTAGAAAGTTTTTGTGGCCTTGTGAATTATCACAGGGCTTTCATAAAAAATTATGCAGAACTGACCAGGCCTCTGTATGCCATCACTGGTAAAGCTAAATTTGAATGGACCGATGCACAACAGGGGGCTTTCGAAGCCTTTAAAGAGGCCCTAATGAGCCCACCGCTACTCGCTATGCCGAATCAGAAAGATCCGTTCATTTTGGACACAGACGCGTGAGATTTTGCAATCGGGGCGGAGCTATTGCAGATTCAGGAAGGTACGGAACATGTCGTACGGGAGCTTCGTGCTAACACCGCAGCAAGCTCGTTACTGCACTACAAGGAAGGAATTGTTGGCAGTCGTAAGGTTTACGAGACAGTTTAGACACTATCTCCTAGGAAAACCCTTTGTGGTCAGAACCGACCATAGTAGCCTGTGGTGGCTGATGGGCTTCCGAGCGCCACAGGGTCAATTGGCCAGGTGGCTGGAAGAACTCGGCCAGTACGATATGATTATACAGCACCGCCCGGGTGCCAAACATTCAAATGCTGATGCCCTCTCGAGAATCCCTGTTGGGGAAAATTGCCAGAGATATGCTGCAGGTTGTAACTCCCCGGATTTACCCTGTGGTGGTTGTAGTTATTGTCAACGACTACATAAATCATGGGCTAAATTCGAGGAAGAGGTTGATGATATCGGGCCCCTAACCCAGGGGTCAATCAAGTAGAAACCATTTTAAAACAAAAAACAAAAAATCCGCAGAGTAAAGTGGTTAATGGGGCAGAACCTTGCGAAACCTTGGAAACCTCCCAAGATTGGGTGCATGTTGCAGAACCAGGTAGCCTGGGAATTCCCTGGGATCCAGGTGCTGCGGCACATCTCCAGTCATTGGGTGTCAAGAGCAATACTGCAAAACACAGAGAGAAAAATTCGCATCAAGGACCAGAGTCCCTTGGGGAACCTTGGGACCCCGGTGGGTCCAAGATTGAGACAGATAAAATAAGGTCGGACCGCAAGATGGGTCAGCTCAAACCTGGTGTCTCGGGAATACCCTGGGACCCGGGGGAAGGTTGGACTAATGACATGCCATGCCGGGGTTGCATTTGCAGGGTGGGCCCATTCGCAGCTTGCAGTGGCTTACCCTATTTCTCTGATCACGGCTGATCAAAATGCATCTTCACCATCAGATGATAATGACTCGATAAAATTAGCGGATGTGTGCACACTGGCTGAGTTGGGAGATGTCCAGAGAAGCGACCCAGACTTGGCTCCGGTTATCTCGTGGTTGGAGAGCGGGACCGATCCGGACCAAGGGGAGGTATTCTTAGCCAGTGTAGCCACTAAGTACATTTGGATGAATAAAAAGCAATTTGTCTTGGAAAATACTCTTTTATACAAAATCAGGAAAACGGGGATTCAAGTTCCGGTTATCCCGGGGAAGTTCTCCTCGGAGATATTAATACTGGCCCACGAAATTCCCGCTTCAGGTCACCAGGGTAAGGACAAAACCGGTGAAAGAGTCAAACGGGACTTCTATTGGTATGGCATGACCCAGGACATTAACTCTTTTGTAGCGGCTTGTCCACAATGTAATCAGGGAAAGAAGGCCAACCGCAAGGCTAAGTACGAGTTAACCTCTTTCCATGCGGGAATTCCCATGGAGAGGTTTCATCTGGACTTCATGGGACCCTTGCCCCAGAGTAACCGCAGAAATAAATACATACTGATGATGATTGACCAGTTTACGAAGTGGGTGGAATGCATTCCACTCCCTGACCAAACTGCGGAAACGACTGCGCGGGCAGCTGTAGATGAGTTTTTTGCGAGGTTTGGCTGCCCGTTACAGGTATTCTCAGATCAAGGTTCGTGTTTTGAAAGTAAGCTTTTCCGTGAAATGTGTGAACTCCTACGCATTCATAAAGCGCGAACCACTCCTTACAGGCCTTCTTCAAACGGTCAGGTGGAGAGGCAAAACTGAACTTTGATGAGTACAGAGCGTTGTTTCGTGGACAAGAATCAGAAAGACTGGGATAAGTTCCTACCACAGCTCGCCGGAGCAATGCGATCATCAGTACACAGACAAACAGGCTTTACCCTGAATAAGCTCATGCTAGGTCGGGAGGTGAATCACCCCTCAGACCTAGTTTTTGGGTTTAAGGGTGAAGCCAAATCGAGCGAGGACCTTTCCAAATACGTCTTGGACCTGGAGCGTGAGACGAAAAAATTGCACGAAATAGCCTGAAAAAGTTTGAAGGCTGCATGTGAGGTGATGAAGCGTGATTATGACTTGACGGCAGCAAAACATGCATATAAATTGGGCGATCCAGTTTATTTGCTAGATACAGCGGTCAAGAAAGGGAAGAATAGGAAATTATTACCTTTCTGGAGAGGGCCAGGTATCATTGCAGAAGTTATCACTCCGTATCTTTACTCAGTGCAGTTTCGAAATGAGGCAAGGGTAGTACATCATGACCGATTAAAGGCCTGCAGGGATCGCACGTTCCCTCCGTGGTTGGCCAAATGCTTGGAAAAGTTCAAAGAGACGGGAGAGGTATCCGTCTTAAAGCCCTCGGAGGTTTTCTGTCTGTGTAGAAAGACCTACCGGGGCCAGTTCATGATTCAGTGCGACTTCTGCAATGAATGGTACCATGGGCAGTGTATTGAATTAACCGCGAGAGATGCAGAACAGATGGAGATTTATCGCTGTCCTAAGTGCTTGTTCTATGTTTCAGAAAATGGCCAGACATAGCGATGCTGGCGAGTGCTGCGATGAAACTGGGGAGTGGACGGGTGCTGGTGAATCACCGGTACCCGTAAAGGAAGAGGATGTACTAGAACTAACCATTCCAGAGCCAGATTTAAGACAGCTGCTGGATCCAGACAATGCCACCGAGGTGTGGTGGCAGACAGGTAAGGTCGAGGCCTCCTCAGGAGAAGACTCTCCTGGGGAAAGAAGTGTGGGCCTCGACGATAGGGTAGAGGAGGTGTGGGAGGTGGAAGCAGCCGGGATTCCCCAGCTGCCAACACAACCCTCACCCTCCCAGTTAAAGACAGAACAACAGTTGGAGGGGCTGAATGCAGCAGGTAAGATTTGGCCATCTGCTCCAGATTTTATGGCCAAGTTGTTGTCAACGAGTTGGCCACAAGAGAGGCAGATATCCTTTTTCTTGGACCAGTACAGACTGGCCAAGGGAAGGGGCAACAGGAAGTGGATGACTGCCATCACTTCCCTAGCATTGGAAAACTGGCAGTGCGAGGATTGGGCCTTGAAGAACGTCGGCCCAATGCCGCAGCGTCAGGCTAGGGTAAGGAAGGCAGCATCGACCAAGAGTTTCTCTAGGGAGTCCCTGGAGGAATCTTGTAATCGTGATGTGCGATTAAAGGATCCCGAGTTTGTGCATAGGGGTAACATTGGACCCGCCGGGAAATTCCCAGCAGGTGCGCCTACTCCTAGGTATGGGCAAACGGAGAAGCCAGAGGAGGTAGCCGCTGAGGCTGGACCGACTCCAGTCCCAGCGGAGAAATCAAAAGAGTCAGAGTCAGACAGTAAGCGGTGCCCCTTTGAGGATTGCCAGGTAACAATCCTGTCAAAGGTAAGGACCCATTTGGAACATCACTTGCCGACCCCATTTTGGAACCCTGACGCAGGCAGAGTGGCGGAGAAGGGCCCATCATGACTTGTTGGGCTTTTGCGGGGGAATTATCCCCTGCAGAAGACCAGGGGGAGGTGTCCGAGCTGGACCGCCTGGAGAATCTCCGGGCATTCCTGAACAGACACCCAAATCTACATACCATACTCCTGAAGGCAACGGTTTCGGAGGAGGCAGCAGTTACGGTATCTGCTTATGCTGAGGATCTGAGGATATCCCAGCCCTCAGGGGGATTTAGTATTGCCCCAAGGATCAATTCTGTGGCCTGTTTAATCCACAAGCGAGTGGTGATCCATATACTAAACTCCCTACCAAAAGAGAGTCGAGAGGCCGCACTTGATTGCAAGGTGGATCGCTGGCAGATCCAGATCATGAGATCCAGGATCCGGAAAGGTCAGATTCCGGAGGAGCAATTGCAGGAGGCAAGCTCGGAGATTTTTCCAGGCATGCGTCCTGAGGAGGCTGACCAGGCAATCACGGCAGCCTTAATTGTGGAGAAGGCATTTGCGGCTGGGGATATCTCGGGCCTGAGTGATGCGGAACGGGTGGCGAGACAGGTGGAGAAGAAGAGGAAAAAAGAAAAACCTGTTCCAGCTGTCAAGGCATCAGTCCGGTCTAAGTCGTGGGGAGAACTGACAAAAGGGTCTGTTGTTGCCCTCATGCCAGTGAAATTCACTGGTAGCAGGGGACAACAGGGGAATAGCGAGGCTGGCAGGTCAGATGCAAAGCGGAAGTTGTCAGGAGTATTGGTGGAGCCACCCCCAAAGGCAAGAGCCACCAAAGGCAAGAGCCACATGGGAGCATTTTACTCCTATGGGCTCTCAAGTACGACCCATGGGTGGGGCCGGTCGGGGTCTGGTGGCAACCAAACCTATTTTGCCCCCTCCTGGGCTTGGCCATAGTCGGCCGCCACTAGCGCAGCTAGACCTGGCAGATGCCCTCCTGCATCTGGAGGCGCCCAGTGCGAGTCAAGGCCAGGAAAGGAGAGTGTTAGAGGGAATTGATTCCCACTTTCACTCAAACAGAATGTGGCATGTTGGTAGGGGGACTTGTGCCGACAGGGACCAACCCCAGCGAGCAAGGGGACCAGGGGCTTTTGATAGACCTCAGGAACCATATGTGATCCGTATGGTGGGTGGAGTGGATGTGGCATGTGACCCAGAGGAGTATCCTTCTGAGGTCAACTATGACCCTTGCTGGAAAGTGGCCGTGGGGGTGCACCCAAGCAAGTACCACTTGCTGAGTCAACCCGGGGTTCTTCCCAGGTTCGAACAGCTGGTGAGAAGCCCAAGTGTGGTGGCGGTTGGGGAGATAGGTATTGACCGGACACTCACCCAAAATGCTGAGAAGGAGGCCACACAGGATGACATTTTCTGTGACCTCCTGTCTTGAGTTGGGCACCTAAAAAAGCCAATTATCCTACATGTGCGTGGTCCATGGGGAGATCCTACGGACCTTGACGCAGGATATGCGGCATTGGCACATATAATAGGAGGTACAGAGGTAGATCAACCCCTGCAGCTCAACTGTTTCAAGGGTCCACCACGCATGGTGAAAGCCTGGGAAGCTCACAGGCCAAACACCTACTTCAGTGTGAATGGGGGTTGTGTGAATTTTACAGAGGTGCAGAGGGAAGGTATCAGGTGTATTCCCAGGAATAGGCTCCTGCTGGAAACAGATGCCCCTTACTTTGGTATGGGGCATGGGCCGTCCACGCCGGCCCTTATTGGGGAGATAGCCAGGCTATTGGCGGCTATCCGTGGGGAACCGGTGGAGGAATTGTTGGCCTTTACAACTAGGAATGCCTGCTGGTTGTTTGGAATGTTGCCCCCATCACCCTAAACAGGAAATGGTGACTCACCATTTCCAGGGGGGTGCCAGGGGTGGAGGATAATCAAAAATTGTTAGGCTGGCGACCTGAGGATTAACCCTCAGGTCAATATTTATGAATTCCTCATCCATCCACTGTTAAGGGGCATAGACAAAAATTGGTTAGGACAGTATTCATTGAGGGCTCCTCTCGTCCACCGGGGATTTCCCCAGTGGTAGAGCGGATGTCATGATCTCTTCTAGGCATTTATTGGGATGTTTTATTGCTACATGTTTAGGTCACCCCATTTGGTATAGGGGATCAAAAGATCAAACTCTTAAAGTTTGAGCGCACTCTTCTTTCCTGACTTCCCGGAAGTACTCCAGGTCAGTTGGGTTCCCGACAGTTTTTTCTTTGGCATGATAATCTTTGGCTTTTTAAATTAAACGGGGAAGAGTGTTGCAGAATTGCTATATAATCCCACTCGCGTGACGTCATCAGAGACAGTCTGCGAACCAGGAAAGACTTCCAGAACTCTCCGGAACCTGTTCCAGCTGTGAAGATGAATACCACCACTCTGATGCCTCATGTGACCGGGATTAACCAATTGGAATCAAAGAATCAGAGAAGAAGACCAGCCTCTGTCTCTTATCAACAGGACGGCAAACGCGTCGGTTGACAAATCACGATCATTAAGCATATTAAGCGTTTTCACCAGGAATCATTGGTAAGAACCCTAGTTGTTTACCCGCAACTATTTCCTAAAGTAGAGATTTACCTAAACACCAATTCTACTTTAGAAATAAAATGTTCTCGCTGCTGGAGTCAAGGTTGAAGAAAATTAAGGGAAACAACCAGAGCTTTGGAGGTGTCAGCATTATAGCAATCAGAGATTTCTTTCAGCTAAAACCTGTATTTGATGGATGGATATTCCAGGATCTTAAAGAAATAACGGCCTTGGCACCAAATCTCTGGAAAGAATATTTTAATATGCATGAGCTTACTGAGATCATGTGACAGAAAGATGATATACAATTTGCAGAGTTATTGAATAGAGAGAGCGAAAAATGAATTAAATGATGACGATCTTGCGATATTAAATACCAGAATTGTTAATTTTGGTGACTCAACATACAAAACTAATAATATGCAACTCATTTATTTGTTGAAAAAGATCTTATGGACCAGTTTAATGTGCAATCAATTACAAAGCTCAGCTCAGAAAAATTTACAGTAAAAGCAGTTGATACAGTTGTTGGTGACTTTGCAGCTTCTGCGAAAGCCAAATTAATTAGTTCTCTGCCTGATAAGCAATCAGACACTGCTAACCTTGGAAAAAAGGTTGACCTTGCAATAGGAATGAAATATGATGTTATTGCAAACACTGAGGTCACTGATGGTCTCATAAATGGTTATCGTGTCAGGTTAGATACACAAAATATAAGACTAAAGCACCAAGGCCAAGCATTATTTAGTAGGTAAAATGTAATGATGATGATAAAATTGGTTTGCACACAAGAAACAAGTACAGTAGAACCTGTCTTGAGAGACCGCCCTTTTGGCCAAACAAAAGTGGTCTCTCAAGACAGGTGGTCTCTCATAAAAGGTTTCAGGTTAGCTCAAGTCAGTGAATAACCAACCACAAAATTCAGAAATGGAGAAGAATGGATATTTGTAATTACTTTGTAGTTGTTCTTTTTTATGAAGTTTTTTTAACAAATTGAAATGGACTGTTATAAAAGTTATAAAAATAAATTAGTGTTGAAAATCTTCGTTTTGTAACAAATTGAAATGGACTGTTATAAAAGTTATAAAAATAAATTAGTGTTGAAAATTGAAGATTTTCAACACTAATTTATTTTTATTGGAAGGAAAACGTCAGTTTTCTGAAGGTTTGTGAACAGCGAAATCAGCCAGTTTTTCACTGTATTTGACTAGCACTGTATGTATGCTTTCATTAGACTGACCTACCAATGACCGCACACCTTCAAAGTCACTTGTTGGTCAGTACTCTCTTGGCAGAATTCCAATTAAGCTGTCTCTAATCCCCGAAACTTGCTGACCCTGCAAATTCTCTACATCCCCATTGTACTCCGTACCAATGATATTGCACTCCGTGGGTCACGTGTGTAGTTCGTGGCTCTTTGCCGATTCCCGGGACCGTCACTCGGTGCCGCACCTTCTGCATGTAAAGTTCTCGTCAGTCCTTCTCGGACATTTTTCTGATTTACGTTGCACTGAGATATTGGTGATATAAAAATTGACTTGTTTTCCGGTTACCTACAGACAATACATATTATGGATCCTGCTTCCATACCACCGGGTCGACGGGTTTTAGTCACTCTAGTAAAAGACTTTTTTAATATACCCGCATCTTTCGAACTCAGCGATTCAGAACTCACCAGACTGTTAGATTATATGTTGAATGAAGACTTTCCACTCTTGACTCGTGCACTCGATTGTGATACCCGCTGTCTGTGTGACTGTTATTTTTGTACAACCATATAAATATTTATGGTGTGGTGGACATTATCATCATGAGCAGCTCAAGTGCTCCAGTAAATTATCATCGGGACGTTTTGTGCGCTCTTTTGCCAGATTCCCACTGTCTGACGTCAGTGGGCGATATCACGGTTACTCATAGTGTCGCGCCGGATCATTCCTTTTCTGGAGTCAGTTTTTCAGCACCTGTTACTACGGACGTTTCTCATTGCATTTCGGACTCAAGTGCGCGCGCACCGGAGACGCCGGAAGTATGCCATCAAAACAAAAACACTGGGACCACTTCTCAAAGATCTAAAAGTGTGTCACGTAATCGTGTCTTGGCTCCGAGTGATCCCAAACACTGGACATCAGCGCGTTTGCGCGCAGCCCTTGCTAATGCAGGCATTCGGACGCAGGCTTCCATACGGAAATCAATTCTCATCCAACTGTATTTGGACAATGTACACGGCCACTCAAGGTCAAGGATCCGTGCGACTCATAGTAATCACGATGCTCGCGACAGTGACTTACATTTTGAGGAGACAAGCTGCAGACCCAGCTCCGTTCCATTCACGGACATTCTTGGTACCTCTGGAAGCTATGCCCCTTTGTATTCTTCAAGGACTCTTTCACGACCCGCCAGTACAACACACGGCAATCTGCATAGCTTTTCGCCTTTGCCTTCAGAATCCACTGTGTTAGTTTCGAGTACAGACATCGTTTGCTCCCCGACTGTACACTTCACATCAAACGTTGCATCGACGCGCGCAGGCCCCTCACATGCATTGCCTTTACATATAGCAGATTATGACAGTACCATCTATCGCACTCATACGCCTAGACAGACATCACAGCCACCAGTGCAACAATCAAGCAGCATTCAGGACTATACTGGTAATAGTAGCAGCCATGTGACAATATCGCCATCAGAAGTTTCTACTGTGCCAGGGTTACCCGATTCCAGTCATTTTCAGCAGATTCTGGGGCTTTTGCAAACCCAGCAACAACGACTGTCATCATTGGAACAATGTATTTCAAAGTTTCAAACCTCAGTGACAGACGTTCACTTACAACTAATGACAACAATCCTCATTGTGTCACGCCACTTACAAATTGCAACACAGATCATCCAATTCCCCATCATGTCATGAACCCTCATGCCACTTCATTGCCAGGGCAGGCGCCTGGGGATCATGACCTACTTGCTGCACACACAGGTGATCATTCTTTATTCAACATCCCCTGCTCTACCGCCGACTCAGCCCAGATTTTAAGTACTCAAGGTGTTGCACTTTCTAGCCTACCAGATATTGATGTCGAAGTGCCCCGGCACTCCGACGTGAAGTTCTGCTAGGTTTGGATGTGAACCTTGCACGTCTAATTATGCCGGCTCTACCTCATTCGAACCTCCCCAAGAGCAGTTCTGAAACAAAAGGTGACCCCAGACTGTCCAAAAATCTGTCCCTTCCTGAATTTATTAAAGCTTTTAGCCGCTACAAAAATATTGTGTGTGAAACTTACCCTGGTCGCCGTGTCGAGCTTGACGCCTACCAATCTGATATGATAACGTTAGCGGCTCAATATGGTGAACACTTTTACCAATACCATCTGGCCTTTTCGGCAAAAGCAGCAGCATGGCTTCAGAGGGGCGTGAAGGTCGACTGGGCGATTAGGGATAACAAGCTGTTCTGTTCTGTTTTTGCTGGTCAAAAAATGCAAACTTGTTATTTGTGCCAAAGTACTTCTCATTTATCAAAGTTTTGCCCCTTTGGCACTCCAACCAGATCGTGGGAATCCTCGCGTCGCGCAGTTCAGTCTTCTGGTACGCAACGTGCAATCTTGCCATCCACCAGTGCTTCTCATACCGCCATTATATGTCTGAAATTTAACTCGGTTCGGGGTTGTACATTTGGTTCAGCTTGCAAGTATGTTCACCTTTGTTCTACTTGTAGGCAGCCCCATCCTCAGCCGATCTGTCCGAAGGTATTGGCACACCCCAACTCCTCGCAGTCCAGCAAGTGACTCCTGCATTCATCATTACCACCAGGGTGGGCCACCACGCCCGTGCAGGTTTCTGCTCTAACCAAGTATTTGGCCACACACCCCGACCGCATGTTTTGTACAAATTTATTCTCAGGACTCACATTTGGTTTTTCAACAGGCATTACTGCTACACCATCAGCTACTTTAGAACTAAAAAATCTCTTATCGGCTCAACGTGACAAATCTGTAGTCTCTTCGCTAATCGATAAAGATGTGGCAGGGGGCTTTCTACTTGGCCCTTTTAGCGTCCCACCGTTTCCTTCATATCGGGTTAACCCTATTGGGCTAGTTGAAGGGAAATTCTCTAAAAAACAGCGTCTTATTGTTGATTTGTCCGCACCACATCGTTCAACAAAACACTGTTCTATTAACCAGCTCATTGATAAGGATGAATGCTCCATGTCGTATGTTACAGTAGATCATGCTATAAATATTCTTCAGCAACTTGGCCCCAAGTCATGGTTATGTAAGACCGATATCACCTCCGCTTTCAAGTTGATCCCCATTTCTCCAGCTGATTGGCACCTATATGGCATAAAGTGGGACGGCAATTATTATTTTCACACTCGGCTGGCTTTTGGCTGTCGCTCCAGCCCCAAAATATTTGATCTTCTTTCCGAGGCTGTTTGTTGGATTGCGACGGAACGTTTACAAATTCCAAATATTTTACACCTTCTAGATGATTTTCTCCTTATTTCAGCTCCATCAAGCGATCCGCATTTGCCTTTCAACAAATTTTTACAACTTTTTTCAGATCTCAACATTCCCTTGTCACCAGAAAAGACCGAGGGGCCTGTGTATTGCCTGGAATATCTTGGGATTATTTTGGATACTGTCCGCATGGAGACGCGTCTTCCTCAAAACAAACTAGACAGGATCTTGCAACTTGTCACTAGCTTTTCCTCCCGGCGGTCATGCAAAAAACGGGAACTACTCTCTCTCCTTGGGCACCTTAGCTTTGCCTGTCGGGTAGTGGTTCCTGGTCGGTCTTTTCTTTCGGAAATTATTCGCCTTGCTTACTCGGTTTCGGAACTTTGGCACCATGTCACATTGTCTACCCAGTTCCGGCGTGATTTGGAAATGTGGCAAATTTTCTTGTCACATTGGAACGGGGTAAGCATGTTTCTTGAACCGCGTTTCACAACATCTTTCGATATGGCTCTGTATACCGATGCTAGTTCTACAATTGGGTTTGGTGGTTTCTTTCAAGGCCGGTGGTTTCAGGGACGATGGTGCGATGATCCTGGATTTCTGAATTTGCCACAGTCTATGGCTTTCATGGAGTTATATCCCATTGCTGTAGCTGCTGTCCTCTGGGGTCATTTGTGGTC
Source organism: Pictodentalium vernedei (assembly GCA_031216915.1). Lineage (NCBI taxonomy): Eukaryota > Metazoa > Mollusca > Scaphopoda > Dentaliida > Dentaliidae > Pictodentalium > Pictodentalium vernedei. Next base: position 167,188,916 of record CM062297.1, read on the forward strand.
TGCGAAGCGTATCATTTTCATCTGCGACAATGCAGCTACCGTTCATATACTAAAAAAGGGACGTTCGCCGGTCCCTTCCATCATGCAGTTAATGCGCCGTATCACACTCTTAGCATTACAACATAATTTCATGTTTTCTTCACAGCATATCCCAGGCTTCACAAACTCCATCGCTGACTCTCTTTCTCGCTTTTCACAGGACTTCAGAGAACTGGCACCGGAGGCAGAACTCGATCCATATCCATGCCCACCATGCTCATCGGTTCTCCTGGCTTAAATTCAGTAGCACAGCATCTTTATATGGAATCCGTGTCCACATCCACGCGAAGATCTTACAGTTCAGGATTCAACTTGTTCCAGCGATTCCTGTCCCAGCAATTTCCATCGGGCGACCAACTTTTAACCACAGACTTGCCACTTTTACATTTCATTGTATTTTGTCATCATATGTTGAAGCTTTCACACCCTACCATTAAGTTATATTTGGCCGGTATTCGCTTTTTCTATGTAGCCCAAGGGCTGGGAAATCCATTAATGTCTCCTCAAGGCAGGACTTGGGAGCGAGTCTTTTCAGTGCTCAAAACACTGACAAAATTTCAAAAGCCCTCGAAACTTCAGCGTCTTCCTATCACGTTCCCCATACTTCATACTTTAGTTACTTTTTTACGTCAAGGTCCGTTCTCCGCTTATACGAATTTGCTTTTCCAAACTGTCCTTTTAGTAGCCTTTTTTGGTTTTCTACGCTGTGGGGAATTTACCACTCAAACTTCTTTTGACCCATCTTCTCATTTATGCTTGGGTGACGTTCAGATCTGCACGGCGAGTCAACGGGCTTGGCTCCGCCTGAAGGCTTCAAAATCTGACCCATTTCGCACTGGCGTCACTCTCACATATTTTCCTACCTCTTCTTTTGCATGTCCGTACACCTTTCTCACAACATTTTTACAAGTACGTATTGCACAGGGGGGCTTGCCTCATCACCCATTGTTTCTCACGGAGTACAATCAAGCTCTCAGTCGGCCATACTTCCTGACTAAATTGCGGACATGTTTGGCTATGTGTGGTTTCAACTCGGCGTCCTTCTCCGGCCATAGTTTTCGTTCGGGGGCAGCTACAACAGCCTGTCACGCTCGGTTGGAAGATCACCTCATTAAGACTTTGGGACGGTGGTCTTCTGATAGTTATCTGCGGTACATTAAAACCCCAGACCAGGTACTGCATGATGCCCACATGGCCTTATGTCGCAACTAAACCTGCCCACTTTTCTGTTCCTCTTGCTATCACCCTACATCTAGGCACACTCCATGACAATAAACGATTGGCTACACTTGACTTTATTTTCATATCTACAGGAACTGCCTACACGTGTAGGCCACCTTTGTACATGTCGCTATATGTATCCATTCCTGCCTTCCCTTTGGCCTTTACGGTGGGTCATTTTCACAGTTTTATTGCTTTTCATGATATTCGTCTGTTGGGGTTTTCTCCTATCGTTTTCATTTGTATATAATGTTAGCCTTTTCATTATCGGTTTTTATTCTAGTTTCATGCTTATTCGTTCTTTCATTCTACCTTTGGTATTTCATGGCTGCTTCATTTAATGGTACCTCAAGATTTTAAGTCGCCACCTTTCATCAATCATGGCACGTTGACTGCCTCACCTTTTCGAATCCTGATGGTGGACCTCTCAGCCCTTCTGGGGTCTCTCAGCTGGTACCAGCTTCGTTTGGGTGTTCGTTGATCTGCCCCCATCAAGGACTGTTCGGTCAACAACATCACGTATAGTGAGTGTACGTCGTACGGTGCCATCGGTTTTGCAGATCCACTATGATGCGATTTCCCGATGGCCCCCATGGGCGTATACTCAGGTTACGTTTACGCGAAATATTTCTCCGAATGGCATCAGTGCTACTAGGAGCCCCCAGTTTTTTCCCCAACCAGTAACTTATCCATAGCATACTTAGATAGCCTCACCCTGCAACTCAGCGAGCCATACATGTGTATATACTTCTTGTGGATTGCACAAATTCGATTTATATATTCAATGCAAACATTGTGTGGCAAATCATATATTTCTTATTGCGGCCCAGCGGGTCATTTTCAGGTTCGGTGCGGATCACTATCGCTATCACTCCGCGGCCCAGCGGGTCAATCCTTTAGCAGGCTATATACACCTCTGCGGCTCAGCGAGCCTTAACATAAATGCTTTTATAATGTGTCATTAAAGTCATACTAAGCAGTTCTGTGGCTCAGCGAGCCTTAACATGAACACTTTCATATGGATACTAAAGTTGTACTAAGCAGTCATGATATGACAACAGACTTGCTACATGTATTGGTGCAGACCTAAAAGCTAGTAATAAATATCATTGCTGTTGTCTATGGCGTTTTGTTCTTTTCGTTGTCCACAAATTGGAAGGAAAACGTCAGTTTTCTGAAGGTTTGTGAACAGCGAAATCAGCCAGTTTTTCACTGTATTTGACTAGCACTGTATGTATGCTTTCATTAGACTGACCTACCAATGACCGCACACCTGCAAAGTCACTTGTTGGTCAGTACTCTCTTGGCAGAATTCCAATTAAGCTGTCTCTAATCCCCGAAACTTGCTGACCCTGCAAATTCTCTACATCCCCATTGTACTCCGTACCAATGATATTGCACTCCGTGGGTCACGTGTGTAGTTCGTGGCTCTTTGCCGATTCCCGGGACCGTCACTCAGTGCCGCACCTTCTGCATGTAAAGTTCTCGTCAGCCACCACCACCCCACCACCACCATCAGGTATTCAACTAAAACTGGGGCCCTAGGCTTGCCCTGTCCTGTTAGGTGTGGGTTTCGTTGATCTGCCCCCATCAAGGACCGTTCGGTCAACAACATCACGATAGTGCGTGTACGTCGTTCGGTGCCATCGGTTTTGCAGATCCACTATGATGCAATTTCCCGATGGCCCCCATGGGCTTATACTCCGGTTACGTTTACGCGTAATATTTCTCCGAAGGGTGTTCGTTGATCTGCCCCCATCAAGGACTGTTCGGTCAACAACATCACGTATAGTGAGTGTACGTCGTACGGTGCCATCGGTTTTGCAGATCCACTATGATGCGATTTCCCGATGGCCCCCATGGGCGTATACTCAGGTTACGTTTACGCGAAATATTTCTCCGAATGGTATCAGTGCTACTAGGAGCCCCCAGTTTTTTCCCCAACCAGTAACTTATCCATAGCATACTTAGATAGCCTCACCCTGCAACTCAGCGAGCCATACATGTGTATATACTTCTTGTGGATTGCACAAATTCGATTTATATATTCAATGCAAACATTGTGTGGCAAATCATATATTTCTTATTGCGGCCCAGCGGGTCATTTTCAGGTTCGGTGCGGATCACTATCGCTATCACTCCGCGGCCCAGCGGGTCAATCCTTTAGCAGGCTATATACACCTCTGCGGCTCAGCGAGCCTTAACATAAATGCTTTTATAATGTGTCATTAAAGTCATACTAAGCAGTTCTGTGGCTCAGCGAGCCTTAACATGAACACTTTCATATGGATACTAAAGTTGTACTAAGCAGTCATGATATGACAAAAGACTTGCTACATGTATTGGTGCAGACCTAAAAGCTAGTAATAAATATCATTGCTGTTGTCTATGGCATTTTGTTCTTTTCGTTGTCCACAAATAACTTTTATAACAGTCCATTTCAATTTGTTACAAAAAGATTTTCAACAGAAATTTATTTTTATTCCCTATCTGTCACATTTCATGTATGTATGAAATTGTTTATTCAGCAATAATCCTAATCTTTTCACAGGGGTCTTATAAAAACATCTCAATCTTTAATGAGTTAGCAATTGAAACCCAATTAAGAGCTTTTAATACTTTTAATTATGTTAGTATAACCACAATGGATTTTCCAAATCCAGAACAGGTAAAAAGTTTTTGTCATGGTTTCAGTCTTCAAAGGGGCGGTCTCTCAAGACAGGTCTATTATGGCATAAAAATACAAGTTGGTACCAGGTCACAGTGGTCTCTCAAGACAGGTGGTCTCTCAAGACAGTGGTCTCTCAAGACAGTGGTCTCTCAAGACAGGTTTTACTGTATACACATTTGTAGAGCAATAATATTGATAAAACTTGGACTCCAATATTTGACATAAAGAGATCATTTACATATATGTACAAGACATTCGAAAGAATTCAATTTCCACTTATACTAACAGCTGCAAAAACTATTCACAAATCCCAAGGTGATACTTTGAATGAAGTTGTTGTTAGCTTGGAATCCAAGTGTAAAGCCAAAATACAACATTATAAGTTATTGTGATGAATTGACGGTAACATGGTCTGAGGTTTTCAGCTCGGAGCTTATGTTCAACCGAGATGCGAAGCGTCGAGATTGAACATATGCTCTTGAGCCGCAAACCTCAGACCATGTTACCGTCAATTTATCACAATAACGTATATGTTCCAACAGACACTACCCATAGCCCAAAACCTAGATTGTGAAAGAGAAACAGGAGAGGCTAATTACTAAACTTGTGACCACTAAAAGTTACCTTGTTCAAGGCAACTTTCAACGATCACAGGTTTAGTAAATAAACATCTCGTGTATCCATGACGGCACTGGATAAATAATCAATAAACCAGATAAACTCATTCCAACTTAGTTCAATTCGTAAATCGGTTTTGTAATGTAAACAACACTTCATCTGGAAGACCCTCTACTACAGACGTGAAACATCCAGAAAAATGAAGCGGCTCGTTAGTCACTCCGTTGGTGAAGCAGGTATGAAACGGCCGATGTCATTTCAAATATTTTGCGGTGTGACGTCAGACGGTAACATTTGCCACTCGGGCCGTAAACATAGAATATACTAAGCGAGCTCTCGTCCAATCAGAGGAGGGGGATTTTAGTCTTAATGGAACATATTCATTTTGTTGCCTTAAGTAGGGTTACATCTTTATCGGGGTTACAGGTATTTAAGTTCAACAAGAAAAAAATATCTGTCGCTGATTGCGTGACGGAGGAACTAGAAAGGTTGAAATCAACTGCAGTTTTACAGTTATGCTTCAAAACCTTTTTATCTAACAATCATATTAATTTGGCCTGAAAAACACGAAAAACGGTATGTATCACATGATGTGTTCTGATTCTGTATCATATAGATGACTCATTCTGATTCCGTACCATATAGTCGACTCGTTTCATGGTAACACAATGGGCGATCAGAACAGGTGCATGAATACATTCTATGTGCATTTCAGTGATAGACCCAACATTATGTCCCAAAACTGTTTTAATAATTTAAGATTTAATCTGTTTATGTTACAGAAGTGTTAGATCAAGGCAAAGCCGGCTCGTTGAGATCCCATTCTGGACACCACCGAGAATTTGTTACAAATCACAGGACATGCACAAAATCATGATAATCTGTATTTATCTTACAATCAACATGTATTTTGTCTGTATTAACTCCATAACTGTCGTGTATCCGCCCCCCTGATGTTTGTATCAGGGGGTCGGATACAAGTACGTTCCTTTCGCGTGAGTTCCATTTTTTTTCTTTTTGTTCATCCATACGAATAAATAGTTCGTTTTATATTCGTCTACATTCTTGACTTGTCCCCAATATATTGTAAGAAAAAATGATTATTACCATTATATAACTGTGGATGTATATAAAATATGTATCCGAGTCTTGCTCCGGGTTCTAAGGGTAGATCACGACTCGTCTTCCACTCGTCGTGATCTGCCCTTAGAACCCGGAAGCTCGACCCGGATACATAGTTTGTACACCCACATATTGGTAATAATCTCTACAACTTTGAAGTAGGTATTTGCTACCATGAACATATTCAATAACTGCAGGTCATTGAATGCCCACATTCATGATATCAGAAAAGATTGCAACATTATGAATGTCGATGTTATTGGTATTGCAGAATCTGGATTAACCTTGACAGATTTAGTTGAAAATTTTAGTTTGCTGGTTATCAGCTGATTCATGTGGATCAAATACAAGCAAATCCTGCGACAAGACCTCCAAATGGACTTATATTGTATTATCAAAATGACTATTCTCCATCTATTTATTTATTTATTGATGGTTAAGGTCACATATTTATGCACAATGGCTAATCATGACCGCGACAGTTTTATGGGTGGAGGAAGCCGGAGTACCCGGAGAGAACCACCGAGCAACGGCGAGCAACTGTCAGCTCCCCAACATACTGACTCCACACAAGCAGGGTTAGCATTGGTTGAAGATAGGTGCACCATCGACGTGCAGGACGCCTTAGTACACAACCCCACCGTGCCCCCACGTGGGCAATGGGGGTGAAGTGTCTTGCCCAAGGACACAACGCGGTTGCCGCAGGTGGGATTCGTACCGAGGACCACTCGGCTTGCAGCCTGCACCTCTACCAACTGAGCCACCGCACCCCTAACTATTCTCCATCAAATATCCACATATTCTACAGCAATGCTAGAGTTTGTAATAGCAGACATAACATGTCCCATTAACCCTTTACCCAACATAACGGCCACAACCGGCCAGCGCTATTCTCAAAAATCGCCAATTAATTTTCAAAATATTTTCATTTTTTGTCTCAAAAACATAGGTTATGACCCCTCGTTGGAACGAGCTCGTTGAGCTCGTTCCAACGAGGGGTCATAACCTATGTTTTTGAGACAAAAAATTTAGTTATTCAAGAATTTTTTTGGCAAGTGTCGTCTGCTTTTCACGTTAGGTAAAGGGTTAAAGGACCTTCTCAGATTGTTTACGTTTATAAAGCACCAAACTGTAAATTCCACCATTTGAAAGGACACTTTCCTTAGTGATCTTCTTCCTTCTGTAGATTTAAATCATCAAAAACTTATTTTTATGGGAGACTTTAACTTTGATTTATTGATTGGGAATATAGTGGTACAAGAAACTTATTTTTGCAATTCATGTTGGATACATTTAAGGTTTCACAAATTATATCAAAAAGTACCACATTTTATAGAACCCTCTTAGACCTAGCTCTTTGTTAAAAATTGTTCAAATGTTAATATTGTAACAGAAGTCCTTGAAGCATGCTGGTCAGACCATAAACTTATTTATGCAGCTTTAAAATTATGATTGATGAATGTAATGTCAGTGCCTTTTCTGCTTTATTTATGAAACAGTATGTTGTGTAAACATCTTGTCACAACCTTAAACCTGCAGCCAGTGGTTATTGCTAAATGAATGCCCACTGAAATATTTACTGAAATTTCTGATTTGGGTTTCTTGAAAATGTACACAATTTTTTTTCATGGGAAAAAAAAGGGGTAAATTTGTCTTCAAATGAAGGAAAGGAACACAATGTGCACTGCCCCTGGTATTCCTCAATGGCTGAAGGTTCTCTGAAGGGTGGGGGGGGGGGGGGAGGGGGGGGGGAGCACAGTTAATGTTTTGGCATTCATATTTAGTTATATTCATAAAGAATATTGTATTCTTAGTGATATTCATTTTCATGTTGAAAGCCCATAACTCTAGAAAAAAAGGGGATTTACATAGCCAAGCATGGCTGTGTAAATAATTTTGTGCCTAACGGTATTTAGCCATCTCTTGCAAGTCATCATCAGGCATGGTGGCATATGTTTAGAGCGGCAGCACGTATGGAAAGATCCTTATCTAAAGTGTATAGAAAGCTGAATCCCAAGCCATGTCAAACAGGGGACAATATGATAAGGGTTTCTCAATAATCAAAAACACATGGTTCCAAATTCAGCCAATGACCATCTGACGGACAAAGAGATCTAATAATTTGTGGTGGAAAGCAGTACGTATAGCTGCCTTTTCATTCTGAACTCTGTGGAAAGAAGTCGGGAATCAGGTCCCGTCATCGTTTCATTACTTTTTTTTCTCTGTTCTTTCTTCGTTTTTCGCTTATACGCGTTCGTTGCATGCTGCCCTTTATTTCCCATAGTTTATAATTAGCTTTCGTTTTGCCATATTCTTAATTTATTTTATTCTTTGTTTCTTCATTTTTTTTTTTCTCGTTCGTTCATTGAGTTATTTTTAGCTGTTACCCATGGCTCATTCTCAGGTTTCACCCCCTGTTCATGTTCTCATCTGGGGCCACAGCTTCAGTTGTCATCTCGCGACCTTCCTGGAAGCTGAGGCCGACTTTAACACCAATTTCGCCAGTACATTCTGTCTGTCACCTGGGGTACATCAGGTGGACTTGCGCATACATGTTGTCAGTGGCACAGTGGCAACATGCTTGGAAAAATGAAGGTACAGGATATGCACCTGGTGGATACTTTTCAGCCACACATAGTGAGTGATTCTTCAGGTAGGTGGTAATGATTTAAGTCACCCTAACTCTGACCCTCTTTCCATAGGTAAACATGTTGATGACTTCTGCACCTACCTCCGTGGATCTCTTGGGGGGGGGGGGGGGGGGGGGGGGAGGGGGGGGGGGGTGAAACAGATTTTTGTGAGTCATCCTTTTCACCGGACACGCCTTCGATCCGGTATACGCAGAAGGATTAATGGTAAGGATTCTTGGGTGTGGCTTCCTGAAGAAGCCGTGCACAGGTACAATCTCAAGGTCGATAGGTTTAATATTTTTAGCTCAACTTGACAAAGTCAAGCTGAGCTATTGCCATCACTTCTCGTCCGTCGGCGTACGTATGTACGTTAGTACGTACGTCCACAATTTCCTTTGGCACACCTCACAGGTCGCATTTATCATCAGATTACTTTGAAACTTGGCATGCTTGTTTGGGGTGACCTCTAGATGGGAGCTATCGATTTTCTTCAATTTCCGTCAAAAAATGTTGCCGCGGCCAACGTTCTTAGAACTTAGTTTAGTCAAACCACAATATTTCCCTTTGGCACACCCTACAGGGCACATTTATGATTTGATTGCTTTGAAACCTGGTATGCTTATTTAGGGTGACCTCTAGATGGGAGCTATCGATTTTCTTCAATTTCCGGCAAAAAATGTTGCCACGGCCAACGTTTGTAGAACTTAGTTTAGTCAGACCTCAATATTTCCCTTTGGCACACCCTACAGGGCACATTTATGATCAGATTGCTTTGAAACCTGGTATGCTTGTTTGGGGAGACCTCTAGATGGGTGCTATCGATTTTCTTCAATTTCTGTCAAAAAATGTTGCCGTGGCCAACGTTCTTAGAACTTAGTTTAGTCAGAAGACTCAATATTTCCCTTTGGCACACCCTACAGGGTACATTTATGAACGGATTGCTTTGAAACCTGGCAGGCTTGTTTGGGGTGACCTCTAGATGGGAGCTATCGATTTTCTTCAATTTCCGGCAAAAAATGTTGCCCGCGGCCAACGTTCTTAGAACATAGTTTAGTCAAACCACAATATTTCCCTTTGGCACACCCTACAGGGCACATTTATGATTTGATTGCTTTGAAGAAAATCGATAGCTCCCATCTAGAGGTCACCCTAAATAAGCATACCAGGTTTCAATTTCCGGCAAAAAATGTTGCCACGGCCAACGTTCGTAGAACTTAGTTTAGTCAGACCTCAATATTTTCCTTTGGCACACCCTACAGGGCCCATTTATGATCAGATTGCTTTGAAACCTGGTATGCTTGTTTGGGGAGACCTCTAGATGGGAGCTATCGATTTTTTTCAATTTCCGTCAAAAAATGTTGCCATGGCCAACGTTCTTAGAACTTAGTTTAGTCAGAAGACTCAATATTTCCCTTTGGCACACCCTACAGGGCACATTTATGATCGGATTGCTTTGAAACCTTTCATGCTTGTTTGGGGTGACCTCTAGATGGGAGCTATCGATTTTCTTCAATTTCCATCAAAAAATGTTGCCGCAGTCAACATTCTTAGAACTTAGTTAATCAGACCACAATATTTCCCTTTGGCTCACCCTACAGGGCACATTTATGATTAGTTTGCTTTGAAACCTGGTATGCTTATTTACGGTGACCTCTAGATGGGAGCTATCGATTTTCTTCCATTTCCGTCAAAAAATGTTGCCACGGCCAACGTTCTTAGATTTTACTCTAGTCAGACCACAATATTTCCCTTTTATACACCCTACAGGGCACATTTATGATCGGATTGCTTTGAAACCTGGCATGCTTGTTTGGGGAGGCCTCTAGATGGGAGCTATCGATTTTCTTCGGTTTCTGTCAAAAAATGTTGCCACTGGCAAAATGAAAGTGTCAATGACACTGTAGCTCAACTTGACAAACTTGAACTTGGTAAGTTATAAATGAAATGGCAAAATAGAAGATCATTGGGACCAATGTCAGTTTTTTTGCCAGTGGCGACATTTTTTGACAGAAACCGAAGAAAATCGATAGCTCCCATCTAGAGGCCTCCCCAAACAAGCATGCCAGGTTTCAAAGCAATCCGATCATAAATGTGCCCTGTAGGGTGTACAAAAGGGAAATATTGTGGTCTGACTAGACTAAATTCTAAGAACGTTGGCCATGGCAACATTTTTTGACAGAAATGGAAGAAAATCGATAGCTCCCATCTAGAGGTCACCGTAAATAAGCATACCAGGTTTCAAAGCAATCTAATCATAAATGAGCCCTGTAGGGTGAGCCAAAGGGAAATATTGTGGTCTGACTAAACTAAGTTCTAAGAATGTTGGCTGCGGCAACATTTTTTGATGGAAATTGAAGAAAATCGATAGCTCCCATCTAGAGGTCACCCCAAACAAGCATGAAAGGTTTCAAAGCAATCCGATCATAAATGTGCCCTGTAGGGTGTGCCAAAGGGAAATATCGAGTCTTCTGACTAAACCAAGTTCTAAGAACGTTGGCCGCGGCAACATTTTTTGATGGAAATTGAAGAAAATCGATAGCTCCCATCTAGAGGTCTCCCCAAACAAGCATACCAGGTTTCAAAGCAAACAAATCATAAATGTGCCCTATAGAGTGTGCCAAAGGGAAATATTGTGGTCTGACTAAACTGAGTTATAAAAACGTTGGCCGTGGCAACATTTTTTGACGGAAATTGAAGAAAATTGATAGCTCCCATCTAGATGTCACCCCAAACAAGCATGCCAGGTATCAAAGCAATCCGATCATAAATGCACCCTGTAGGGTGTGCCAAAGGGAAATATTGAGTCTTCTGACTAAACTAAGTTCTAAGAACGTTGGCCGCGGCAACATTTTTTGACAGAAATTGAAGAAAATCGATAGCTCCCATCTAGAGGTCTCCCCAAACAAGCATACCAGGTTTCAAAGCAATCAAATCATAAATGTGCCCTGTAGGGTGTGCCAAAGGGAAATATTGTGGTCTGACTAAACTGAGTTCTAAAAATGTTGGCCGCGGCAACATTTTTTGACGGAAATTGAAGAAAATTGATAGCTCCCATCTAGATGTCACCCCAAACAAGCATGCCAGGTTTCAAAGCAATCCGATCATAAATGTACCCTGTAGGGTGTGCCAAAGGGAAATATTGAGTCTTCTGACTAAACTAAGTTCTAAGAACGTTGGCCGCGGCAACATTTTTTGACAGAAATTGAAGAAAATCGATAGCTTCCATCTAGAGGTCTCCCCAAACAAGCATACCAGGTTTCAAAGCAATCTGATCATAAATGGGCCCTGTAGGGTGTGCCAAAGGGAAATATTGAGGTCTGACTGAACTAAGTTCTACGAATGTTGGCCGTGGCAACATTTTTTGCCGGAAATTGAAGAAAATCGATAGCTCCCATCTAGAGGTCACCCTAAATAAGCATACCAGGTTTCAAAGCAATCAAATCATAAATGTGCCCTGTAGGGTGCGCCAAAGGGAAATATTGTGGTTTGACTAAACTAACTTCTAAGAACGTTGGCTGCGGCAACATTTTTTGCCGGAAATTGAAGAAAATCGATAGCTCCCATCTAGAGGTCACCCCAAACAAGCATAAGAAGTTTCAAAGTAATCTGATTATAAATGCGACCTGTGAGGTGTGCCAAAGGAAATTGTGGACGTACGTACTAACGTACAAACATACTAACGTACGTACGTACGCCGACGGACGAGAAGTGATGGCAATAGCTCAGCTTGACTTTGTCAAGTTGAGCTAAAAAATGACATTGGTACCAATGATTTTCAATTTTGCCATTTCATTTATAACTTACCAAGTTCACGTTTGTCAAGTTGAGCTACAGTGTCATTGACACTTTCATTTAGACGTTGTCCTTGGCGACACTTCTTCGGGGGTAATGTTTTGGAAGCACCGCCGATTTTACCGTCACACTGTTACATTGCTCAGGGATGGGGTGCATTTCAATGGGGAAGGGATGCGTCACTACTATAAAAGTTTCAAGGGGGCGGTCGTTCGTGGGGTCAAGGCACATTTGTGTCGCTAAGGGATTGGGTAGGAACATGTGTTAGGCTTCCAGTCGCCCAACTGACCAGTCCACTCAGCGCGGTTTCATTTTAGCGGGACCTTATTTTTACATATTTGTCCCACACTGCAGGCATTTTCATTCTTTCTGCAACTTCTGTTACATGCCATTCTTCTCCATGAATCCTACTCCACGCTGTCCCGTATTTTCAGTATCTTTTTTCAGGTGGGGTGGGGGAATGGGTGGGTAGGGTAGGGGCTCCCAGCTAGGCCCATTGCATCACATCCAGCCATCTTAACACGTGAACATTTTACACACCACACTTTCACACTTGCCACACACATCATGTTCATTACGCGCTCGTCAACACTCGTTACACTCGTAAACATCGTCACATCAACACTCGCTCGTATTTGGGACGGTGGTATATAATGGGGGCAGAGGGACGCGCGGTGACCATGCTTCTCGTCTATGCATGTGGCGAGGGGCGCATGTTGTCCTATAGCACTCGTGCTGGCATCATGTCACCGTGTTCGGCTCAGACTGTCGCCACTAAGCCACAGCTCTCTCTCGTACTTTCTACCAGGGATGAAGTTTTCAGCCCATCAGCTGTTTCGGCTAATCATTTGACCACACCTTCATCTGTTCTCTCGATTTACATGAGAGTTGTCTTGGGGACCATTCTCTTGTAACTTGGTGGACTCGCATCTATTTTCCAGCTGAATTTAGCCGACTGTTGTTAATTAAGCCTAATTTGGCCTTTATTGATATTCTTGATTTCCCTCCACACATTTCGTAATTTCAGCATTTTCTGTTGATTTTGTTATATTGCACCCTCATCCCTGGTCCACGCTCGTCACTCATTCGTGTTCGGGGATGCAGTATATGGTGGTGGCAGTGGGCCTCGCACTGACAGCGTCCTCGTCTCTGGATGGGGAGCTTGTTTGGTCATATAAGCGCACGTCTCAGGCATCGTTTAAACCCTTTAGGCCCTTCTGCTGCCACTAAGCTGCATCCCCACCTCGTATTTTGCATATCTCATACATGTTCATTACACTTACAGTCATCTGCACTCATTCGTCCCACCACCTTCTCCACACCTCGTTATTCCCCCCTTGTCGGTACGGCTTTCTTTGGCCTCACCGAACCACTTTGTGGCTTTGTTGGCCTCGGCAGGTATCTTGTTTATGATGCGATGGATCCTGATGGCCACTACCTGGGTGGAATTACTGGGGGGGGGGGGGGGGGGATGGGGCGGTGGACGTTCACATCTGGGTACTCGGGCCCATATGCCCGTCGTGGTTATGGCGTGGCCTTGGAGGTCGGGGGATCTTCAACCCCATAACTTGTCCCCTACACCCACCATACATCATAATAGCCCCCCTCCCCCCCCCCGGGCCCCATCCGGTCTTAGCTGTTCTGGCCCTTCTTTCTGAGCCCCGCACTCATGTGTACCGAACACCGCTTCTGTTTCTACTGCACACGTGCTTTCCTTGTTTCTGTGCATGTTTTGTTTTCTTTTTTCAACACGCAGCCATGGACTCCCTTGGTCCGTTGTCGACAGGATACTACTTTCCCAGTCAGTGTGCTGCCTTCAGTTTTGTCTACTGTTCGTCGGGGGTAAGTATTGATCTGTTTAGTTTACTTCGTTAATTTTGGCTTTTATTCATACTTTTATACCCTTGGGTTTACTGTCCGTGGCTTACGGGGCCCATCGTCGGGGGTTAACTGTTAAGGGGGGGGGGGGGAATCCTCCTGACCATCTGTTGTACAGTGGGGCATTCCCCCCTCCCCCCCATGCTAGGTGGAGCACTTATTTCCCATGTTCGTCATGTTGACTCATACTCGTGTCCCCTCGCCATACGTTGCAGGTTTTGTCTCTTGAGTTTGCCACACGAGGGCCCACTTCTCCCTCCCTTTCTCCACCCACTTTTAGACACTGGGTCCTAAGTAGGAATCATCGTTGTCTGTCTTCCTCGGTGTCCCTCGAGAGTAGGACACCGTTGAAGATAAAGGGCAAAATTTGGGCGGAGGAGTTTGTGGACTTCTCTCTCCTACTCGGACAGTCAGGTGTCCCGTCTCATGAGTACACCATAACCATGGGAGGTTCAAATGCGGACAGCCCCTCTTTGGTCTACACGCCAAAAGCCACATGAACAATCAGTTCCCTGGAACAGTGGCTTTAGCATTTGAAATTTTCATGTCTGTGTACATCGTTCAGTTCCCCTCTCAAAGCTGCCGGTTACTGAAGTACCTGGCACATATCAGGTCGATAGCTGTCAGTGGGGGGGGAATTGGATGAATTATGATAGGGAATTCAGACTGTTATGACAGTCTGACCCTACTGTCCCTTGGGATTTCAACCAACTTGACCTTTGGTTCAAGGTCCTACATGACCCCATTGCCTCCAAGCCTGAGGCCAGACATCCTAAGGAAACACCACGTCGCTCGTCTCAGCGGCCCAGCACACCTCGGCCCACACGTGAATGTCCTGTAGGTTATTGTGACCACTTCCTTCATGGTGAGCCATGTCTTGGCCCTTGTCGATTCATGCAGCCCCCAAGGGCCCCTCATTCCACCCAAAGCATAATTCCCCCAGGGCCTAAAGATGGGGTTACTTTGCCCACTTCAGTAAAGGTTCGCCATCTGGACTTCATACTGGCTGGGTATTCGCCGGATAAGGCACAATTCCCACTTCTCGGATTTACCAGTGGTTTTCGTGTAGGGTTTTCAGGACATGACCTCTCAATGCCTGCCCCTAATTTGACTTCAGCAGCGGACTTGCCACATGTGCTCGATGCCAAATTGGAAAAGGAATGTTTAGCAGGAAGAATTGCGGGCCCATATCACATACCCTCATTTCCAGGTGTCACCACTTGGCGTTGTCCCCAAGAAGGCACCCGGGGAATACCGAGTGATCCATCATCTATCTTACCCCAAGGGAGATTCTGTTAATGATGGCATCCCAGAGGAACTGTCTTGCGTCCGATATGCATCTTTACAGGATGCAATTACCCACATTCAATCTCTTGGCGAAGGCTGCTTGACATGGCCAAAACTGACATTCAGTCTGCATTTCGGATCATTCTCATTCACCCTGATGATTATCATCTTCTCGGGATGTTGTGGGGTGGGAAATTCTATTTTGACAGATGCCTTCTGGTTGTTCTACCTCCTGTTGTATATTTGAGGCTTTCAGTTCCACGCTGGAATGGACAGCCACATCAAAGTTTCATATCCCAGGGGTTGTCCATGTCCTGCATGATTTTCTCTTGTTGGTCCCCACCTGGGAACAGTGTGCCCTCTCCTTACGACTGTTTCTTCATCTGTGTGATTTTCTTGGCGTTCCCATTGCATCGGAAAAGATCGTGGGCCCTACACGTTGCATACAGTTTTTAGGGATTGAACTGGACTCGGTTGACATACCTGCTGACAAATTAACCACTTGTCGCTCCGAAATCGAGCTACTGTTAACAATGCCGAAAACTACGCTGCACCACCTGCAATCGGTGATTGGCTTGCTCAACTTCGCCTGTTCTGTAATTTGTCCTGGCTGTGTCTTTTTGCGTCGTCTTATCAACTTCACTATTGGGGTTTCCAAAGCGCACCATCGAATTTGCTTATCTAAGGCCGTCAAGTCCGATTTGGTAATGTGGCTCAACGTTTGCAGTCCTACAATGGCTGCACCTTCTTTCTTGAAAATTGCTGGCTCTCCAATGAACAGCTGCAGCTCTATCAGGGTTCGTACGTGGCTCTGGAATCCTGGAAAAGCTATGGAATTTGAAAAAGTGGTTTCCAGGCCTGAAAAAGTCTGGAAAATAGAACCTTTTTTGATTGTGGCATGGAAAAGTCTTGGAAATTAGTAAACGTCAGGGAAAGGGTCTGGAAAAGTCATGGAATTCAGTCTATAACACCGGGGTGTTTCTTTTTGGTTCGCCCCGGGGCAATTGGGGTAATTCCAAGGCCTAAACGTACACCGGACACAACTTGTCCGAATTTTGTACACAATCTGTTTTCGATATCCATGTACAAGTTGGATTGTGCCGCCAATTGTTATTTGTGGTAAATCCAGTGCCTTCAATCAAACAAAGAAAGATAACTGACCTCCTTGATTCGCTTTGTCGGTTTTCAACAATAGACTTAAATAATATGCCCAGGAATTGCATTTTTCGTGACAAGTGGATCACAGACACACGTTTTGAAGTATGGATTGCTCGTGGAAAAGACAAATCGAAAGCCAAGTGCCAGCTTTGTGACAAAGACATTGATATTCGCAACATGGGCGAAGCGGCCCTTGTCAGCCACATGAATTCGAAAAAACATGATGATGCTGTGAAGAACCAGAGGACTGCAACTTCGAAAATGAGTGAATTTTTTAAGAAACAAGATCACACAATCAAAGTTGTTAATAAACCCTCTGTTACTAGTGTTGGTGAAAAAGTGACCCTCGCCAAAGATGTCATGAAATCTGAAATCATATGGACAATGCAAACTATCTGTACCCACAATTCTTATAATTCGAACACCAATGCCAGTGAACTGTTCCGACTGATGTTTCCAGACAGTAATATAGCCAGCAGTTTCCAGTGTGGGGAGAGGAAAACTGCATACTTAGCTGTTTTTGGACTTGCCGAGTATTTCAAAAAGCAGTTAATTACTTCCGTTAAAGCAAGTGGTCCCTTTGTATTATTGTTTGATGAAAGCCTCAACAAGAAAAATCAACAGAAACAGATGGACATTCACATCAGATATTTTCGTGATTCAACAGTGGTTACTCGGTACCTGACCTCCACATTTGTGGGTCATGCTACAGCAGTTGACATGGTAAGAGAATTTGAAAATATTATCAGTGCCCATCCCTTCGATATGAAGAAACTCCTTCAGATCAGCATGGACGGACCTAATGTGAATTGGTCTTTTTATGACCAAATTGTATATAAACTCAAGAATGACTATGGTAGGCCTACACTAATAAACATAGGTTCCTGTGGTCTACACACCTTGCACAATTGCTTCAAGACAGGGGCAGAATGTTCTGGCTGGAATGTGTTGTCAGTTCTGTCTAGCCTCTATTATTTGTTTAAAGACTCCCCGGCTCGCAGAGAGGACTTCTTAAAAATCAGCAAGAATGGGATGCTGCCATTAAAGTTTGTTAAGCATCGTTGGCTAGAAAACATCCCTGTCTGTGAGCGAGCGATAGAAATCTGGAGCGATATTCAAGATTATGTGTCAAATGTGAAAAAACAGTTATTACCAAAACCCACGTGTAAGTCCTTTGCAGAAATTGTTGAAGCAGTTAACGATAAACTCTTTCTACCAAAAATGACTTTCTTCAAGAGTGTTGCAGCACAACTGCAGTCATTTCTTACTATATATCAGGGTGAAGCCCACTCCTGCCATTTATGGCTGCTGACCTTGCTGAGATAATAAGGACACTAATGCGATGTTTTTTGAAAAGCGATGTGTTGTCAGCAGCTTCTTCTTTTGAACAGTTAGCTGACATTAACATAGAGGACAAGAAGCTGCATTTAACACATAACAAAATTGAACTTGGCATAGCAACCAATAGAGCAATTTCAAAACTTGAACATCAGCCTAAGGACATGCAGTTGATGGAGATTCGGAATAGTTCCAAGGACTTTATGATTGGAATTTTATTGAAGATTCTCAAAAAATGTCCATTGAAGTATTCGATTGTGCGACATGTTTCATGCCTCAATCCCCATAAAATGGCTTCGAACCCAAGTTCATGTTGAAACCAGTTTAACAAAGTACTGAATAGCTTGGTTAATGCTCAATATATTAACGAAAATGACTGAAGCGATATCTGATCAGTTTGCAAAGTTTCTGGATAAAATTCCTGAAATCGGTTCTGAGATTTTTAACAACTTCAGTAAACTGAATGACAGACTGGACTCTTTCTTCTGCACCAAACTCCAGGATGAAACTTACAATAAACTGTTGCCAACTGTGAAAATTATTCTAACCCTTTCTCATGGTCAGGCTGCTGTGGAGCGGGGCTTTTCTGTAAACAAAAAAGTTGAAGTAGAAAACTTATCAGAGAGATCAATTGAAGCACAGAGGATGATATGTGACCATGTTACTAATCTTGGAGGCATTCAAAATGTCAAAATCTCAACTGAACTGTTAACATATGCAAGCAGTGCAAGGAGCAAATACATGCAATACTTGGAGGATGAAAAAGAAAGTGAAAGCCAGGGAAGAAAGAAAGCGTAAACACAAAAGCTGTCTTGACTCCATTGAGGAACTGAAGGAAAAGCATAGACGAACTGAGAAAGACATTGAGAAATTGACCACTGATGCAGACAAATTAGCTGACAAAGCAGAGCAGAATGGCAGTTTGACATTAATCACGGAATCTAATAGCTTTCGTAGACGGTGCAGAGAGAAGAAGGAACTGTTAGCATCACTGGAACAGGAAATTGAGAAGTTGATGGAAATTAAACAGTGACAGACTAGTGATTAGTTGTAAATAGTTAAAAATTGAAATAAAATATCACTGGAGTTTCAAATCCGTATTATAGATTTGAAACTTGAGTGATATTTTAGTTCAATTGTACATAGGTAGCTGTTACTTTATATGAAAAAAATATTGATAATTTAGTTTCACTACATAACAGTTGATAAATGTACCTGTTGAAACTCGAACACAGTGACATTTTAGTTTAACCACAGACAGTGACTGGTGATAATTCACGCTGAAGTTATTGCACATCAATGGGTGATAAAGTAAAGAACATAACTGAAAGGTAATTACCCTGTACATGTACTGAAAAGCTTGATGCGATATACACAATACATGTATTTTGATAACAGAGACTGATACTCTCCTAGTTATACATGTTTATGCCAATGCAGATCCCTACCTTAGGCATACCACTATACTGAATTTAATTCAATTCCATATAGTGGCATGGCTGAGGTAGGTCATCCTTGTCGAACACTCTGACTCACTACTCCTTCCACACATCACTGAGAAACAAATAACAGTCGCCAGTTCTTGGTTGAAATGAAGTAGATTGTTGTATGTTTTGTGACTGGTACTGTGTTGCTTCTAAGATAATAAGGAACAAAATCTTGACCAATGCAAGCTTGTTATATTTTTCAAAATTGTGGTCAGGATTGGAAAAGTTATGGAATTTGTGAAGTCGAAAGTCTTGGAAATTTTCTAAAAATCCTGGAAAAAGTCTGGAAAAGTCATGGATTTTTATCTGCATAGAGGTGTATGAACCATGTACAGTATACAGATGCCTCTGGCTCTTTAGGTTTTGGAGCAGTTTTCTGAGTCCATTGGTTTGCTGGGTCATGGCATGATGGGCTTTCATTATCCTCTCAGTTCGGGAACTTTATCCCATCGTAGTGGCGCTGGAACTTTGGAGCTCCTCCCTGGTGAATAAATGCCTTCGACTTCTCTGCGATAACGAGGTGGTGATCTGTGTTTTAAACAAGCAGTCCTCCAACGATATCATGCTTCTCACCATCCTGCAGCATTTTGTCCTTCTTTGAATATGCTACAATATAATTACTTGAGCGTTTCATGTGCCAGGTGAACGTAATGGTTTAGCAGATGCTCTTTCTCGTTTACAGGTTTCCAAATTCCATCTACTAGTTCCATGGGCGAACCCCAATCCAGTCCACATTCCTGCCCACCTCTCCATTCAGAACTTACTGGAACAGTGTTAACACTGCTGACTAACTCTCTGGCACCAGCTACGCAGCATGCATATGGGCGGGCTCTAGCCCAATTTGGGGCATGCTGTAACAATTATGGCTTTGGTCCTCATTTGCCTATTTCCTTGAGCACTTTATGTCTTTTTATCTCCTTCCTACACCACCAGCAATATGCCCCCCTCCACTATCCTCTCTATCCTTTCGGCTCTCTCGTATTTCCATATTATACATAGTGTGGGCAGACCTGACTCGTCACTTTCTGGTCCAAAAGCTGGTAGCAGGTGTGCAGCGTCTCCATCCCTCCTTTGACCTTCGCCTGCCCATTACTAAGTCAATTTTGGGCAGACTTTCCAGAGCAGTGGCACACTGTTGTACAGGCTCCTACAAACAGGCAATGTTCCAAGCAATTTTTAGTACTGCTTATTTTGGGTTTGCTTGCATTGGTGAATTGTGCACGTCCACCTCTGCATCAGGGGGGCAGGTGGTGCAATTATCAGACCTTGTCTTCCAAGAAGGACACTTCTTGTTGACGTTCCGTCACATCAAACACAATACCACAGGGCAACCCCCATGTCAGGGTTCGTACGCTAGTCTGGAATCCTGGAAAGTCATGGAATTTCGAAAATGCTGTTTCCAGGCCTGGAAAGTTTTGGAAAATGGCACCTTTTTCAGCCCACTATGGAAAAGTTTTGGAGAAATTTGATTTGTCGAATTGGTAGTCTGGAAAAGTCATGGAATTCCATGGCAGGTTTTGAATTACCCTTGAATTTTCTGATGCAAAACATTCCCGTGATGAAATGCGTAGTAAACATCGCGGCAGCCCGAGTCTCGAAACTAAGTCAAATGTTAGTTTCTGAATTCTCTTTTTGCATCTTCAAATCTCCCTCCCCACAACCTTCCCCCGGCCTGTAATGAAATTTATTGTATGTGCAGGCAGTCTATAGTGTAGACTGCCTTTACATACAAGATGAGACGGTGTCAGAGTCGACGCAACTGACTGTGTATTGTTGGGTCCGAATGAGATCTACAAAATTGTTTCCAGCATTCAAGAATGCCTTGGTTTGTCGCATTTCGATAAACGAATGAAAAACATCGCATGCTTTTATTGAAAATAAAGTACTTACTGTGAGTCTCCGAAAATATTATAAATCGGAACTTCTACAAGAAGATTTGGAAATAAAAGCTTCCCAAGCTGCTCAACAGATAAATAAAATCCATAAAAAATTCCGGAAAGTGAATCCTTTTTCAAGAGACTGACTGGAAAGTCAGCGTAGCACTTTATTGTTTACAAGATGCAATCTCGATTTCCGAACTCAACTTGGGCCTACAATGTACACTGAATCAAATGACAAGAAAGAAATGTTGTGGCTGGCCGCTGAGACGACAGTTGGCACGTATCACTCAAGTTTCTGTACATTGGTGATGGGTTCCTAAAATCTTGAATAATAAAATAGTTGTTTTCTTTGTTTCAGATCAATTTGCTGACTTGATTAGCCTGAGAGATGAGTGTTTATTTTAGATCAGGCATGTCATGTGACAGCATTTTGTTTTCATAAGTGGACCTTGTGATCATTAATATTATTCTCATTTTGAAAAAATGTTGAATCTCGAATGTTTGCTTGAAATAAAAAATAAAAGAATGTTTTGAATCGAGTTGCTTATTTTTTCTTATCAGTGATGAAGTGGGACTTATGGGCAAATGGGATTTGGGGCGAAACGACCCAACATCGGTGAAAAGACCTGGCTGGGAAAGAATAAAAAAAAAAGATTTCTCTAGACTATTCCATGTCCATAATAACCCTTTACCTTACATAACGGTAGATAAACTGAAACCATATGAACACTATGTATAGGCCCAAATGAGGTGAGGAGGGGGTGATGGCGTGTGTGTGTATACTCGCTGGGACAGATTTCCAACTATTGTTAATTTACTAACTGGGAATTCCACATGAGTTAACCTTGAGTGGCGTCGGTCGGGCTGGCATGGTGTCTTTTCTTTGGGGTCAACTTTTTTCTGTCTGACAAGTACAAGCTACCAGTCTGACCAGTCTGACTCTTCCTAAGTTAAAAACCTTCACACCAAAAACGGAACAAAAACTTCTGCCAAGACGCCCAGAAAGCCAAAGGTATAGCTTCAAGGTGTGAGGGAAATTTATTGGTCTTCAAATTTTGGGGATTGTATATCAAAATCAAAATTTTCCCACGATGGCTTGAACCACTGTAGGCCATGGCAGACTTGGCCTCCTGGCCTCCAAATCGGACCACCCTGACCCCATGCATCTGTGCAACCCACCATAGTCCATGAAAAACAGTGGCGTGAGCTGACAATGTGATATAAATTAAATGTGCGCTGCCCCTCTTCCCTCAATTTATTTTTGGAACGCTTCACAGACCTCGTCTCTGCCCAAATCCCCCCCCCCCCCCCCCCTGCAATGTGAATAAGAATTCTGTTCTGACAGGCCTGTATGTACGTTTTTAGAAATGATTTGTCAAACCAGTTCAAATGATATACATGCTTATATGAAACTGTTATTTATCATAACGCTCGTTCTCTACAGGAGTTTTCATGGGGATGTTGTATTCAATTGTCCCAGGGATGAATAATTCAATTGTGCCACCTATCCGGACGAATCATCTCGGGGACGAAACGTCTCGGGGATGAATCGGCCTGTCTGATTCCTTATGATATACAGTTATTCATGCTGCTCCACCCTCTCCCACCATTTTGAAGTGTTTCACAGATGCTGTCTCTGCCCCCCCCCCCCCCCCCCCCCCCATATGAATCGGAATTTAAATTTCCGACAGGCCTGTCTGTACATCCTTAGGAAATGAGTTGTCAAACCAGTCTCTGGGATAAATCAACCCGATTCCTCATCTAGTAAGTACTGTACGAATCGACTCGGTACAAATAGAAGTTGGGGCATTGTACCTATAATGAAAATTTGACTCTTCCGGTGTTTGCTAGAAGCAAATATATCACCTACTTGGATGAAGAAAAGAAAAAGAAAGCACGAAATGAAATAACAAACAAAAGAAAATCGTGTGTGGACGTAATCGAAGAACTTACGGTGAAACGCACAAGAATTGAAAGTGACATAGAAGAAAAGTTAACTGTAGATGCTGACAAGCTTGCAGAAAAAGCTGAGGCCAGTGGGAGTTTAACATTAATTACTCAGTCAAACAGCTATCGTCGTAGGGCTAAAGAAAAGGCAGAAATGCTAGCCTCCGTAAAGAATGAGTCTGATATCCCAAAATAATTTAGTACCCAAGATTAATGTTCACCCTAAACAAGTCTGGAAAAGTCATGGAATTTTATTGTCTCGGGGTCTTGGAAAAAAGTTTGAAAGTCCTGGAAAAGGTATGGAAAAGTCATGGAATTTTATCCTTGTGTAGGTGTACGAACCCTGCATGTGGTCACATTGTCTCCGACACCCTTCCAGATAATCTGCCCAGTGGCACTCTTGCAGCACTTTCTCTCCCTCAGAGGCTCCTGCCCAGGTCCCTTATTTTCCATGCCAACGGGTCAGGGCTTCCGCGGTGGGTTTTCGACCAAGTCCTTACTGCTTCTCTTGATTTTTGTGGTTTGCAGTCCTCTCAGTACAAGGGTCATAGCTTCCACATTGGGGCAACCACCGATGCCACAGCTTCCAGTTTTTCCGATGCACAGATTCGTTCCATGGGTCAATGGAAGTCTGATGCTTTCAAAAAATACATTCGGTCGCCTGCCCTCAGCGGTTGCCCGGATCTGGACTGAGATTTCCTTGTTTTCTTGACCACCAGTCACCCAGGGGTGTCCACCGGCTTCAGGCCCTTTACTATGCACTTTGCAAAGGGGGTTGATCCTGGGAGTGGGGGTGGGTGGGTGGGGGGGGGCACCTTCTGACTGGGGTGGGGGTGATGGGGTCTTTGGCTCTCCGGACACTGGTAGACAGAGAATGCAATGGCACTTCCGTCTTGAGTCGCCTTTCCAGCCGGATACCCCAATTGTTTCCATATACGATACTCGTAATCATCCATGGGCTGGGGGTCCATATTGTCTGGCACTGGGGATAGTTGAAAAGCACTTTCCTTTTCTCATTTATTCATCGGCTCTCAGTTTGCAGGGTATCCCGCAGGGGTTCGAGTCTGCCACAGCCCACCATGGCTCTCATGGAGAACTACGGACACCTGGTCATCTTACATTGTCAATCTGATAACTGGATACCGACCACAGCACGACTTGATAAACACCACAAGGAGACACCAGTACATACTTTCCTATCTTCAGCATAATCGTTACTTCCACCGGATTGATAGTTTGTGACTTTCAGGAAGAGATGGACACCCTCCTCGCCATCTCAGTTGTTCATATCGGCCATCAGCCTTCTGGCAACCAGGAGGATAATTTTCTCTTATCCGTGTTCCGTTCCATTCCTATTCAAGTACTGTTACATTTCTTTTGATTTTGCACGGCGATGGTCTTTCGGGCCATTTTCTTGTCAATTCTTAGAATAGGGACAACATTCTGCTGCCCAAGTGATATTACTTGGCTTGTCAGGCTGGAGGCTGGGGGATGCAAAAGCACCCTCACTGTTCCTGTCACGTTTTCTCCCCGGTGACATTTGTAGCTGCATGCACAGCGTGGGTAGGGTGATGCCCGGGCCCCATTGTTGCACTCTCTCCAGGACCTGCATCCACCATTCCCACGTTTTCCTGTTGGTTTCCTTCAATTGACATCTAGGCCAGAGGATGCAAAAGCACCCCTCCGCTAGAATTGATCATTCGGTACTAGTATGTATGCAAATATGTAGCATTTCTCATTCATTGTGCCTCTCCTGCTATTTGCCCACTCATCGTGCCCGAACAACCCACCCACGTCACAGCATTGGGACCTATCACCTTCGTACCCGGCATCATCCTACTAGGTTTTCATGCTGAATGCCTTCTTACCAGATCTAGATCGTGGGGTTGCAAAAGAACTCCACCACTCCAGGTGACTGATTTTGTACGTTCCTAGTTACGCTCTCTGTGATATGCATGCCCAATCAGGACTCTCTTCACCACTACCCTCTTCAGGTTCCAGTTTTTAGAGATGGAAAAGCACTGTACCACATGTTAGCAGTTTGTCACTTTTGTTTTAATTCCATCTTATTACCCGTCTCTTGCTTAAATGTAGTCATTGGATACCCAGGGCCCTGCATCTGCCTTCTCTGTTCACCCTCGCATGGCCGCACTGCCATCTCGTGTTTGTGCCCTTCTGCCTGGCCGTCAGGTGCCAGCCTGGAGGTAAGGTGGCCACAGCTTGGGAAGGAAGGGGGAGGGCAAGCAAACTCTTACAACGATCTCGGACACTCCTTCATTGAAGTGCCATATCCTCACTGAGCATGAGTCCCCTTATCTGGGGCACTGCTCACCAACCTTGTCCACTGGTACCCTCATTGTCACGCGTTGTCCTGGCTGTTTCGGTGGTGAACGTCTGGTAGCCATGTATGTCTCTGTTGAGGGCTAACCAGACATGGTGGCATTTATTCTCATCCCTCTGCCAGTTGTGACATTAGAGGGTTGAATTGTTTGGGGTTTACCATCATATGTCTGTAAATAAATCCGTATCTAAATCAAAAATCAATAATATGTAAAACTCGTCATTATACTTTTTGTTAATAAATGGCCAAGTGCAGGCCTTTCCCTTTCTGGGAAAAAAAAGGTCTGCATTACTCAAATAGAAGGTACCAGAGACACAAAATTTGATAAAATATGTTACTTGTGAATATCCTTCCTGCTATGATGGCCCATCAGCACACACAAAAATTATTTTAATTCGACGTATCTGACTGTCACCTGTCAAGTTGTCAAAACGAATTACAGGACATTTAACTTTTCCTACGTTTTGTATGCCCATATTGTTCACACAGCTGTCTCACGGTGAAGACTGTTTGAACAGTTTAAATGATTAGCATCACATATGGACTCATCAATTTATCGTCAGCAAATTTCAATCGTACCCCTCCAACAATCTTCGCTGCATCCCCACCAGGGGTTTAAACCCACTAACAGCCAAAAACATTATATAATAATAATAATATATGTCATTTACAGAACCGCAGTAACTTATTGAGACCCTATAGATGAACAGTCATATATAATTCTTCGTTCGTATTCCCATCAACCATCTCTGCACCCTCAGGGAGAGGTAGCACCTTTGCTGAGAGACCCTATCGGCCCTGGTCTTCACCCAAGGGTTTAGACCAAAGAACAACAAAAAGACGAGGCACAACTCCCTAGAACACCATAATCCCAGACATCTGTCGAGTACCCCATCATTTTCCTCCTTTGACGCATCTGGACATGTTGCTATAAACTACTTTCTACAGTTAAAGAGGGTCGAAAGGGGCTTGCCACACAGCATCCCTGCACGCTTTCATCGCGCGAAACCATTTCATCTGCCATTAAACTTTGTCTTTTGAAACTTTCACCATCCTGCTTTAGCATTGACTGTTGAAAGTGGGTTTAAACATCATATAGACAAAAGCAGACATTGGGCTTCCATAACCCATGCAGATTAGAATTTATAGCACATATACCCATATAATAAACACTTGTGAAGAAAAATTGAAAAATAACCTACAAAAATGCACAACATCTCCCTGATGTTTATATTTATATTTAAAAAAGTTTCAGGAATTGGACCTTTATATTATTTTTATATTAACAATTGTGGTTGTTCTTGAGTTGTCATTGAAGTTTTTTATTTTTTGACATAAATATGATTAAACCTGAAGATACGGTGGCCATTTTGGTTTGGCATCTTTCACATTAAAGGTTGCATACTTTTTTATCATAATCAGGACCTACTAATTTAAAAAATATCAGTGGAACACAGCCACAATTGTTGGTGCACATGAACTTTTAACAAACCTGTCTACCAGGTACATGTAGAGTTTCTTTAAAAGTTTCTCATCTGGATCATGGCATTTCTGAAGTTTTTCTTTTTCTGCCAAAACCGTGCAAAATGTTGTCACAATGTTACGTTTTGTCACAATTCTCAAACAAGACCCAGGACGATTTGGCTGGAGCTGTCATTATATTTGTAGCATGACTTACTACCCATGACTACATAAGCTGTATTACCCACGTTGCTCCCTTTTGACCTCAAAATTCCGAGCAAAGTGCAATTTTGGAAAAACTGGTCAATTTTCACATGCAATTTCTCAGCTCTGCAGCCACATTTTTTCAAAGCGTTTCCTATGAGAAGTTTGAGCATTCATCCAAGAATAATTTGGCTGTTATATATTCTATTCAAAGTATTAACCTTAAACTCGTTTTCGAGCCTTGAATTCGAGTACCCTTAATTCGTTCATAAACATGGCTCACTTTTAGTTGATTTTTCATCCATTTACGAATGGTATATCGAAAAGTGATGCACATGTTCATATTCACAATTACCTATCGAGCATATTTTCTGTTGTACGTTTGGTTGTAAAGTTTAACCATATGCCCATTTTATTTGCATAAAGATAGATGCTGTCCAAAAAACTTGCGCTTTTTCAGAATTTGGTACGATTAAGTGACAATTTACTCCATTCCTAATTGATTGAGTGCTGAATGTTTTCAATAGCTGCATGCAGCAGTCATAGTATGAAAACTTTTGTTCTATATGTGAGT